>JBBIGC010000104.1:2568558-2582446 GCA_037576955.1 Lepidarchus adonis
GATCCTCTGCAGTGGCTTGATTGTAGTCGCGGGTAGACCGGTCAGCAGTGAGTTGCAGTAGTCCAGACGAGAGAGAAAGCTGAAAATAAAAAGACGGTGGACATTTCAGCAAGGCAATGATACCAAGCACAAGGCCAAGGAAACAATAAATTGGTTTCAAAGAAAGAAAATCAAGTTGCTTTAATGACCCAGTCAATCACCTGACCTAAATCCCATAGAACATTTATGGAAAGAACTGAAGATCAAAGTTCATAAAAGAGACCCAAGGAACCTTCAAGATTTAAAGAAGAATTTAACGTTTGTGTGGAAGAATGGGCCAGAATCACTCCTGAGCAATGCAGACTACTGGTCTCTCCATACAAGAGGCGCCTAGAAGCTGTAATCACCAACAAAGGCTTTTCTTGTATACTTAAATGTTCTGATTTCTTTGTATGAATCCAATATTTGGCTTGATGGCAACATCTTGTGCAAACTTTGTGTCAATAGCCCACTTAGAAATACCCTTACTGATAAAAATGCTGATGTGTCAAATACTTATTCTCCCTGCTGTATAAATACACAAACATATGTATATGTATGTGCATGTGTGTGTACATATGTATGATTCATGCATGTACTGTATTTCCAAAAGCTACGCCATGGTCTGGGTGACATACACAACCAGTTCACTAGGTCTATGTAATTGACTCTTTTTCAATCAGGATAGTCCAGCTGAAAATTTCAGTTTACATTTATTTGCTGCCACCTATGGTGTTGAGTAAAAATGAAAATGGTAACGTTTGCCTTCTGGTCTTAAGATTGGGATTTGTTTGGAGTAGTGGGTCAGGGACGCAAGATGTGGAGGGATTTCTAGATTGTCTAACTTCAATGGCAACCAAGCCGAACCACTTCCCTGTTCTGGGAACAGTTGCTAAAACCCAAGTACACTGTGATGGACAGAGTACACAGAGTTTTAAGTTAATTATGTAAAATAATATGGAGTTTTGGAAGAAAAAAAATCTACAAAATAAATCTATACAAGGGAGGAAGTGAGATATCAGAAATAATGTTAAAGCTGTAAGTAAGTCACAGGCAAAAGCCAAAGGCAAGTGATGTTGAGTGTTCTAAGCTTTTATACAATATTTCTGCAAAGTAATAGAACGATAGAACGATAAAAGTTCAGCTCCGTTTTTTGTTGTTGTTATAAGATTTTCTTGAATGTTGTTTTGGTCAGTCAGTTTTCACAGCATATGTTTGTGTATTGTATTCTGTTCATTTCTGGTCGACTCCAGTTAGTTTAACATTATGTTGGTCTGCCACTCCAGCTGCTGACAAAAGAGTTTACTCAGATGTAGTTTACTAATGTAGAGGTTAGCTGGAATGTAATGTGAATCATTGCTTAGCATTAGAAATTCTCAGAGGAATGGTCCAGGTAATGTAAAAAAAAAAAAAAGGTGCCATTTTTACAGAGGGCAGAGCATCTTTGAAAGAAAAACATTTAGGAACATGTAGACATGTAGCATGGTGATGAAAAGTTTAAGGTTTACTTCCTCAGGGAATGCTTGCAGTCATTGATTCAGCAATGAGTTTTGCATCAAATCAAAGAGTGCAACCTAAACCTAAAGTGAGGCCATCTGTCCAAAAGCACACTAGAGAATCCACTAAGTAATGGATCATAAAAGAAAGGAAGGTTGTTGAGTCCTATTAAAATGCTGTGTGTGATTTGAAAATGGAAATACATGCAAAGAGCAGCACAGCAGCAATTGCCATAAGTCTACATCTCAGCCAGAATTTATCCATATCTATCCTTAAACATACATTTCTAATTTCTATGTTTAAATACAGAGGCAAGAAATAGTATGTGAACTTGGCCACTCTGAAAGGTGGATTTAGTTTTTTTGAAGCCATTCTGTTGTGGACTTGTTCCAGTGTTTTGGGTCACTGTCTTATTGCATCATCCAACTTATACAGAGTTTTAGCTGACATACAGACATTCTCACATTATCCTGAAGACTTTTTTTGTACTCTTGGCCCTGATTCAGCAAAGCAGGCGTAAATCATGATGTTTTCTTCACCATACATTATAGTTGGAATTATGTTTTCATTATGATATGCAGTGCCCTTTTTACAGCAGTTGTAGTGCTGAGTGTTCTTGCCAAACAGTTCGTTCTTTGTTTTATCAGTCTGCAAAAGATTTTACCAATGCCATATTCTTCTTGTGTGGAGCAAACTCAAAATATTTGAGTGTTTTTTATCAGTCAAAGTACATCTGGTCCTCACATCCAAACTGATTTTCTTAACAAGCTTCCAGGTATGCTAATATCTGACTCCAAATAGCTTTTTGAGGTCATTAACTTCACATACTTTTTCCACAATATGAGTTTTTATGGATGTTCTCAATAAAGGTTAATGCAAAAAACCACAAACCTCCAAAAAGTTCCCATAATTTTCTTGCCACTGCGTGTATATATGTATATATATAACTGTCTCATAAGTTTTTAACTTACCAACATATATATATATGTGTGTGTATAGAGTTCTGTTTTAAATTTGCCTCTCATTACTATGCTTAGAAGAACTCTTTTACAAGTGCTGACAGTGAGCCAACTGTGCCACAGTTCAGCCAGAATCTGCCCACATGTGCTTGCTATCTAAGATTGAACAAATTTTGCGCAAAGGAGTGTTCAAGAAGTTCAGCAACAAATGTCAAAGATTGGTGAACAAACATAATGCCTACAAGATATTTTTTTTGTAAAGGTGGTAAGCTTTTAATACCAAGAGTGTATTTACTGTCCCCACAGAAGAATACTACTGTTGATACTTTAGTTAAATGAATGAAATTACTACTTGTGGTTTTGATGCATGTAAACACTGTATTAGAATGTGAAATGCTTGCTTGTTCAAATATGATGGAATCTAGAGTTGTTTGCTTTTCCAAATGATTTTAGCTATACCAGTCTATTAGCACTGAAGACTTTGACTGGTGACTAATGTTAACTAAAGTAATGAAAATCAACTATGCACAGCATATGGAAGCTAAATGTTCAGAATCCGAATCAGTAAAACTTTATTGATCCCAGAAGAAAATGCTTAATGTCAAACCATGACTAAGCCATTGTTCTGGTCTCAGCTACACTGTAGATAGTAAAAGGCACTGCCTTTGTCTGATGATTAATATACATAAACTATTTTAAAAAGCTCTAAACGCTAAATTCTCTAGTAGTAGTTTATTTTTCTACTTATTAAGACATCTATTTATCTGGCTTGCTTGCCTGCTTACTTGCTTGCTTGCGAGGAGCAATGCGCTAAGGGTTAACAAAGTGGGTTTTTGACCAAAAGGTCATGAGTTTGATTCCCAGGAACCAACTGCTCCCAAGGCACTGCTACAGTGGCTGGGCATCTGTGCTCGCAGCCTTGGATGGTACGATACAGAAAGTAATTTCCCCTTAGGCTTAATACAGTATTAAAAAATCAAATCTATCAATATTCTGTTGCTCTCTCAGTAAATTCTCCTAGACAGTGTCAACATCTGAGGTGTATTTGTGACTGCGGGAAAGCACCTACTGATAAAATCACGCATCTTTTTCACAGGTCAGATACTGAAAGATTCAACAAAGTTTCAATAGCAAACAGTTCTCAGAGTGGTGCAAGGCAGAACAGAGTGGTGGGTGCCCTAGTAAACAACACCAGATTAACGTTTGATCTTTAAACCCCCTCTCCCCAACCTTAATTATGGGTGTGCACAGGTACACACTTGGCTGCACATGTGCATTTGCGGTTTGTGTAGGCTACACTGTTGCCAGGAAAGGAGCTGTAGCAGGAAGAAGTGCTCTAACCACACTCCAGGTGAATCATGTGACCACAAAATGCTCTTGAAAACACTGCAGCAATCTGCTTTGCCTAGATCTACATTTGTAGATTTTCCTGATTTTTGTTTTTGTTTTTTTGTACTCAGAGACAGGTCCTAAACTAACAGTTTATATGCAATTAAAAAGCATTTGCCCCAAATTCGTGGTGTAAGACAAAGCATGTATAGTATTTTTTCTTTGGAGAAAATAGAAAGTAAAATAAACAGAAATAAGAGTAAAAATGGCAGTAACAATATTCTTTTGAGTGGCCTGCATCTGAAGTGACAAAACATCTTGTGCAGGTTGATCAAAGACAAAATGAGAAAAGAAGAGAAAGTGCATGACTTCCTTTCTACCAACCACATTTTCTCATTGTAGTCACTTTCAGTTTGAAGCCTTTAACTGTGTCCATTAGAGCAATAGGCTTAAATTATTTTAACTTATTTTAACTTAACAGTATTTTCAGATGTGAACTAGATCTAGTAATAATGGAATTTTTTGTAGACTTTTTTGGTGTCCCATTCAGAAGGAGGTATTAATATCTCTCATCACCTACACTTCTGAGGAATTGAAAGTGTTAAAAAACTGACAAAAACAAATTTGAGGGGTTTTACCGTACTTACACATTGTGAATGGTGTTGAAACAAATTCCATACGCAACAATGATTCTAAGGAAAGAGATCATTCTGAATGCTTCTGTAAAAGTGTAAACAGTAATCAGTCTGGAACCATCTGCACTGACTAACCACTAGCCCACCAGTAGTAGTAGAATCAGTAGTAGTGATAGTAACAGTAGTAGTAGTAGAAGCGGTAATGTAAGTACTAGAAGGAGCAGTAGTAGAAGTATCAGTAGTAGTGATAGTAACAGTAGTAGTAGTAGTAGTAGAAGCAGTAATGTAAGTACTAGAAGGAGCAGTAGTAGAAGTATCAGTAGTAGTCATAGTAACAGTAGTAGTAGCAGTAGTAGTAGTAATGAAAGTACTAGTAATAATAATAATAATAATATAAATAATAATAATTAGTTGATTTTATATAGCACCTTTTACTTCATAAAAAATAATTGACAAGAATGGAAGGTGGAAAAGTAGTCTTTGAAAAGAACTTTCTTTATTTGGGATTTAAAGGTAGAAAGGAAGAGCAACCACAAAAAGACTGAGGAAGAGAATTCCAAAGTTTGAGGGCTATGGCGCTGATGGACTCCAATAGTGGAAAGTCTTATAAGAGAGACACTCTGAAGATTACTGCTAGTAGATCTTAGAGAGCGAGCTGGGGAGCAAGGCATGATTAAATAGTAGTAATAGTGGTAGTAATAATGTTAGCTTATTGGTTTATTAATTGGTTACTTAATTAATAGTGTATATAATTGATTCATAATTTACAATATACACAACATGTAGTGAAATGTATCATCTCTACATTTTACCCACCCAAGTGAGCAAACATCCCTGTAGCAATGGCAGCATAGTAGGATTGTAGTAGTATTTACAATAGTTGTAGCATGACATTATGTAGGTTACTTTTTATGCACTTACCTTTACTTTTTTCCTGTATTGTGCATACATTAATTAATTGAAATTTTTGCATCCCTGGTCAAATGTTATGTCGTGTGAAAATAAGTACATATTATCTGTTCATATTCCCTTTCCACGTCTTCAGCTTTTTCCTTTGTGAGTACATCCTCTACCCCAACCCTGCACCAATATCTTAAACTCTTAAAATATTTTAGTTTGTTCTCTGTTGAGGATGTGTAAACTTATTTAGTAAACCAACAAAATGACCAGTTGTGTTCAAATACATGACTGTATTTATGTAGGTGTTAAAACCCTCTTACACAAAATGAATATTTCCATTACACGTTTATTAATGTTCAACAGTCTATAACAGTCTGAGACATTTGGTTGATACTTAGGTACAATATGTAAGGAATATATAAATATATATTACTAAATAAACAGTAAATATTCATAACTGAAAAAGTAAAGGGCAATTTCCATTTGAAGAACATTCAAGGGTAGTTATCAGTATTTAAGTCGCACTCTTCTCAACTATGGCAAACAATAATAAATAAATATTAACTTTGAATGTGTGCCATTTATGCCATTTCCAGTAATGATCATTACTTGTAGTAGTGGATCTGTAACATATAGTGATTTCTGTCTTTAACAAACCTACATATTTAGAAAGATCTTGCAAAGTTTTCTAAAGGGTACATTATATTTCATAGTAAATATTTTTCATAGCACATATTTTAATATCTGAGGAGCATATATTATTTTTACACAGCAGAAATGTCTGAAATACCATTTTTAGTCACTGCGCTGTGATTATTATCAAGGTTATTATCAAAATTAGTTGTGACTACCTACATGTACTAATATCTCATGCTTCACTTAAGAGTCTCAGGCCAAACCCCAAACCCAATCCCTATTAGATACACAGAGTTGTGAGGACAGGCTGTTGGCACAGAAATCCAAACACACACCCATTTCTCAAACATCTCAATTCCTTTTGGAACACAACAGAATGCTGGGTGGCTCTATGGGGCGCCACTGAGCAAACTCGACAGTATGGATAAAGTGTTTTTGTTCTGACAATGAGAACCTGCTCCACTGTTACTTGACAACTTCTTTAGCCACCATTACTGATCATGCCAGTGGAGGTGCTACTGTCCTGTCGTCCATCCAAACCGAGCTTATGCAGGTCTAAGCCCATGCTGGCCAGCACTTGGAGAAGGGTCATCTCCTGCTGTGTGGCTTGGTCGATCAGTGCAGGGCAGGTGGGGTTGCACTGAGGCCACTGGCAGCTGTCAATCAAGTGGAAAGGGCAGCATTTCAGGGCAGTTTTGCTGTTCTTGTTGGCTTCCTGAAGGCTTCTGTCCCAGCACTGCAGAGCGCGAGACAAGGATGTCCCCTTCACTTGGAAATCCATCCAGTTACTAAAACAGAATGGAAGCTGGGCATTAATTAAGCAGATCAGAAAGGGATCCAGAATGTATGAGTATGGTATGAATGCATTCAGAGCAAGGTCAATCTAATAGGATGGTCAATCCCAGAAACCATAGCAAAAAGGTGGTATCTTTAGTCTTGTTACTGTATCTCAGGTGGTAGAGTGGTACAATTGACACAAAGGTTAATAATTCAAAGTTGACCTGCGTGAGAGGTGTGTCAAGAAAATCCACTGCTCTCCAAAAATAGCATTAGAGTAAGACTACAGTTTGCCAAAAAACATGTAGGTAAATACCAGGGCTTTTGGAATAATATAATAGAGATGTTGAGTCACAGTAATGTCAACCATGTGTGGCATAGACCAATATTACATATTCAGAAAAAGAACAAGCCGTGAAGCATAGTGGTGGAAATGTTATGGTTTGGGGTTGCTTTGCTGCCTCAGGAATTGGGCAGTATTGAGTCATTGATTCAGTCCTTTGAAATATTGTGTGGGATTTATAGAGGACAGTACATGGCAGAAAAATCTAAAATGTTCTGAACTCAACTGAAGGAATTTTGTATGTAAAATGTGGCAATACTAGCTTCTCTGATCAAATGTGTACATTATGAACCTCACAAATGCCATATGCTCCACTTCCCTGCATTAGATGACTGGCCCCAGTAAGGGGCCCACTGGCTAGGTGTGTGAAAGTGTGAGGTGGCATTCTGGTGACACCCAGAATGCGACATGATGGACGACAGTTCAAAAACAGCAGCATGAGCTCACTGTGTGGGGCTAGTGTGTCCTTACCTTTTGGTGATCAATGTGTGAGACAAACAGGAGGGGGCGAACACAGCTCTGAAAAAAAAACATACAGCACAAAGCTTTCAACACAAATGGAAGACAAGACCTTGAACTTGCACTTGTGTCTAATTAGCTTTGTCATGATAAGGCACTCACGTGACATCCTTGAGGGAGTTTTTCAACTCTTTTCCCAGATTCTGCATGTAGGTCCATTGTTGCTCAGAAAGCGATTGGCCACCCATGTAAATGTTCTCGACACGCAACTGTTCCTCATCAAAGAGCCACTGTACCACAAACAGCGGTGCTGCAAGATAATACATGTTTTTTCCCAGTGGGAAACTATGAAAACTATGAATGTATATATGCAAATTTGTGGGACGCATATTCGGCAGTATATTGCATTTTGCATCCATCTTTGATTAACAGTTTGCAAGAGCATACACCTTCAAGCATGTCGAGGTGTCCAATGACGTTGGATTAGCAGAAGTTCAAAAAGATGCTACTCGTGACATGGAGGAAGTATGTGCTGGCCCTCACCCTCACAGTCTTGGTGGTATCATGTGACTGGAGAAGTCCTAACTAGCGGGTGAATCTGGGCTTGACTAAATTGAAGAGAAAACTGAAATGGTTCTAATTGAATTGGAACCTGTATGAAACCTGAAAAATGCTTTTGAGGTTGAGAAAATCTGTAGCTCCACATCCATGCACAACATCAAGACATAATGCATTGTAATGTATTGTATGAGAGCTGACAAATTTTTTGCTTAAGTGGTTTTTGAGATTTCAAAAAGTGTGGTAGCAATGCAACGTGTCAACTTTGTGAAATATGAACCATTATATTACAGGATATTAGCTTGTTAAGCACCCAATTTTTGCAATTCCATTAGTCACTGTTACTTGCACTTTTAATCAGAGGGTTGTAGGTTCCCTTGCGCAGGACCCTTGAGCAAGGTGCTATGCTGCTTCCTGAGAGCTGGTGATAACTGCTTACTATTGGAGTAAATGCAGAAGTCACATGTAGTGCAGTTTGGGTGATGGGTTATGTTCACAAGGACAAATTTTTATTTCACTGGGTAGAGCTATTTGACATATTAATCGTGATGAGCTGGGGTCATGTGCCTCCTAAAACAGTTGTTAAGCAATTGTGCTTTTTGCCTACCCCAGTTTATTGGACACTAGCACAAATGGACATGTGGAGCTTTAGTTACGCAAAGTGTGGACTAGTGTGGCTACATCTGAATAGCTGAATAATTTTTATGTTTGACTTTTTATATATGACTGCCTAAAATAGCTATAGTGTGTCTTCAATCACAAAACTATTATGAAATGAGAGATTCAGGTGGAGGGCAAGAGGTGAAGATTCAGTATATTGGGTGAATTAGACATGAGGAAAGGTAAGTGCACACATTGGCTTGATAAACTTGCTTGGAGCAGGTATTATTATAAAATGTATGTGATCCTTTCAAAATGAAGAATAGTATTTTCTCCTGAGAACAGCGTAAATTCAGATAGATGCTAAAAACGACTTTATCCTCCAGACCTCTTCTAGTCAGGAATACAAGAGTCTAGACTCTAAAGACACATATATTCTGTGTGCTGCTTAAAGCTAGTTATCACCGTACACCGTACTTGTCAAGTTTAGGCTTTGAAAACACAGATTTTCACTTGTATATGAGAGGAGTTTTCCATTGCACCTTATACTGAAAGGCAATCGGCAAAATTAACCAGAGATGATAGACAGGGCAACTGAAAAGACCAAGCTAAAGTTGGCCTTTTATTAACTTGCAGCTTATTCTTAATTTGCAGAAATTGGCTAGAATACAGGAACATATTAAGAAATAAAACGAAGAAGTTAACCTATTGGTTGTATCCTAGCAGTTACTAAATAATGTAAAACTAGCTACGATCGTTAAAAATAACTAGTTGTTAGGTATCCCCCCATAACAATCAAGAGAAAAACATTGACATAGACTAGAGTTGTGATTTTGTAGGAAACATTGTTACTTACACATGTGATGTTGTCATTTTGATAGCTTGTGTTAATTAAAGTATTTGAGAGCAATTTAACAGCATATAATAATGCTTTCTGAGAAGAAAATCACTTAATGCCCTTCATCTGGTTCATCATTCATTAAAAGCAACAATTTCTGGTTTAATTAACGAGTGTTGCTGGCAGATTATCACTGAAATATGAACCAAAATAATTGTGGAAGAACTCACTGCTCAGGAAGGAGTATAGTTTGTGTCCAAAAAAGCATTGCCACTCCTCCCCTCTCTTGTAGTGTTGTTTACATTTCTCTGGAATAACTCCATTCCATAACCTGAAACATATTTCAGCTCATTTTCAGTTCAAAGCTGTTCATGAATTAAAGATAAATAGGACATTTGTGATCATTGTGTAGGGCTAATGTATACAATAAATAAATTCTTCTTACCGGATCCCTTTCTTAATGGCATCAACAGGAGAGCAAGAGATGGTGTCTGGGCAGTCAGGGGCTTTTTGCTGCTTGCTCTCCAGAAACCACCCAGAATCAACTAAGCCACGAACCTGTGTATCCGCCCCGAGCTGCTCCAGCTGATTGGCCAATTTCTCAATGTTAAGTAGTACACCTGTTCCTCCAGCACTATGAGTAAAACAGAATAATTACCACTGATGCGTTTTTGACTCAGATATGGAGCCAGAACACACCTTGGCTGACACAGAAGGCTGATTGGTTATTGCCTCTCTGTACATTTCCTATGTATGTGCATGCATGAATGGTTGTTATTTTCTGGCACTCCATTCAGCGGCAAAATGCATCACTAGCCGTATAAGAATCTTTAGAACTCTGTCTCCATTCATGGAAGGACATTTATAGATATTATGTCATTGTCCATAGCATCACAAGCTGCAGTATACATCTCTATGGAAGACAACAGGATAGGCTGAAAATAGAGCACCAGTCAGTGTTATGTATGGAGGCAGTAACATGGTCAAACTGTGCCAGCGAGGGACTGGTCCGTACATGGGCATAGGGTGTCATCCCTCTGACCCAATGCCTCTTGTTTTATTATTTACAGCAACTTGTTATAAGATCTAAATATATCTTGAGTGATAAAATAAGACAATAAGTGATCTAATATGCTCATTTTTTTCTTTAATGTTTTCATAAATGCACTTATTTGAAAGCCTTTCAAATAACCAAAATAACTGCTTACCTGGTTCCAGCCAGCATCAAAACCTTGGCCTGTTTTAATCCTTTTGATGCAAGGTCTTTGATCATTTCTCGAATGATCACAGATCCCATGAAGGAGTATTCTGACCCAGAACAGACACACATTGAGCGTAAGTAATGACATAAATTGTTGGAGCAATGGTTTCGAACACTTTTAATGTCCATCAAAGGTGGATGCAAACTTAAATAAACAAGCCAGTGTTCTCTGGTTTACAATAAAGACATATTTCAAATGTGCTTAGAGAAAACAATCCACAGCTCACAAATGCTTGTTTTATATTTGTAAAATATTTTCTGGTTTGTTCTTCTTTGCTATTTAAAAGGTCACCATTAAAACATAAAATAATTTTGAAAAGCACAATTTACTATTGTGCTTTGGATTGTAATTGGGGAATTCTACCAATTGTTTGAATTCTGCATTGTTAAATCATTGAGATAGTTTGGTGTGGAATGCATTTTACAGATTAAATGTTTGTATTGTAGTTCTGAGAGAATTTGAGTTTAAAGGAAAATTTAAAGGTGTATTTATTTATCATAGACATGACAATAAAAAGCATAGGTTCACTGCTTGTTTTGGTTTCCCTGGCAACAACATTAATACATTTCTCTACAGTGTCTCTCCTACCAGTTCTAAATATTCTAACCAATTAACAACCTGAATGATTTGGTTACATCTTAATGCATGAATTATGCATAACATTAAATAAAATCTGTGGTTTTCCATATTTTAAAAAATCACCTGTTTCTTTGCCCTGTTTGGCTTTTGCTGCTGGCTTGTTACCACTCCACACATCACTGGAGCAGTAGGGAACAAACCTGGTAACAGATTCAATAAAATAAGCAGTCAGGCATAAAAGTAAAATATAAGATGTGCTGAGTCACAGATTTCTTTGCCTTTACACGTGCAGTTATGGAACTTACACAATGTTGGCATTGTACCAGTGTGGATTTTCTTCAGCTTGTGGAGACAGAATTCCACTCCCTAGAAAACATCAGAGCACAAAACATTCAAATTCTTCCTGAAGTGGATGTAAAAAGACAGTAGGGTCTGGCTGATAGCAATTTACCTTTGCGTGTCTGTGGCCAGTCAGCTGAGCTCATGAGGCGAGGGATATTTTTATATCTGGAATCACAGGTCTCTTTGTTGTAACAGCACCAACCTCCTAAAAATAATGTACTAATATTAGTCGGACATCCGGTTTGACTAGAATACCCCTGTTAGGCTTTTGTTCAAGCTTTTGAAATATGGACCACCTGTATCAGAGACGATATAAAATCGGCAGCTCAGGGCATGAAAGTGTATGAGTGTCCTACCGTGCTAAATTAACTCTTGAGCTAGTTACTTAGACCAAGTCTAAGATTAAGCCTGTACTAAAAAATGCAGTGGTAAATCTCCTTTGACAATGCAGTGTATTGTCAGACTAGACTTAATTAACACAAATAAACAGAAATAACATAGTGTTGTATCATGTTGTGTTACTTTTACACATATTGAGGAAGAATGATAATTTTCTTGAATATGATGACCTGCTTCATAAAAAATGCCAAATAAGATTGATACACTGATCCTCCATAACAATAAAAGCCTAAAATTGTGTGGGTTCCATTTGTGTCACCAAAACAGCTTTCCCCTGTTTATGCATGGGCTCCACAAGACTTATGAAGCTGGTACCTGGCATTAAGAAATTAGGAGCAGACCCTTTAAGTCTTTAAGCCCTTTAATTTGTTGAGCACAGATGTTAAATTAGATTGGGATTTGGGAAATTCGGAGACCAAATCAACACCTTGAACTATATGTTCCTCAAACAATTCCTGTGCTATTTTTGCAGTGTGGCAGGGCATGTTGATCTGCTGAAAGAGGCTGCTGCCATTCCCTTGCACATTTACCTGCAGAACATTACCAAGAACATCACAATGCCTCTATTGACCTGCTTTCATCCCAAAGTGCATCCTGGTGACATCTTTCCCCCAGGTATACGATGCACATACACATACACAAGAATTCATGATTCATCAGAACTCTATGCTCCATGGTCTAGTTCTGACGCTTATGTGTACTTTGTATATACTTTTGGCAGTGGACAGATTCTGCTAAATCTCAGCCCCATATGCAGCAAGGATCAATGCATTGTGTGTTCTGGCTCCTTTCTGTCATAGACAGCAATTTGTACTACAGTAGCTCTTCTCTGAAATTAGAATAGAATGTCTTTCCTTGAGTCTCTTCTGGTTAGTATTGAACACTGCAAGACCTGTTGCTTGGAAGTTGCACTACCTCAATTATTTAGCCATTATAATCAAATCATCAAATCTGAGATCATCCCTTTTTTTCCTGCTTCCAAAACATCGACTTCAAAAACGCACTGTTCACTTGTTGTCTAATATAGCTCACCCCTCTGAAAGGTGCCACGGTAATTAAATAACTAGACAGTCAATGTTATTCATGTTCACTTATTCGCTGTCAGTGGTGTTAATGTTATGGCTCGTTGATGTATTAGCAAAACTACATAAAAGCACATGGGCATCATCAAAGCAGTCCCAACTAAGAAATACAATTGTATAGAATCTCAGTAGGCTTTTCTCCTCACAGTATTGTCTTGGCAGAGCATGGCAGGTTTCTTTTCTTGCCTGGTGGTGACACCGTAAATCTCATGTCTAAATACGAGTGTAGCAACATGATGTGACTTGCTCCAAAAAAGCAAAAAGAGCATGTGTCTAAGAAGATGACCACTGGTCAAAATAACGCTGAGCAGCGCATTTAAGCATGCTGACTCTCCTTGACAGAATTAACTTTGTTTTAAATACTCACCCTCCAAAAATATCAGCCACCTCTTGCTTCCTTTGAACTCCTTAAGGTAAAACCTATGGACCACAAATAAATATAGAAGAGGTTATAGATGGATGACATATGGAGCACAGAGCCATTTCAGGATATTAACCACTTATGTTTTGGTCAACAACAAGTATTGTACAGAAATGTGGGAAATTAAAGCTCCTGTTACAGTTACATTCTGAAACTTAAATAATGAACATTATTCAATATTAGTACATTATATATAATATTATTTTGCACATGAACCAAACCAATGTCAAACAGTGTGGACTGAATGTTAATTC
>JBBIGC010000104.1:2582546-2598477 GCA_037576955.1 Lepidarchus adonis
CTCTCTCTCTCTGTGTGTGTGTGTGTGTGTGTGTGTGTGTGTGTGTGTGTGTGTGTGTGTACTGCCCTCTTACATTTTTGTAAACTAGGTAAGAATTTTATAATGATTGTAGTTTGTAGAAATGACTAGATTACACACCTTAATTGAATATCAAGCCTAGCATTAAGGATGAAAATTAAACCATTTAGCCCCTTTTTCTTCAAGAATGAGGTGAGGATGCTTTCATGCTCTCACCCAGCTGTGGTGCCATCATTGCACATGGCTGGTGTGTTCCTCAGGAAGTGCAGCTTCATATCTTCAGATGGCTTGGTGGTGGAGGCTCCCTGTTGGGTCCCTCCACGGGCTGCAGAGCTGGCTGCAGCTCCTGGTCCAGGGTGCGAGTCCATATCTAGAGCAACCTCTGCTTGGGTGCTGCTGGCTTTCTTTGCTGGTTTGCCACTGGGTTTGGCATTGCGATTATTTTGGCAAGAAAACCCTCCTAGTATAACCAGGAATATCACATGGCATAGAATCCGCATATCAAATCCTGCAGGACTTCCTTGAAGAAAGAACCCATGATTAACATTTAAAGATAATAATAAATAAACAAATTTCTTCCCAGATGATGTAATCTATTTCATTCTGACTAATAGTCAGCAATAAGCAATAAGGAATACAAAGAACTAAAACTAGTTGGTAAGAAGATGATTTGCCGCAAAAGGAACATACCCCTAGGAAGCAACCAGTCCTGGTCACCTTGATCTCTGAAGGAATCTTCTCTAGGGTAGACCACCACGGTCGCTGCAGGAAAAGCAGTTACTGATTTGATGTTTTTTTAAGCGTCCAGAGTTGATCTTGGACTATGGATGTGTTCGGTGCTAGGCTTTATAGTGCCACCATATGGATTGCATTTCCCAGCATCCCCTTTGAGCCAGTGCCAACTCAGGGCTGTAACTGATGACACACCACAGCTTCTGATGCCGAGAAGAAAAAGATAACAGACACTCTACCAACCATATTTCAAAGACTACTCCTCCCCACCTAACTGGGTCCCACAACAGCCCCTCCCCCGCTAAAGGCTTAGTTCAGCTTTGATTTAAACACCTTCATGGCTGAAATACCTGCACAACCCTTCAGATATATGGAATGTAGCAGGTCAGTGGGGCAAACTTCTCTTTCTTGCTCCTGTGAGAAATAACAATGCCTTGCAAACCCACCTCAAAGTGCTTACAGGTTGGTGATCAATGGGGAACAAGTTTATCGAATGTCTCTCAATTGTTATTATTATGTCTGGGTTAGGTAACGCAGAATCGTTCCTTAATGCATCTTTATAGGTTTTTCTAAAATCCACCAATTAATATAGCATAACAAGCTGAAGAACCTCAAAATGGTTCTAAGTGGTTTCTTTATACTGCTAGTCTAACAGATACAATTGTGTATCACAGAATAGTTGTCATTAGTATCTTTTAACGACCTAAATAGTCCTTTGAGTTTCAGATTTGGAACTTATGTCATAACTCATATGTTTATAACAAGTAATAGTAACAACTATGCCAAATTGACTGCAACAGCTTACTACCATCTTATAAAATAACCTTAAATAGGTTATAGAAATGTTATTTTAATTCAAATTTAGAATTTAGATGAAAGAAAAAGTACAATTTCAAAGAAAATTGTTTGGAAAGTAGTTCCATGCAAGTCTCCCTATGGAGTGCATGCAGAATTTTAAAATTAGTTTTTATAATTACAGTCTCAATGGTCATTTATGAGTCCCAGGAAATAGAAGTTGTATATTTTACCTTAGGCTGAATGGCACAGGTTGGAGCTGGCTTTGGAGCAGGGAGTTTTACGGCAGGGAGGAGTATTTGAAGCTGATCTAGGATAGCTTTAAGCTGACGTAGTGATCAGCGAAAGACATCATGGGTCTGGCCTCTAAAATTCTCATCAATGAAATGTATACCATTCTAACATGTCAATCAAAATATTAATGAGTGCCTAGTGTTGAAGCATGCTTAGAGCAAAGAACACATGGGACACAGGGACACGGAGAAGAGGTCATCCCAAACACAACTCTTCCAATAACACAAGCTAAAAGCTTGAATGTAAAGACTGTAGAATTTTGACAGTTGCAAAAGTGCATCACATCTTCAGCCCACATTCAACCTAAACCCTGTGCTTTTCCCACTCTGGAATATGAATTATATTTAAATAGTTTTTCTCCTAAAAATATAAATAAATAAGATCAGAAAGCTGCAGTGTGGATGTTCTGAGGCATTCACAGAAATTGCTGTGCAGGGACTGGTTTCAGTTGTGTGCCTAAATAATGTGGTTTATATGGAAGGTTGCCCATTAAGTATTGCACATTACCGCAGAGTCTCTCTTGTACAGGAACCAGACTTTATATCAGGAGCTACTTTTAGACTAAAGATATTTTAAGTTTTATTGTGTTTACGAAGTTTTATTTTTACCATTGACCGTTGATATATCTGAGTGCTTTAAAGTGTTGCCAGAAAATATTTCTCATACGTGAAAATATTTCAGTAAAGAAAGGTCTAAACAAGTCATCCAATGATAATGCTTTTTTCAATTTGATCTACTGAGCTTAAAAAGCTTTTCATTCTTTCACTGTTCAAAAGCATGCAAACCTCCTTCTGTCTTCCCAGAAATCACTGCAGCAATCTGTTAAACAGACCTCAAAACGCTTAAAAATGAAGAACAAAATGGTGTAAATCCTTCATACTTTTTTTTCAAAACAAGCCAGAATGTTTAGAAAAAAAAGGTTTAGATGGCATTGCCGGTCTTTTAGGTCTTTGATATCTGCTTCAGCAAATTTTTGCAGAAGCTGGCAAGACACGACAGCTCTTCGAATCAATAGCCGAGTCTTCTCTCTGCTGGGCTGGACCTGAAACACTTGCGTGTTTACTGCTCTAGGATGACACAGCCAGAACAGATGCCCACAATGCCTCATTTGGTCAAAAGAGTTTACAATGGCCCCAGTCTGCACTGCTAGATATGGTCATAGAAATAACATCTAATCTTGAATGCGAGTTTTCTGTTTAGGTTCCAGCATCGTCTTTAGTCATTATTTTTCTTATTTGCCCCAGAAGTTTATACAATGGTAACATGCAACAGTCTAACCTACACAGTGGACAACTACTCTCTAAAGGTAGACAACTAAAAGGTGCCACAAAGGCCATTGAGGGAGGAAAAAAACTTTGGAAATATGTTTCAAAAAGAGATTACATAATATTAAGCTTCCACACTAACCATTTTTACAGTATTGCATCCCATTGAGTTTTTTAGGGAGTCAAAAGTGGTTCTCATATGATGTTGCAGTGGTTATATACACAATATAAATTTTTCAAAGCGCATACAGTCTTAAATGGGATTTCCAATCATTTTTGAAGATTTTAGTGGATAGATGTAAAACGGTTCATAGTAGAGAAATGCACCAATTTTCTAACTACAGATAGATGTTCATGATAATGGGGGAAACAGTAATAATTATGCTAACTATGTAATAGAGGTGGATTTTCCCTTACAATGTCCTGCATGCATCACTTCTCTTCCAATAGATAAAATAAATGATCATAACTAACATAAAATAATGTCTTTGTATAAACATTTTGTGTAATAAGAAAAAAATCCCTGAATAATCTTTAAAGTAATTAGTTAAAAGTTAAAGATATTTGGCTCCTGTCACCACTACTGTAAAAACATTTGACTCTGTAAGTTTATCTAGAAGACAATAATTTAGCATTGTTTTTGCAGATTTTTAAAACTCTATTTAACACCCCTTTTAAACCTTTACAAAGGTGGATGTTGCTATTTTGCTATCAAGGTAGAATTCCTAAAGGAGCTCATCATGAAAGCAACTTATTTTTTATGTCTTTACAGTTACAGCTTGGTCTGTTATCAGTCTTTGTAGACTATGTAAACTGGTACAGGTCAACCTATATGTATTCAAGCTCTACCTAGCATTTGAATATTGAATTGAGTATTTAACTAGTGAGAGAATGGTTCTCTTTATTTTGGAATGTGCCTTCTAGAATGCATTCCCCAAGGTCATCTGCTGACTCTGAAGGACCGAGTGGTGGCACTTGACAAGCACTCTGTCTATGGTGTTGTGTATAAGTGTCATCACTTGACTAGAAGCTAAAGGCAGGCAAGCGCATTTCTCAGCTGACCCCCATCAAAGCATGCCACACCGCTGGGAATCATAATACATTTGATCTTCAGCACTCCATAATGCGAGAAGGTCGTGATCAACAACTAAACGTAATACCTAGGACTTAAACCTCCACAATTTACTCACTTGACACATGTGAAGGCTGTTTAATGCATGGAGATCACTTGCAACAGTTGGTTGAAAGCAGCAATGTGAAGGACAGCATAATCTGAAAATCTACGATAGTCACAGTTGTCAGCAGTTCTCAGTTGCAGTCGTTATGAAAGAAATATAAACGCAATGGAGAAGTTGACTAGCCTGTTCACAGGCCACCTGCAACAGAAGGCCTGATGATGTCCGCTGACAGGGATTGCGTGGCTATGGGAGTCAATCTTCCAAGCTGACATTTAAGGATTTGGACGACTGGTGTAACGCACAAGATGCCCACTAAAGAGGACTAACAGGTTGCATGGCTGCTTAAGGCCAAACCATACTCTGGCATTATAGTGGATGACATGCTAACCTTCTGTAAACCGCCAAGCAGTCAGCGGGATTGATGGTCTGGCAAGCTCAATACGACTCAGAAATGATATAGTACCCAAAGAAAACGAGTGGCATGATGCTTAGGTTCTACTCCTACAAAGGCAGGGCTGAGAGAGGGTGTGCTGGCAGACAATCTTCCTCTGCATTGCTTAGGCATCAGTGATGCACAATAGACTTGTTCACACCCACTGTTTTGAACCTTGAACCCTTTGGTGAGTTTAATGCTGGGAGATCTACTCTTATACCAATCTCAGTTCAAAACACAAGAGACGGAGCTCAGCTGTCCTACCTGCATGTGTCCAGACACCCGTTTCAGGCCACAGTGAGACCAATCTGCAGTGGTCTGTGGTAATCACTAGCTCCCTAACTGGGCCATGGGGGGCCTCGTCAAATGCTTGGCCGAATAGCTCCAAGAGCCAGCCCAGGCTCATGACAGAGGCAAGTAGCAACGTGGCCTTGGAATCATGCTGTAGCGGCCACCCTCACTGTCATGGCCGCTGATTGATGGCCACTGGGGTCACGCCGCTCTCAGGCACCTCGCATAAGCTGACCCAGCTGATCTGAAACACACTCGTTGGAGGTGCCAACACAACTGCAGGCTCTCTTAACAGCCAGATGACTCAGAAATACAAACATCTATACATTTACTTATGTGCTCACCTGTTCCAAATTACACTAATGCAAATGTTGCTGTCATGCTTGTGCGAGCAATGGAGCTTGAGCATAAAAGTGGAATGAGCTAACTGCAGTTTTAGATGTACAGAATGTGACCAAGCTCTACATCTAGATTAAAATCATCTGGACGTCATTAGTAGGAGTTCTAATGGTAATGAGCCAATTCTTTGTTATAACAGTAGATTGTAGAGCTGTTCCATATTCTATTGTCCAGTATATACCAGTGCAGTTTCTCTCCATGATATGGTTTTAATGATGGTCAAGACCAAGTTGACCTTTTTTGGATCATTGTCTGTGTTTCCATGGCTTTCAGGAATGTATGCTGATGTAGCTTGGTCCCTTAATGGAATGGCCCAGGTGAAAACGTGAAGAGGTCTTTTATGATAAAGAATGCAGACTGGATTCTGCTGAAGACTCAGCTTCTCAGAAATTTCAGGCCAGTGCATCATAGTAGCCCATTAGAACACTATACATTTTTTTCTACCTGACAGACTGCGTTTAAGTTCTTTGTCCTTCAGGCTGAGGCACTACACGTCATCGAGGACAATACGTACAAGTAATATGTAAATACTAATGTTAAATTATTTTATTTCAATAAATAAATACTTTAACAACATGAATGTAATTTTCAGATGCAAAACACTAAAACTGTAACCGCAGGAAACAGCATAGAGTCTAGTTACTTTTAGCAAATGTTAAACTAACATATTAAATGCATATCACATTATCTCCATGCCTTTAATTTGTCTCCAGGTTTAACTTGACGCAGTGTGAGTCTGAGACACTAACCTCCTGATTGACGGTCCCGTTAGCTGATGCCAAGAAACAAAATGATCTGCATCCGAAAGTTTTTATGAGAGGTGTGGATTTATATTATCACTGCTTGCAAAATTTATAGCACTGATTTTTCACAGATGCAGGATCATGCCAGTTTGCATTTTTTACAGCCCTTTTCATATTCTTGTTACTGATTTCCTGGTTGATATTTGAGTGGATTCTTCTGAGGGGTGAATTTAGGCAAAGACATAAATTATTTTTCATTTAAGCACTTCAGTTAAACCAGCACCCCAAAGGAAATCATCTTGCTCAAATGACTCACTCTACTACACTCAACTAATGAGACAAAACAGTGTGTGTGTGTGTGTGTGTGTGTGTGTGTGTAGGATTTCTCATTTTTACAAGAATAAATTAGCTACATTCTTATTTCTTCCCCCATCTGATATATGATCCAGCATTTTCAGTTGATGTTGGCCCAAAACCGATACCTGTATGTGATTGTTGTTCGGTTACATCCATTTTTATTGTTTTCCTTAAATTGTGATTACTCTTAATGTCAATATAATTGATAGATTTCTTGATTATTGTACATAGGGATGCACAATGACATTGGGATCATATTGGTGTTGGCAGATATTTGCTGGAAAAATGAATATCTGTATCAGAAAAATATATGTGCATGAAAAATATCTCCATTGGCATACTAATCCCACATTAGTGCATCCCTAATTGTTTCAGTAACATGAATTATTGCTACTGTACTGTTATTTATTACTATTGTCACTGCAGTATCAAACATCCAAAACTAGAAATGCACAATGGTATCAGAATCATATTGTCATAAGGAGATATTTGCTAAAGGAATATAATATTGCCCTCAGACAGATGTTTGGACTTGAGGGATATACCCATATTTGTTGACACTTTTTTTTTTTCAAAAGAGTAGAATGTTTAGGTGATCCTAGAGTGCTATGATAGTATGCTTTCATTTTTTGCATTTTCCCTGTTGTTTAATTTATTTTTTAGAAATAAACATGTTAGATGAAAGCTTAATTTTCTAATCCAGGTAGCTGTTATTCCAGTTTCTGCCTTTCAAAAAACGTTTTTTCACTGTAATCAACAGATATGCACAGAAAACCATCAGATACCAGCATCAGCCTACAAATCCTGTGTTGGTCCATGTCTACTTGTTACGCTAGGGTTACTGTGATGGTTTTTATAGTCTCACATCAGTCGCTGTACTCCGATCACTGTAAACTCTAGAGGCACACTGACCAGGCTCTATGTTAGTCAAGTAATAGCTTCACAACACTCCAGTGGTTTGTAATAGGGGTGCTAATTGCACAAAGTTCTGACATGTCAGGTGCCCTTCCAAGTCTTCCACTGGCCAACTGTTGCAGACTTAATGCCATAATTGAAAGCCTAACTCCGTGAGGCTACATTCCTGAGAGTGTGGCTGCATATACACAGGTGTGGGCAAACATTGGGGCCTGAAAAACTATTTTTACCCAATCGTCTTTTGGGGTTGTGCTTTATCTCTAACTCATTTATGATGATTAGCTCTTAAGGTTGCTTTTTTCTAGTGGAGCAGTGCTCATTCACACTATTTAGCAGCATGAGCCAAGGGATTAACTTACAGTGATATGCATGGGCAGCTGCTCATGTTTGAGATGAGAAAAATAAACACACTAGGTTGGAATGTAACACCTCAAAAGAGCTGGAAAGCTGTCAATGATATGATGCTAAAATGTTATCAGTGCCACGGCTCATTTAAACGTTTTAGTTTGTTCAGCTCTCAAACCTGCCAGAATTTATGGAGTGTTTTGCAACAGGAGCTAAAGGGAGCATTGATGATTTATGAGGGTATGCGTCATGTTTATTTATATATGGAGAGCAGTGCATTGGTAGTTCAGCTTCAGTGTGCTGTATCGTTACAGGGTGATGTCATCCAAGTATTGCAACATATGTTACCTTCTGCAAAGCAAACAAGGGTTAAAGTGACAGAAAACAACTTCATCACATTATAACCCTGCTTCTTAAATGTGCCAGTGGAGGGCCGTGACTGGCAAACTGTTTTATAGATGTGCATTTAGATTTCTGTTTTTCACTTTTCCATTTTATTAGTACAGGGATTTAAAGAAAAGCACTGAAAACATTTAGAGACTTCTCTCCTTTTATGGTGTGGCAATGACCAGGCTATTTTCAGGAGCACAAGAGTATGATTAGAGTTACAGTAAGTTAACCTTAAAGGTTTGCTTTAGAAAGTGAAACCCATCACACTTTGCTGTGTAAAGCATGAAGACGAAACATGTTTCATTAATAACGATAAAGGTCTTTGTTTAACGCTGCTTGAAAATTTAATGGGGAAAAATCTTGAAAAGTTTTATTCTCTTAATTGGGTGGAGATCACATAACTCCAAAGTGACACTGAAAGGCATATTCATCATCCACAGATAAAACTTAAGGGCCAGCAAAATGAACGACTAAAAAAAGCAATGGTAAAATAAATACAGAGGAAAAACCTAGGAAGAATACAAAGTACAATTGTGCTCAAAAGTTTACAAACCACAATGATTTCTTGGAAATTTGTCAGAACATGAATAATAACACAAAAACATTTATTTCACTCATAGGTAGTGTTTGGCTGAAGCCATTTATTGTCAAATAACTGTGTTTACTCTTTTTAAACCAAAACTACAACATAACCCAAATGACCCTGATTAAAGTGGCCTGATAACATGCACACAACCAGACACAAACGGGTTTGAATGGCTATTAAAAGAAGCCATCTTCACCTGTCATCTGTTTTCTTGTAATTAGTGTATTTGTATAAAAGGTCAATGAGATTCTGGACTTCTGACAGACCCTTGCAGGTTTCATCCAGTGCTACACCGAAGGTTTTAGGATTCAAAGTCATGGGGAAAGAATAATAATTGTCAAAGGATCTGCAGGAAAAGGTAGTTGAAATCTATGAAACCGGATAGGGATAAAAGAAAATACCAAAGGAATTGAGAATGTCAATCAGCAGTGTTCAAACTCTAATTAAGAAGTGAAAAATTTGAGATTCTGTTAAAACCAAACTAAAATTTCAGTCACAATTGCCAGGAAAATTGCTCTGGATGCAAAGAAAAACCCACAATTAACTTGTGAAATACAGGACTCTGAAAAGATGAGCTGTGGCTGTTTTAAGATGCTAAATAAGGAGGCACTTGAAGAAAGATGGGCTGCATGTTTGAGTTGCCAGAAGAAAGCCATTACTACGCAAATGCCACAAAGTATCACATTTACAATATGCCAAACAGAGACAAGCCTTAAACCTTCTGGCACAAAGTCATTTGAAGTGATGAGACTAAAATGTAACTTTTTGGCTACAACTATAAACGCTACATTTGGAAAGGAGTCAACAAGACCTATTATGAATGGTACACCGTTCCTACTGTGAAACACGGTGGTGGATTGCTGTTTTGCGAATGTGAGCTACAAAGGCACAGGAAATTTGGTCAGAATTGATGGCAAGATGAATGCAGTTATCAAAAATTACTGGAGGAAAATTTGCACTCATCAGCCCGGAAGCAGAGCATGAGACATGTCAACATGACAATGATTCAAAACACAAGGCCAAGTCGACCAGTCATTGGCTACAGCAAAAAAAAGTGGAGGTTCTGGAGTGGCCATGTCAGTCTCCTGACCTCAATATCATTGAGCCACTCTGGGTAGACCTCAAACGTTTAGTAAGTGGAAGAAAAAAGTAAGACAGCCCAAGAATTTACAGGAACTGGAAGCTTTTTGCAGCAAGAATGGGCAGCTTTAATGTCTGAGAGCCTCATTTACATCTACCACAAAAAACTTCAAGCTGCCATTGATGTTAAAGGGGGAAATATTATTAAGGGCACTGTATTAAGAACTGGGGTATGTAAACTTTTGATCAGGGTCATTTGGGTAGTTTGTGTTGTGATTATGATTTTAAAAGAGTAAACAGTTGATTGATAATAAATGGCTTCACTATTCACTAACCATGAGTGAAAGAATAGTTTCTGTATTATCATTCATATTCTCTGATAAATGGTTAAGCAATCTTTAAGCAATTAAGTCAGGGTATGTAAACTTGAGCATAAATGTAGATTGACTGGCTGTTCATAATCATTACATTTGACCACCACAAGATGGCACATTTTCCACAACTATTTTATTTCCTAGAGCCAAAAAACATATATAAATATTACATAAACCACACTATCAAAGCCCCCCCCCCACACACACACACATAGATGTTTAATGTGACAAATACTGGTTTGGACCACAGTTGCATACCATAATCATTAAATTTTAAACATTTACAGTTTAAAATAGAAACAAAATAAAATACTGTACATATTTTTATTTTTCTTCCTAAATACGCTGAGAGATGTATATAGCGGCCTTACAGCCAGCCTGTATTACAGTCTTCAAAAGAAAATAGCCAGGTACCTGAGAAAAACAAAGACAAGAATTACATGAGGTCATGCCCAGGTACAGTAGCTCCCTATTCCTTAAAGAGGAAACCCCACAGTGAATAGAAAATAAAAAGGTCAAATACAGTTAACCTTCCATTCGGAAGTCAATACAGTCAATGCTATTATACCCATAAGTCAACACTCACAGATTCTGCATCATGCTCTAGACCAGTGTCATGGTGCTCCAACTCATCATCACGAAACTCCTTAATGAGCTGAATAAATAAAAAATGATTCATTTCTACATTTATTAATACTTAAACACTCATATTGAACAACAGGAGCAACACATTTCAGTGTAAACTACCTGTAACATGCCAATTAAAAATGGAGTATATACTGTACATGCAGACTTTAATTTCATACCTGCAACAGCTCGGTATATCTCTCCGGGTCTGCTTCCATTAGCTCTCTGATTTGGCTGTTATAGTGTTCGGAGATGCTCTCCTCCACTGCCACAGTGCAGGCCATTGCCCCCTCTTTACCCAGAAGAGCTGTAGAGGCTCCTTGAAACATAAATGTCCATATATTTAGAATTATACAGTCCAAGTGCTCCTATGATTGTCTCATTTTTTCAGGAAAATTCTAACTACAGTGATTAATTTTCTAACCTGACAAGCAAAAGCAACATGAGGACTAGACATAAACATACAATTGGTTTTGAACAAATATGAAAATGAAGCTAAAAGCCAATTTTAATGAGGGTTTTAACAATATCATGTGTACCATATTGAACTATATTGTAATGCTGTTCATTTACATAAAATAAGAATCAGTCTTACCAAGTAAAAACCCTGCTACATTCCACAGAGGTAGCATCAAGGTTGGTCTCACCCTGTTCTCCCCAAGAATCTCATTAAACTTCTGCAAATGTATCTTTTCTTGGTCCCACATATTCTGCAAATTAAGTACATTACAGATTAGGCATCTCACACAAATAAGCATATTCATACACTCATTGTAAACACAGCTGATAACACTGATTTTAGTACCTGTATAAGAGGGCCTGATGGAGTTCTTCCCAATACAGACATTTGTCCAGCATAGATGCAATTGGCCCCATATTCACCTGCATGGTCCACCCTCAACATGCTGTCCAGCATTGCTTTTTCCTCCGTGTCCCGAGGTGGAGGAATGACCGTGTATTTTCTGCACAATAAGGAGCTGTTTACTGTAACAAGCACACAATGGAATAATTTATTAATTTAATAATATTAATAATAATAATTTTTATTAATTAGACAGTACAATGGCGAATGGTGCTATGTGATTGAAGACAGCATGTATGTCAGACATATGTTTTCCCTATTGCCCACTGTTGCAGGTTAGTTTCAAAGAATATAGACCTCATTAAGCAATTATTTGAAAGATATATCTTCTTAAAATCCACTTGCACAGTTTTCAAGACAATTTTGAAATTCACCAACATTTTCTTATTTGGAACTGAGAACACTTGTGCACATTAGAGTGCTGACATTTTTTATTATAAATTTTTTATATTATTATTTATTCTACAATTGTTTGATATTTCAATTATTAATATTTATTTTAATTTCCTGAAGCATTATGGTCTTAAATACTATACTATTAGTTATGTTATATGGGAACCATGCCACCCAATAATCAGTGATTAGGCTATTTATAGGTGCAGAGTACCTTTGCACCTTAGCCACTTTGCACTGTAGGCTTAAATATGAACAACTTGTGCAGTTTACCAAAAAACATGGGATTAAATATTATAAAAACAATTATGTGGTTTAACATGCTATGAATTAGTTACTAGGACCTTTCTTAACAACATAATTTAAAAAATAATTCTTTTTAAGGAAGCTATTGGTGAATGAGACCAATGCTACTGTTAACTATGGTCTGTGATTGTTTGATGTCAAACAAATGTTCAAATTTATTTCAATAGATTTATTTAAAAGGAAATGTTACATTTATTTAAATAGACAGTGCAAAGCTTTGCACAAATCTGGGTCTGATCTCCCAGTGAGCAAGTGACAGTAGCCTAGAAAAATGACCTTCAAAGCAGAAAGAAGTAAACCTTAAAGTAAAACAAGAGTCAACATTGCGGACCCATCCTCCTGGGGTTGACAGTGATAAGAATACATTTCAGACAGGAAATCTCCTTATTTTTGTCATTGTGAGAGACACTTAAGTGCAGTTGCATTAAAAAAATCTTCTTGCCGTTGCTCATGTGTCGTAATCATGTGTATAGACTAAATGCCGTGCCTCAGGGTAACACTGTTAGTATCAACTGGAATTCCATTAACTTCAGGTAAGCAGCGCTCGGAAAAAGCTCTCTAAGCACATTTTCTGAATGGTTTGTTCCTATAAGCCAAATATTAGGTTTCGTTGTGTGCAGCAAGCCCATGTAAGGCATTCTGTGCGTATACAATACATTTATTATAGCGATATTTGACTGCAATACAACAAGCATGGACACTCAGGAGTCTTAGTCAAAAAGTGCAGAGAACAGTGAGTGAGCTTGGCAGACTCGACGCCACCAGACTGTAGAGTAGAGTTAACATTACCTCTGTTCATGACAGCAGGGACGTTTCCTGCGTTTAACGAATACAATACTCGCACAAAGCCATGCTTTAACACGCAGCCTGTAGTTCTCTGCATAACTACTGGATAATAAAAACGAAAATCTGAAAAGCGCTGCGACACCAATGGCAAAGGTTGTGCATTTATTTTGGCGCCTTAAGATGACGTGTCACCGAACCGAATGGGATAACATGTTCCATTATTAGATAAAAGTCCTTTAACGCTAATTAAAATAAGCTGACAAGTAGACTTGTGGCATCTAAATAGGGTTGAATAAAGAGAAAAACTAAAAAGCAAATATAGAAAAGGCTGTTAAAACGGACATTTTCAGTATTATTTGTATGTTTTCAAAACTTTAGATCGTAACATAGCTTAATTTGATATGTATTTTACACAATCAAATGACAAAAAGCAAGAATACACTGGTGTTATGACACTGAAATCATTTGAACACATGAAAAAAACGACGTCGTTGCCAACCCTCTGCCTTTATGGCATTCTTATTAATTAATTGATTGATTAATTCATACTTACCCACTTACAGTCTTATGCCAAAGTTTGGGCACCCCTTGATAAATAACTTTGTTTTGTAATTGAAAACATGTTAACACAGTCTCTCTAGGACATGGAAAAATATACAATATTTTCAACAAACATTGATGCATAGTTACTTTTCATGCCATAAATTGAACAAAAAATTTAAACATTATTATGGCACTGTGCAAAAGTTTGGGCACCCTAAGAGTTCCAAAGTCTCAGATTCTTTTTTTCAGACCTTAATCAGTTCATTAGATATGATACATGACAATAGCTGTCATTAGTAAATGTCAACAATTGTATCTATTACCCGGTGTTTATCTATTACCTGGTGTCGACCAGAGGAGGATGGGTTCCCCTACTGAGCTTTGGTTCCTCCCAAGGTTTCTTCCTCAGTTTCAGGGAGTTTTTCCTTGGCTCATTAGGGGCTCGGACCCGGACCTTGTAAAGCTGCTTTGTGACAACTTCTGTTGTAAAAAGCGCTATATAAATAAAACTGAATTTAATTGAACTGGTGCCAATTTCAAAGCTTTACAAATACTCTGACTCTTCAAACCTTGTGCACACACTTGTGGACACTCAACAACCATGGATTCCTCTAAGCAGCTGTGTAAAAAATGAAATGTTAAACATTTAAAATGAAAGTTATTAATGCCCACAATGCAGAAGAAGACTACAAGAAAATAGCAAAGCGCTGACAGCTTACAGTTTCCACTGTGAGAAATGTAATTAAGTGATGACAGTTCAGGGGAACTGTGGTGGGCAAGATGAGATCTGGAAAACCAAGAAAACTCTTAGAGAGAACTGCTCGTATGCTGATCTGAACGACCAATCAAAATCCCCATTTCACTGCAAAAAACCTGCAGGAAGATTTAGCAGAATCAGGAGTGGTTGTGCATCATTCCACAAGATCTTCATGGAAGAGTCAGCAGAAAAAAACCTTACCTGCATCCCCATCAGAAAATCCAACATTGTTGGACAATTATATATTTTGGAAACTAGTGCTGTGGACTGATGAATTAAAATAGAAACTCTTTGGCCACAATCAGCAAAAGCATGTTTGGAGAAAAAAGGAGCAGCATTTCATGAAAAGAACATATTGCCAATCATTAAGCATGGGGGTGGATCTATCATGCCCAAATAGTATTTTAGTGATTTATTTGACATAATATGCCACTTGTTTTTATTTTTATATCCTACCATAGTTACATTTTCTTTTATCCCCACTAGGTGGCACTTTTGCAGTGGTTGGAGTACTCATAGCCTTCTGCCATAGTATACGTGCATCTGTGAGACTTTCTGTTTAGAGCGGTGCAGTGTGGTTTTACTTGTAGTGTGATGAATTCTCTGCATAAACACAGGAGACTGTGCAGTGCCACCTGTGTTAAAAAGTGATGACACTCAGTAAACATTCTTTGCTGAACTCAGATAAGCTGTAGTGTTTGTTCTGTAATAATGAGGTGAAGCGATCTAATCAGAAAGGCTGCTGATTGGATCTGCAATAGTCTCAAATAGTGAAACTTACTCCTGGAGCCCCCTCTGGATGATGGTACATTTAGAGCTGCAAATGCTGATTATATAAGTCGAATATTCTAATATATTGTATAATATTATATAATACGAATATTCTACTGTTTATTTCAACAATTATTGTCAAGCATGTGGCAAATACGCACTAGGGACATGCACAGTTTCTGTAAGAGAAATGAGCTTTATGCCAAATGGCAAATAATCCTTATTGACCAGTGGATAATGTACATTTAAATTAATGACATTTTAATTACATGAATATGTTTAATCAATTAATGCTGTTAGACATGCATTGATTACTTTAGAAGAAAATGTTATTGCCGCCTTTACCTGCATTTTAGTTTAATGACACCCATTTACATTTTCAGCAAATTTGATGCAGTCATAAACTCGGACAAACCACTTCTTCAGGTACATGATAGCATGCAGTTGGTAGTTTATAATTACATACTGTATACAGATAACTCATTCAATAGCAAACTTTAATCCATCTAACCAGGACTATTCCAGGACCCCCACAGGAAATCCCAGTGATCAGGTATTATCTGGGTGATTTATTGTTCTCAGCATAACAGCAAAACTGTTAATGGTATGTTAGTGCAAGTTTGTGTGTGTGTGTGTGTGTGTGTGTGTGTGTGTGTGTGTGTGTGTGTGTGTGTGTGTGTGTGTGTGTGTG
>JBBIGC010000104.1:2617222-2647302 GCA_037576955.1 Lepidarchus adonis
ACACACACACACACACACACACACACACACACACACACACACACACACACACACACCTATACACACACACACACACATAGATGCACACACACACACATACACACACACACCTACACACACACACTAGCATATGTATCACTAATTAGCAATGCTGTTTTTGTCAGGTTTTGGCCGTGTGTATTATCCAGTGGGAGCGAGTGCGGGGCTGCCGCTCCTCAGTGGTACTCTTCCTCTACTGGCTGCTGGGCGTGGTCTGCTCTCTGGTGCCCCTCAGGGCCAAGATCCAGCTGGCCATTGAACAGGTGAGAGAAATGACACTGACACAGGCCCCCAATCTAGGGCACACATTTCGCACTTCTCTACTAAAACCTGAAATGCACACACACACACACACGCACGCACGCACACACACACACACACACACAGGTCAACATGCATATTTAGTGCTGTCTAAACTTTGTCTAAAGCTTCTCATTTGATCATTAAGTGTGTATTAGGAACACTATATAATAGGGATAAGTCAGTGTGGGATATGTAGGCAGGACTTGGGTTAGGAAATATAGAACTTGCATTTAACTTCTTTATTTCTACAAGCTTAAGACTTTAGACTAAATAAAATCTTTAGTGCAACCAAATATTCTGTTTTCCAGAGCAAAATAAGTGTATCATCAAATATTGGTGTTGAAATATCAGTCCAATCTGAACATCTGTTCAGATATATTTTTTTCTAGCAAATATCTGCTGATAACAATATGATTCTGATATCGTCATGCATTTTCAGTTTTGTCTGGTTTACACTGCAGCAACAAAAGTAATAAATAGCAATTAAACAACAGAAAAAAAGTTACTATAACGATTAGGAATGCACCCATGTGGGATTTGTTGGCCAACATTTTTGCCAATATATGCAGATATATTTATGTACATATAATATATTATCTCTTACAGCAAATATTTGCTGATTGTGATATAATTCTGATACTATCATGCATCCCTACTACATAACATTAAAATCAGTTCATACTGGGTGTTTACTGTGAGCACTGGGCCTTTGTAAGTATAGCTTAGAAATGGATATGTTAACAAGCTCACACACATCAGATGAAAAAGTATTGCTAATTTGCTTATTTATTCTAACATTAGCATTAACATGTGTAAATGTGTAAATACACATGCATATATATTTTTAGAACACATATACACCAAGCTGAGACTTTCACTAAATCACATTGGTCAGAGCATTTTTGTGGGAGCTATTTTTATAGCCACTGTTTATTTGCCCCACTTTTGAAATTGTTATGGTCTGTCAGGAGAACATATAGACTACAGTAGAGTACATAAATGTTCTAGTGTGAAAATTTATCAGCATAATGTTAGATTGGTCAGAGTATGCCAACTTACATAAGTTTATGTATACAATGTGTTTGTAACGAATGGACCTCTTCTGTGACCACACACACACACATGTACGGTATGACCGTTCAGTATGACCACTTACCATGACCACATTGTCAAATTTGCTTTTTAAAATATGCAGTTAGGGATTCCACAGTGGCTCCATTGCATCCTGAGTATTTTTATATGCCAGCACACAATATTTTCGAGTTATGAGACAGTTATTATCTTAATCATGCCAAATTATATCTTTCCAATAATGTGTGTGGCCAGGGGTCCAATGAAAATATCTTGATAAAGCTCTGATTGCTTTATAAGCCTGAGCTTGCAATTTTAGGCCTGCATCCCTGCTTTCCAAAAAAACTAGGTCGAAAGTTATATTGGTTCGATAGATAAGCAATTTTTTTCTCACTGGCTTGCTAAAAGCTGGCTTTGTGCTTGGATAAGAGGGGGATAAGGCAGACAGCTTGACTGACCTATATTTTGTGACCGCTCAAACCAAGACTGACCCTGTTTTGTTTTGTGGCAAAGGGAAGAATATAGCCTGAATCTTGGCGCTGAACTTCTCAGCCCAGGCGGATGTTTACAATGGGTTTGTTGTTTCGCACATGCTTTCTGGTGCAATAACCAGGCTTTCACCCAGCATGGTGCAGGCTTATGACTGGAAGGTAAACTTAGGCCCTGTGCCGTGGTTATAATCACATATATGGCACATGGAGCTGGTAAATAACACATATTCAGCTCCTCTGTCTGCTTAAGCGGAGGCCACTGGCTCCCAGAACCACAATCTATGCATTTCCAGATTCTAGCGTGACTCTAAGTGTTTACTATCCTTTTCATGCGTAATTCATTTATATAAAGCAGACCATTAAAGACTCTGGTTTTCACCATGATTTGCCTTAACTGTTCAAAATAAGCTTTATGGTCCCATTAATGCCAGTGCACACCCATTGGCCCTCACCATTGAGCGTCCTCATAGTCTGAAGGGCCTGCTCCATAGGCTACTGGGCACTTTCATATGATATACAGGGTGCCAGTTTTGCTCAGTAAATGCTCAGTAAACATCTTTACCATTATCCCATTTTAGTTTGCTTAAGGAAGAAAGATTTTTAGCTCATTGGATTTTAAGCAACTTCTATCCAGCAAATATGTAAGAATCAAAGGTAACTTTGAAAAAAATTAATGATTAGTCTACAGACAATAGTGAGATTTTTACTCATATAAAACAAAGGGCTTTGATTAAATGTTTGTAGAAATAATGTACAAATCGCTGATTGTAAAATAGTTTAGCTCCTGGTGATTGTCCAGCAGGGTTTTATTGTAACATTAATCAGATTTAACCGATTGTTATGATCAGATGCCTCCAAAGGCTTGATGAAGTGAATACATTTGCAGTTGTGAAGAAAAAAAGGTTTCTTTGGTCAACAAAGGCTGACTGCCTTTCTTATATAACACACTAAAGAGAACAGTCCTGCAACTGAAAAACAAATTTCAACTACATATCTGTAATTGTGTGGCAAATTGACTTTGTATTGAATTGTAAAATATTTTTGCACTTTTTTAAATCTTTGCTTTCATGCTTTTTTTACTTTTCATACTCTGGCCTTTATCCATATGTGCTATTGCTCATTTATTATTTGTATCAGTTTATAGACTGTAAACACTGTATTTTTGGTAGTCTGTGGCTGCACACTGAGAAAAAAACCCCTCATCATCATGGGAAATCTCGAGCTGTAACTATAGAGTAGAGTCTGCAGGCTTGTCTCTCTCTTACTCTCACTCTCTCTTACTTCCCATCTCACTCCCTCCCTTCATTAACCAGTTTCTTCTGAAAGTTGCCGCTTTTCTCTTTCAGGGGCTCTCTCTGGATATTGTCCGTTACTTGGCCTTTTTCTCTTACTTTGCCCTTCAACTGGCTCAGCTCTTCCTCAGCTGTTTTGCTGACCAACCACCTCCGGGCAAAGCGGCTCTAAAGGTAAGAGAACATATCTGCTCCAGCCCATGACAGACCACAGTGAATCACCAAGTTGTTTACTCAGTTTGCAGAAGAAGGTTTAGCCCCACCAGCGGCGAGCTCAAGCCACCATCGTGCCTACAACTGCCACACATGTACCTTGTGATTAGCGAAACCCCATGACTGGTTGGAGATGTTTTTAAAAATGAATTAGACTTGTGATCATAAATTACTGCTCAAAAACTGAGGAGAATTAGGCCTTCCTGCCCTGATATTGATATCTGCCCATTTTAAAGCCAGAGCAGTGACTTAAATGCAATATGCTGTGTTATTTAGTATGCAGAGTACAACCGAGACAGTGTAGAAAAAACACAAAATGAATGAATGAAGTCCTTAAGTCCTGCAGTTTGAGTCTTCTCATGAGATAGTGGTAAATAAATTTTCACTATTCCAGACAAAAACAGGAAAACAGCCTCTGAGAGGAAACCCTGAGTGAAAAGTCTGGAGTGTGCATGTTTGTGCGTGAGATGAGGCTGTAGCCACAGATGTGGGTGCCACACCCCATGATCCTCTCCTGGCTCAGTCACTTCCTAGGCAGAGTTATTCATGGCATCATGTAGAGTGGGACCTCCGGTGAAGAGGCGGGAGTATGTGTGTGTTTGTGTTTGGTTGTGTTCGGGTGGATGGGTAAGGGGGCAGTGCTGAGGTCAGGTGTGGGTGGAAATGCATCAAAGCACACACACACACACACACACACACACACACACACAAATAGACAGCACCATCTCTCACGTACTCACAAAGACACTTTCACTGATTTTCTGTTTACACTCTGTGTAGTCTAGCCAAATATGTTTTTTATGCACCCAGTCTTGTTCTAAATGTCTCCTGCCCCGTCTTCTGTCATTTTTAATAGATCATATTCAATTAAATGAACAGAAAAGTGTTTAGCAATGGCCATTTTATTTCTGTTTTCTTTCAGAATGCCTGTCCTGTTCAGGATGCATCATTTCTGTCAAAGTTCCTTTTCTGGTGGTTCAAAGGGTGAGTAAGATCATCTTAGCTTAACATTTAATTGTTATTGTACTCCAGTGTAGTTGACCAGTCAAGACAAGTTTGGAGTACAATTTTAGTATAGCACTGGAGCTACAATGCTAACAATGCTAAGTCTATAGATACTTAGTACTTTTCCATATCTACATCACCACATAAATACATCAATACAGAACCACTTAAACCACAGTAGCTCTTTCTTAAGGTGATCGAGATTTGTTGGTGTGGTTTTGGGCATTGTATGTTATACTGTGAACTATAAAACAGAACAAACCTTCACTGTGCAGCCAAACACTACAATAGGGTCTGCTTACACAGTCAGCCTCATAAGAAGTACTGACCTAGAATCATTTTTTTGTTATCATGAGCATTTACATTTACATATTTACATTTATTTATTTGGCTGACGCTTTTGTCCAAAGCGACTTCCAGGTACAGGAACAATCAAGCATAAATCAAGTGTATTCTGAGCATCAGAAATACACTGGAATCTAATCCAAGATAACGCCTTTTCTTTTTTGTAGCATTGTTTTAAATGGCTACCTGTAGCTGTCAAGTTTTGTTTGTTTTTATAGCTCTGAGTAAGTCATACTGTGTCCTAAACAACATTCACAAGTCTGTACCACCTTTCAGAAGAACTGGATGCGGTTTGAGTGAGGTGACAGAAGTTTTGGAGATGTTTATAGGAAAACAGTTTGGTTGACTATGGGTTTCCAGTTTTGGTTTGCACCATTAGCTTCTAGTGCTAAGGGGGAATAATGTCTTGGCTGGTTGACTGTCATTGGGGTATGTGAAAAAAATGCATAAATTACAGTTTAGCACAGTTGCCAAGTAATCATTGCTGATTATAATCATTTAAGATCAAAATTAAATGTGCATTTTAAACCCTTAAAACCTCATGCCTATACATGGCTCTTAAATTATTCTCCTTTGTATCTGATTAAAGTGTGTAATGTGTTCAAACAATCTGGCAGATGCTTTTAACCCACCTTATATGTAATTATATAATTCAACTATATTACAGAAGTAGGTAAATGTAGCAGTAGGACTCTTGCTTGTGGACTTTTATTGGTGTAGCTTGTATAAGTAGAGGCAGTAGTACTACCCACTACACCACTAAGATGTCCTCAAGGACTTTGGATTAATAATGGAACAATATGTCCAGTTTTATAGGGGTTCCAGATCAAATGTAATGTAACTAGTCTGTGTGCATGTGTGTGGTCTGTGTTTGTATATATACCACAGATTGGTGGTTAAAGGCTACCGCACCCCACTGCAAGCAGAAGATCTGTGGCGTCTGAGAGATGAGGACACGTCAGACAAAATCATCTCAGATTTAGAGGAGGAATGGACCACAGAGTGCACCAAACTCCAGCAGTACGAAATTCCACAACACTGTAGCAGAGCTCACTGCAGTCAATAATAAACCAATTATGCAACATATTTATTAGTCCAAAAACGTATTAAACCTTTACTCTGCTGTGTGTAATGTTAAACCCATTCACATACCATATGCATATAACCTTAAGAAGTCTTTCTTAGGCATGTGCACTAATTACTGCTGACATTAATTATTTAAATGTAATTGCATGGTTATGTAATTTGTTATGTAGTGATTTACCAAATTAATTTTATTTATATCTACTTTGCTGAATTTTTTGTCATACGTATCTATAATATGAAGGACAGTTTTTTCTGCAACAGTCTGTCCTCACAGCTATAACTTTTCATCTCATTTTAATAATAATAAAAGATCTCCTCTTTTACTCATAAACCCAAATGTGGTAAGGGTTCCTGTTCTGTGTCTCTGGCTTTTGTCAGTGATATGCTGCAACATGCTATAGCCATCAGACACCAAGCTGCAGTGTGACATGTAGACACATGTGAATTAAAGCTCAGTGTTTATGTTTCTGTGGTTCCTTTTGACTTGGATAATCAAAGCAATCACATTTCAATCTGAACTAGGCCCACAGCAGGGCTTGGGCCTTAAATGGGTCGAACAGAGAGCGCACCAAGTCACTGTTGTGACAATTAACAGATTTTAACTTTGAAGATACATTGTCCTGTTAAGTCAGCTGGATCCACCACTAAGCCCTTATGTGTCAGAGGTCATGCTCTCTTTTACGACTTATGGAAACCCAATACTGTGGTGCTGATTTTTTTTGTGCGTTATTCTGTTTTTAATTAAGAACATGAAAGGCAATGAGATCTGCTCACAGGCCAAATAGCTGTCCTTCACCCTCAGAGTTACTGATGTAATTCTTTGTGTCTTTCTATTGTGCCAATGAGCTACAGGCGAGAAATACTGTGAAAGTGCAAGAGCTTGGTTTATTGGGGCTGATATGTATTTCTTGTCCAATCATTAGACAAGAGAACTACTTGAGCAGCAGTGCAGCACTGGGGTCTCGCTTGCCGGATCAGGCCCAGCTCCTGAGAAAGCTGCAGAAGGAGCAAAGCTCAGGCTTCTGCCTTTTACGTACGCTGGCACGCAGCTTTGGACCTTACTTCCTCTCTGGGACACTGTGTCTCATAGTCCATGATGCCTTTATGTTTGCCATCCCACAAGTTCTCAGGTAAGGTGATCACCATCGAGCACAATCTGTGGGTCCTGCCGTTTTTAAATCAAGTGTCCTCAATTATCAATTAGATTTAGATAATTGTATGTATGTGTGTATACATATATATATATATATGTATATATATATACATATATATATATATATGTAAGTGAGTACACCCCTTGCAGTTTATTATATTTTTTCATGGGACAACAATGAAGATATGTAAAGTCTGTAAAGTAGTCAGTGTACAACTTGTATAACAGTGTACATTTGCTGTTCCCTCAAAATAACTCAACACACAGCCATTAATGTCTAAACTGCTGGCAAACAAAAGTGAGTACACCCCTAATTGAAAATTTCCATTTTGTGCCCAAAATGTCAATGTTTTGTGTGGCCAACATAATCTTCCAGCACTGTCTTAACTCTCTTGGGCATGGAGTTCACTAGAGCTTCACATGTTGCCACTGGAATCCTCTTCCACTCCTCCATAACTACATCACAGAGCTGGTGGATTTTAATGACCTTGCGCTCATCCACCTTCCATTTGAGGATGCCCCACAGATGCTCAATGCTCAAAGGTCTGGAGACATGCTTGGCCAGTCCAGCGCCTTTACCCTCAGTTTCTTTAGCAAAGCAGTGGTAATCTTGAAGGTGTGTATGGGGTCGCTATAATGTTGGAATACTGCCTTGCAACCCAGTTTCTGAAGGGAGGGGTCAGGGGGATAATGCTCTGCTTCAGTACGTCACAGTACATGCTGGCATTCATGGTTCCCTCAATGACCTGTAGCTCACCCAGTGTTGGGAGCATTCATGCAGCGCCAAATCATGACACTACCACCATGCTTGACTGTAGGCAATACATACTTGTCTTTATACTCCTCACCTGGTTACCACCACTAACACTTGAGACCATCGTATGGTCTGAGCACTGACAGGATGACCCCCTTACCCCTTCAGCCTCTGCAGAAATGCTGGCAGCACTAATACATCTATTTTCAAAAGAAAACCTCTGGATATGACGCTGAGCATGTGCACTTCTTTGGTTGATCATGACGAGGCGAGTGGAACCTGTAACAGCTGTATGGTCTTGGCCACTGTTCTGCGGCTCAGTTTCAGAGTGTTGCCAATCTTCTTATAGCCCAGGCCATCTTTATATAGAGCAACAATTTTTTTCAGATCCTCAGAGAGTTTTTTGCCATGAGGTGCCATGTTGAACTTCCAGTGACCAGTGTTAGAGTGATGAGAGTGGGAGAGCGATAACAGCAAATTTAACACCTGCGCTCCATTCACACCTAAGACCTTCTAACACTAACATGACACTAGGAAGAACAAATTGGCTAATTGGGCACAATTTGGACATTTTCACTTAATTGTTAATAATTCACTTAAAAATGAGGACACTTTTGTTGCCAGTGGTTTAGACATTAATGGCTGTGTGTTGAGCCATTTTGAGGGGGCAGCAAATTTACACTGTTATACAAGCTGTGTATGTGTTTTACAGTGGTGTAAAAAAGTGTTTCTGACTTCATTTTTTTCCTTGTTTGTCACACTTAAATGTTTCAGATCATCAAACTAATTTAAATATCAGTCAAAGACAACACAAGTAAGGGCAACATGCATTTTTAAATGAAGGATTTTATTATTAAGGTAGAAAACAATCAAAACCTACATGGCCCATTGACAAAGTGATTGCCCCTAAACCTAATAACTGGTTGGGCCACCCTTAGTAGCATCAACCACAATCAAGCATTTGCATTAACATGCAATAAATCTTTTACAGCTGTGGAGGAACTTTGGCCCAAACTCATATTTGCAGAATTGTTGTAGTTCAGTCACATTTGAGGGTTTTTGAGAATGAACAGCCTTTTTAAGGTCATGCCACAGCATCTCAGTAGGATTCAATTCAGGTCTTACTATGTGACTAGGCCACTCCAAAGTCTTCATTTTTTTTTTTCAGCCAATCAGTGGTGGACTTGCTGGTGTGTTTTGGATCATTGACCTGCTGCAGAACCCAAGTTAATTTCAGGTGTTTTTGGTAGAACAAGTCTTCCAGGTCCTTCCAGTAGTAAAACAGCCCCAGACCATCACACTACCACCACCATATTTTACTGTTGATATGAAATGTGGTGTTATTTCTACAGTACTCCAAATGTTCTTGGACACGCCTCCCATAATTTTAACTTTTTTCTCGTCAGTCCACAGAGTATTTTACCAAAAGACTTGGGGATTATCAAAATGTTTTTTGGCAAAATTGAGATAAGCCTGAATGTTCTTTTTGCTCAGCAGTGGTTTTGTCTTGGCACTCTGACATGTATGCCATTTTGCCCAGCCTCTTTCTTGTGGTGTATTCATGAACATTCACCTTAACTGAGGCAAGTGAGGTCTGAAGTTCTTTGGATGTTTTTGTGGGGTCTTTTGTGACCACTTGGATGAGTCATCACTGCGCTCTTGGAGTAATTTTTGTTGGCCAGCCACTCCTGGGAAGGTTCACCACTTTTCCATGTTTTTACAATTTGTGGATAATGGCTGTTACTGTGGTTTGCCTGAGTCCCAAAGATTTAGAAAAGGCTTTAGAACCCTTTCCAGACAGGTGTGGCAGTAATCAGGTCTGGGTGTGGCTAGAGATATTGAACTCAACTCACTTAAGTTATGTTTTAACGGGGGGGATCACTTTGTCACACAAGATCATGTAGGTTTGGAATTTTCTTTCTTCCTTAATAATAAAATCTTTCAAAAACGCATTTGTGTTGTCTTCGACGAATATTTGAAATTCTTTGATGATCTGAAACATTTGAGTGTGACAAACATGGGGGAAAAAAATCGGGAAGGGACAAACACTTTTTCACACCATACAGTTACATACAGAAAATGCCTTTATTCCAGCCAGATTTTATCCTGCTACATTTTTCTCAGTAAATTAAAAATAATTTTAAATATTGTCTTCTTCTCATATGAAACATTTTCCTAGTCAGTGATTTTCTAAGTGAAATTAAGTTTCTTTATAGGCAACAAATTTAAATATAAACAAGCAATATTGCAGAAATAATAAAATAACTTAAAATAAGTTTTTATGTTTTATTTATTTTTTCCCGGTATGTTAACATCAGCAATAAACAGAACAGGAATGTGCCCATTGAGGTTGTGCCTGTTGTAAAAATATTCAGACCCTTGTTATGAGTTCATGAACCATTTTGTATGTATCCATGCAGAGGGAGAGTCCAGTGTATTAAAATTCCTCTCATCAAATAAACACAGACCATGAAATATGCCGGTTCAAAGACACCCCTCAGAGGCTTTCTAAATGTTTTTCAGAGCAAATTGTACGGTTCATGATATCTCTGCAAAACAAGAAGTCACAGCAGCAGGTGCGGCGTCACCTGAGCCAGACAGAGATCACGTTGTTTATGCCCACAGTGGGGTAATTATGGTTTTGAGTCTAAAAGCTGGTGAGGGACAGTTGACCACATCGCTGTGCCCAGTGTAGACGCGTCAGCCCCAAGTCAGCCTGAAGCGGAATGGCAGAGGTTGTGGTCGTGAAATGACCACGCTAAGAGAGTGACTGGCCAAGTGCAAGGTCGAGACAGCCACCAGTGAACTGCCTTTGTAAATGTTACCCGTTTGAAAGCGGCCTTGCGGTCCGTACCCTAAAACATTTGTGCTTGAAAATAAGATAGAATAAGCTGACTCTGGATCAGCTGTGTTACATTTTGCCCACAACCCAATGGCAAGGAAAAGCTACGTTTGTTTGTGTGGTCAAGCTTGGTTTCATTCCACTGACCTACTGTACTGGGTGGTACTTAAATGGGTGTCAAGTGTCAACACAATGAAGGTCTTTTAGGAACAGTTTAAATGAGTTTCGAGGGGTTTCTTGCTGCAGAGAGACCTGATATAGAATCCTGGAATTTTCACTCGCTCTGGGGAGCAGTATTTTCCTTGCCAAAATGAACTTTGACTACTATTTTATTCTGCCTAAGCTCAGCAATCATTTTTCTGTTCTTCATTTTCAAGATTTATGCAGAAAAAAATTTTCTTCAATGATTTGTTCTCTCAAGCGAGGGTCGTAACTAAATGCTGGATCTGCCCCATTACCAAACCACAGGGCTAAATTATTTTGAAAGTCATAATGGTATAATACATCTCAATGCCTCAGTCTGGCGCTCCCAGAAAAACACAGTGGTGGCCTCAGGATGCCCTCTGGCTTTGCTAACAGAGCACAAAGTTGTGTATTTTTGTTGTTTTTGTTCAGATTCATCTGTTGTAGAATACAAACCAGCATGCTAGTTCTAATGTCTCTCATCTTCTCTTTCTCTCTAACAGTATGCTGTTAGGCTTTATGACGGAGGAGGACGGTCCACTCTGGAAAGGATATTTCTACGCCACACTGATGTTCCTCCTCTCATGTCTGCAGTCCCTTTTTAACCATCAGTACATGTACACCTGCTTTACTGTGGGTATGAGGGTCAAGACTGCTGTCATGGGACTTGTCTACCGGAAGGTTTGTTCTAATTAAATGAAATGTCTTGACTTTCTTTTGAGTCTGTCAGATTAAATTAACACCTCAACAAAGTTATTTCCTTTGTGGTACAAAGACCAACTAAAGTCTTGTGATGAGCAGCCATTTTTGACCAAATAGCATTTACCCTCAGTTATTAGTTATGTAATGAATTGTGGAAGCCAAATAAAGGACCAATTAGAAATTGTAGCTAATGAAATCATAACTTCCTTATATATTATTTCTCAACTAAAAGTCAACTGTTCTCCTGTTTGTTTCTCTACAGTCTCTGGTGATAAGCAGTTCAGCTCGCAGGACATGTACAGTTGGAGAGATTGTGAATCTAGTGTCAGCTGACACTCAGAAGCTTATGGATTTTGTGGTGTACTTCAATGCTGTGTGGCTTGCTCCCATCGAAATTGCCCTTTGCCTCTTTTTCCTGTGGCAGGTGAGGTTGCAATTATCACAGGTTCAAGGACAAACCTTTTAGTTTCTTTTAGTCTCTTTTGTAATAGTGGTCTTGAAATTCCTCCACTGCTCTTGTTTCAGCACTTGGGTCCATCTGCTCTGGCTGGCATCACCACAGTGATTCTCATCTTCCCTTTGAATGGGTTTATTGCCAAGAAGAGGAGTAAACTACAGGTGATGTCGCAGGCTTGTATGAACATGTGTGCTAAAGGATGTCTATTTAGAACTGATACATGATAAGAACCAGACAGTGAGACTTGCACCTGTGGCCCTCTTAATGTCACTCTGTTTTAGCAAAAGCTCAGATTCTTCTGATATTTTCCAAAAGTTTACAACATGTTGGCAAGCAACAATGGCAAAGTCACATTAATGCTCAGCCAAATATCTAAATAAGGCAGAGACACTTAATACCATGGTCCATATGTTGACCACCATCAACCATCCTGGTGTCTTGAAAGTGCTTACAGACTATGGGTCAGTCCTTAACCTCCACAGCTGGTTTAGATAGTGTGGGTGTGTGGGTTGGATTCAAACTTCTTTCATTCCTTTGATGTTTCTGTGTCACTATAGAAGGAACAACCACACTGAAACAAATAGCAATAAAAGTTTTCATTTCTTTTTTGAAAACAACAGATGCTTGACTTTCAGGCCAAGTGAAGTGACTTCATAATGTATAAGAACTTTCTTTGTGACCTTGAACTATGTCTGTGTTCGCTGGTTTGGGAGACAATGCTTGATCTAGTGCTTGTACTGCCTACTGCTGCCCTACTTGGCTGTTACCAACGTTAACAATGGAGATATATAAAGAATAAGGAATGCAGGCAAAACTATCCCAACTTTTTGTGTGATTAAATTGCGGACAAGCAAACCAGAACTTCTTATTTGCTACATTCCATCATGCCTGTTGGCCTATGATACCATATATTTCCTAATGTACTCTGTAAATCACTCAACCTCAATATTATGTTAGCTACGTACTTTTTGCAGCAGACTCCTGTCCATACTGAACTCCTGTATTTTATTTTTGAATGATACAGGAGATTCAGATGAAATTCATGGATGGGCGGATCAAGCTGATGAATGAAATCCTGAATGGTATAAAGATCCTCAAGTTCTACGCCTGGGAAAAGGCTTTTCTCGAGCAGGTTCTAGGCTACAGAGAGAAAGAGCTTGGGGCCTTGAGGAAGTCTCAAATCCTCTACTCCATCTCCATTGCTTCCTTCAACTCTTCATCTTTCCTGGTGCGTGAAGCCATCTACAAACTATGCAATGACAGTAGTCCTATATATTTACTGCATGCAAACCTGTTCGGGATGATGCCAATAAAATAATGCAATAATGCAGAAAAAAATTACGACAGTCTACTTGTCTTGCCATCACCACCACCCACTCAAAAAATGTGTTCTTGTCACAATGACTGTGATTGCTTTTCTCATTCCCCAGATTGCCTTTGCCATGTTTGGAGTGTACGTACTCATCGATGACAAAAATGTATTGGATGCTCAGAAGGTCTTTGTGTCCATGGCACTAATCAACATTCTGAAGACCCCTCTGAGCCAGCTTCCATTTGCAATGAGCACCACCATGCAGGTAGACATCAAGAGCACTAGAAGTGCCTAGAAATCACACTCAACAGGGGGTCCTCGAGTTACATCGAGGTTTGGTTCCTCCAATGTAACATAACTCAAATTTCTGTGATCTGTGCGTTATTAACAGCAACATGCATGAACAGGCTCATATTACAGTAAAGCATTTAGGAAACGTTGCTCCAGATAGAAATGTTCTTTTTAAGGGCTTCAACATTAAAGGTATATTGTACGAAGTAAACGCACTGGAGAGGTGACTTGTGGCAAGATCACACTGACTGTGCCTTAGCACAGTGCACTATTAACCCACTGATCCACATGAACTCTAATTTAAACATAAACATCACAGCAATAACAGCAATAAACCACGCACTGCACAGCACAGCACAGCCCCCTCTTTCTCCCATCCCTGCACACATGCACTCACACACGCACATTGCAGTACCATATTACCGTAAGGGCAACTGGATTCTACTACCGTATTTGACAATAAAAATGCGCATAATTTTTTTTTTAAAGCCAGCAACAAAACTACAAATTTTCAATTCAAGTACGATCTAAGTCAAGTACCCCCTGTACTCATTTTCCAATTAGGACATTATTAACTTTAATTTTAGCTGCAGTACAGCATGAGTCAAGTTAATCTTCTTAAATGTTTTTGATGTCGCAGGCTGTCGTCTCACTGAAGCGCTTGGGAAAGTTTTTATGTCAAGAGGAACTAAAACCAGAAAATGTGTCCAGAGAGCCCTTTAAATTGGGTAAGTTAAGCTGCTAATATGTGCTCTGGCACAATAACAAGTCGATCAGAAGTGCCACAGATTGATGGCAATTTGTTAACGGCTGCTGAATTCCACAGCCGCATGGCAGCATTGCTTCACTTCCTGCTATTCTCAGAAGAGGTAGAGTGAGAGAGGGAGAGCAATTAGAGACCCAATGCAGCAGCCCACGGTAGACTGCGGTCTGAACGTAGTCTTCTATTTTCGTGGAAACACAAACACATTTTTGCCTCGGCATTTATCAACAGAGTTGCAGACAGCTCGTGAAAACAGCTTTTTTTGAAGATGAAGCTAATTAGACTGTGCATAATGAAGGGGAGTCTTATTTCACAAGCTGCAGGAGAGGAAGTTTACAGACAGCCCCTCCTTAGCTCTCACCTTAATGGCTCCCATACGGCAGAACAGCATGTACATTTTTTTTGCACAGGTGTGTGGAACAGCTAGTATGTAAACACCTAGTAAACTTTAAAAGACTTGCTATTCATTCTTTGTTTCACGCAGATGAAGATAGCGTGGTTGTTGAGAATGGAACATTCAGTTGGTCTAAAGATGGCCCCCTGTGTCTGAAAAGGTATCATCACTGCAGAGTTTCTATTACTGGTTTAACGTGAATGGTCCCTAAATGTAATGCTAGAGTAATTACAAACAATGTGTAAAAATAATTGATGTTTGTAGGATCAGTGTGAGAGTTCCTCGTGGTGGTCTGGTTGCAGTAGTGGGCCATGTTGGCAGTGGGAAATCATCATTACTCTCTGCAGTGCTTGGAGAGGCAGAGAGGAGGAATGGCAGTGTCTCTATCAAGGTGAAAACATATCTAACACTCCAGCTGACCCATAATAATCTCTTGGTTAATCAAACTATTCTTTACGTGATATATGATAATCCCTTAGGGTTCAGTGGCCTACGTCCCACAGCAGGCCTGGATCCAGAATGCCACACTGCAAGACAATGTCCTGTTTGGGCGAGAGAAAAAGAAGAATTGGTACCAGCGGGTGCTCGAGGCCTGTGCCCTGCTGCCTGATCTTGACATCCTGCCAGCAGGAGACGCCACTGAGATTGGCGAGAAGGTGTGCTTTTACTGTGAAACAGCTAACAGCTTTTGAAATGGTTCTAAAGTTTCACAGGTTTTAGGTTTGTTTCACAGTATTCAATTATGTCTCACAGTGACTGTTTAGAGATAAACTACTGTTCTTTTCAAGGAGCTTAACAGCAAAGACGACACAGCTGTCATGGTTGTAGTTCTGTGTTTAAGTGAAATTATCCCATATTGCTTTTCAGGGCTTGAACCTGTCTGGAGGGCAGAAGCAAAGGGTGAGCTTGGCGCGTGCAGTGTACCGTAAAGCTGATATCTATTTGCTGGATGACCCTCTGTCTGCTGTGGATGCCCACGTGGGTCAGCACATCTTTGAAAAGGTCATCGGACCCAAGGGCGTGCTCAGAGACAAGGTGATTAGGCCTCTTTGTTTTATTCTGCCATTTCCATTTCTGAACAGCAATTTCTGATCCCCATTAGTAGAAATAATAGATGCCTTCTAAAAGTGCATGGGTCCTCAACTTACGTCAGGGTTCCATTCCTCCAAGTGTGACTTGTTAGAGTTTAGTTTATATCTGTATTTATTTTATTATATTGTATGGACGAGTGTCCATTTATGCACATGTATAGACACATATGTATATTCATACATATTTATATTTATAATTACATATAGTATATGCATATTATTGTATATGTACTATACTTATATACACTTATATATTGTTAACACTTATCTTATATTTATAAATATAAATCCATATCACATACTCATATTGTAGACCATTGTATATTTACATTGTTGTTTTTTCCTTTTTACTGCTGTGCTTGAGAGACACCATCTACCGGAATCAAATTCAATCAATACAATCAAATTGTATGTGTTTACTCACATAATTGGCCAATAAACACAATTCTGATTCTGAACTCATTTAATAAGCACCAAGGTGTGTAATGCAATGGGGGTGTTCCTTTGTTAGTCCACCAGAGGGAGACATTCACCAACCTGAGGCTCTATTGTGTCTTTTTCTGATCATTTTATGCATTTATCTACTTTCACTTTCGCTTTCAATTTTACACTGTAATTTTTTTTAAAAGGGCGGGGGTGGGGTTTAGCAACATAACCATTAAATTATATATGTCGAGTACGACGTAAGTCGAGGACACCCTGTACATCTTTTGTCTTTGGCAGACCAGAGTATTGGTCACCCATGGAATGAGCTTCCTGCCCCAGGCTGATCTGATCCTGGTGCTGGTGGATGGAGTGATCACAGAAAGTGGGTCCTACCAGGAACTGCTGAACCGCAATGGGGCTTTCGCCGAATTCATTCGCACATTTGCCAGCTCGGAGAGGAAGGAATCCTCTGTGCAGCGAGGTCAGTCCTGCACTTTCACCTTTTCAGTCACATGTAAACCAGTATTGCAGGATAGTCTGCTGAAACTACACAGAACTGCACAGATACTTCCATTGGTGGGTTTTTGCTGACAACAATATGAACGTGTGCTGTGGTTGCAGGCTCTAGAAGATCCTGCGCAAGGCTCAGTGTAACAGATTTCATGCCGTTCTCCAGGGACCTCTCTCAAGAGCAGCTCATTGGGTGAGTGCAATTGAACATCTCAGCAAACGAGTGATGTTAAAGCACAAATAAGGGACAACTTAAATAGATTTTTAAAATAAATTAGTTTATTGTTTATACATATCAACCCATTTCAGCCTATAGCAACATAGTCCTCTCCATTCACATTGAGACGTCGACATGTAATACACAGAGGTAGTTAGGAATTAAAGGATCTTCAGTTGCTTTGCAGTTTCTTATATTTCTCTTTCTCTGTCTCAGCGGTGACACCAACAATGTCACTATGCAGAGTGTAGAGTCCGATATCGAGCAGGAGCAGATCCCTGAGGACCTGGGGAAACTGACGGAGGTGGACAAAGCTCGGATAGGCAGGGTGAGTTTTTCTGTTTAATGCATAGGACGAGTAAGCTATTTTTATTCCTATCTTTGTTTTTTTCATTTGATGAATGTTTTCTGTGTTTTTTTGTCTTTTCAGGTGAAACTGGAGCTGTACATCGAGTACTTCCGCACCATCGGCTTGGCTCTGATCATACCCATCCTCTTCCTCTACGTCTTCCAGCAGGGTGCTTCTTTGGCGTACAATTACTGGCTCAGCATGTGGGCCGACGAGCCGATCATCAACGGCACCCAGCTCAACACTGACATGAAGTTGGGAGTCTATGGAGCCCTTGGCTTTGCACAAGGTCAATGAGAAAACAATTCTGAAAGCGTGTGTTTGTGTTTATATGTAAAATAGTAAATGCCATATGGGTTTACACATACATTTTTAGCCTTGATTAACTATAAGTGCCTATATGTGGGACATCTTAGCTGCATAGATCATCTCAGCTGCATAGATCATCTCAGCTGTATACTGTAGATGATCTCAGCTGCATAGATCATCTCAGCTGTATAGATCATCTCAGCTGCATAGATCTTCTCAGCTGCATAGATCATCTTAGCTGCATAGATCATCTTAGCTGCATAGATCATCTCAGCTGCATAGATCATCTCAGCTGCATAGATCATCTCAGCTGTATACTGTAGATCATCTCAGCTGCATAGATCATCTCAGCTGTATAGATCATCTCAGCTGTATAGATCATCTCAGCTGTATAGATCATCTCAGCTGCATAGATCATCTCAGCTGTATACTGTAGATCATCTCAGCTGTATAGATCATCTCAGCTGTATACTGTAGATCATCTCAGCTGTATACTGTAGATCATCTCAGCTGTATAGATCATCTCAGCTGTATAGATCATCTCAGCTGTATAGATCATCTTAGCTGTATAGATCATCTCAGACACATAGATCATCTCAGCTGCATAGATCATCTCAGCTGTATACTGTAGATCATCTCAGCTGTATAGATCATCTCAGATGCATAACTAATATATTAGTTTTATAGTAATTCTAGTTTTATAGTAATTTAGTGTGTGATGCCACTGTCTTCCTCACAGCTAGCTGGGGTTGGACATCCAATCTGGCCAAGCACACCACTAACACTAATAAGACCACTAACACTACATTTGTGCACAGCTGTAACCCAATTTAGTTGTAGGTCATGTCTGCCAAATGCATAAATATAATATAAATTGCTGAAATGATGCTTTGCGATATGGAATGAGAATATGACGCTAGAGTTGTTCTGAAGCCAAACCAATCCCCATTATGTATCCTCCATTCTTGTCACTCTGGGGAAACCTAATGCTCCTGTTCTTCACAGGCATAGCCATTTTCGGCACAACAGTGGCCATCTCTGTTGGGGGCATTATCGCTTCTCGTCAGTTACACCTGGACCTCCTGAAAAATGTGCTCCACTCCCCAATGTCCTTCTTCGAGTCCACCCCCAGCGGCAACCTCCTGAACCGCTTCGCCAAGGAGATTGACGCCATTGACTGCATGATTCCGGACGGCCTGAAGATGATGCTGAGCTACTTCTTCAAGTTGATGGAAGTCTGCATCATAGTGTTTCTGGCCACACCCTTCGCTGCTGTCATCATCCTCCCCCTGGCACTTCTCTATGCTTTTGTGCAGGTATGGCTGAGGCAGCATTTTCTGGGGAGGGAAAAAAATCTAAGAAGCTAGATCACACACCACATGTGCTGATGTTAGCACTGGAGTTAATGGACTTTTTCACCAGGCTGCTGACGCAGTTGCTACCTTAGTCCAACAGGAGTTCTGGAAATCCATGTGGATTTTGAATGTCTCTCTCTCTCTCTCTCTCTCTCTCTCTCTCTTTCTGAAGAGCTTCTATGTGGCCACATCCTGCCAGCTGCGGCGCTTGGAGTCGGTGAGTCGCTCACCCATCTACACCCACTTTAACGAGACGGTGCAGGGCGCCAGCGTTATCCGGGCCTTCAGCGAGCAATCACGCTTCATCTTACAGGCCAATCAGAGGGTTGATCACAACCAGACCTCCTACTTCCCCCGCTTTGTGGCCACCAGGTGAATCACACTGCCAAGCGAAGGTTGTTTCTTATGTCACCTGCCAAAAAAAGCAGCCATGTTTTGTTGTGAAAGCATGATCACCAGGGGATTGTCTGTAAGGTTTTATCTTTGCTTACACCACCTCAATACATGTGTAAAGTTCAGCCACTAAGTGGAAGGCTTATGGAAAACAGGTGACTTGGCTTATTTAAGTTGACTACTTGTGATGAATGCTTCACACAGGAACAATAAACACTTAAGTTTCAATTCATCACACATACATCAATGTAAACTCACTTTTCACACAGTGTTAGTCTTTGGGCCCATTATCACACTTATAGCATTCTGAAAATACTCAGAGATAGTGGAATTTATGAAACACCAATGAGACATTCTAAAAGTGCCATTCTTAATAACTGTACATTGCAGGTCTTACAGTTGTAGATTCAAATCAAAACCATCCTTTTGGAAAAGCCCTGATGGATTCAGGAAGGTAAAGAGCAATTACTTAGTGTGTTTCCTGGTGTGCAGGTGGCTGGCAGTGAATCTGGAGTTCCTGGGTAATGGCGTTGTTCTTGCTGCTTCCATTCTGTCTGTGATGGGAAAAGACACTCTGAGTCCTGGAATTGTGGGCCTAGCTGTGTCCCACTCCCTCCAGGTGAGTTATTACCAAACCTTCACTATTACCATCCCAACTTTACACACATTATGTACTTAGCTGTTCCTGCTTTCCCTTTGCTTTTTTGCAACATGCTGTCTGACCTCAAAGAAAACATCCTGTCTTGCTTAAGGACCACATTATTGCATGTGCCTTTATTCGTGGTTGTGGAGATGAGGTAAATTAAACTGATGGGGAGGATGCCAGAACTTTAGTCTACTTAGCAGGCTTGCATAAGCCCAAACTTATCCAGGCTCACAAACCTCAAACCGTTGTACTTTGTTGACAGGTGACAGGCATCCTTAGTTGGATTGTGAGATCATGGACAGATGTTGAGAACAACATAGTGTCAGTGGAAAGAGTCAAGGAGTATGCAGACACACCCAAGGAGGTGAGAAGAATCTGCATCAGGCATTACTCTGTTTTAAATTCACTTTTTTATATTATAATGATACAGTGATCACAATATTGTCTCAGATGTTTGTGTAATGTTTTTGGGGTAAAATGTGCCAAAATGTGTATATCAGGGTTCATATGAACAAATCACCATCATATGTGTATATATTTGTACTCATGAGAAACACAGTAATTAAATGTACATTGCTGGAACTGGTAGAACAACCCTTGACTCTTAACTAGAGCAACACCTGGTGGAGTTTCTGGGGCAACGTTGGACCATTGCCTGTATCTCTAAACAGGTGAAGGAGAAACCTGCTTAACCTGATGTAAAATGACTGTGCTATTTCTATTTAGACCATTTCCATCAGTTCATTAATACATTTTGGCACAATGTATGTAAATAAATACAAAAATAGACAATAGCAATAATATGATCTTTGGTCTAAAAATACCCACAACAAATCAATCATGTTATAAAAAGAATGAATATCCTCTTATTATCCTGCTTTCAGGCTGAATGGACATCAGAGAGCAACTCATTACCATCCACTTGGCCTCAAACAGGCAACATACAGTTCCAAGACTATGGCTTACAGTACCGGAAAGGACTAGAGTTTGCTCTGAAAGGCGTCTCCCTGCACATCCGGCAAAGAGAGAAGGTGAAAGAAAGAATCACTGCAGTCTTCTTCCTGTTCCTTGGCTTTTATTTAGAACTGTTGCAGCTGTGAATTTACTGTGGAGGAAATCTAGAGCCATGAAGGAGGGTGAAGTTCATCTTTGTTCCATCATTTATTTATATTTTCAGATTGGCATTGTGGGAAGGACAGGTGCAGGGAAGTCATCTTTGGCCCTGGGAATCTTCCGGATCTTGGAGGCAGCAAAAGGAAAGATTTACATTGATGGGATCGACATTGCTGAGCTTGGTCTCCATGATCTCAGGTCTCGAATCACTATCATTCCACAGGTGAGGGGAGGAAAGGCAATATATTACGTATATAGCACATTATCATACACAGAGGTCATTCAGCATGCTTTACAAAGATAGATAAACATAGAGAGAAGTGAGATTAGAATAAAGTTAGGGAAAAAAATTAATTAAGACAACCCTTTTAAAAAAAGAACAGGAAATTGAGAAAATGCATTAAATTATTTTATCAAAATTTTAAATGTAAATTTTTTTTTTTAAGTTATAGAATTAAAAAAGTAAAGTTAGGAAATAAATGTAAAAGTAATAATAAATAGCTTCAGACAATCCTTTAAAAAATAAAGTAGAGTAGAGAACAGGCATTTAATTTTTGTTTTACATTTAAAAAAAAAAAATTTTAAGTTATAGAATTTAAAAAGTAAAGTTACTAAAGAAAATTGAAATAAATTAAGGCACGTATTTAAAACATTTTCTATGCTGTCAGGCCCACATTCATTTTCCATATGAATAATTTTCATTGAGTGAGGTTTGTGCTAAGGTTTGAGATTGAAGTCAGAGCAGCTCATTTCTTTCCCCTCATGCTCGTTTCCTCAAAGAGTCTTTCTTTCGTGGGATGTTCCTTCCTTTTACAGGAGGGTGTCACCCATGTCCATGTTATATTCTCATCCTAACCTTGGTTGTAGGGTAGAGGCTAGTCTACAGGGTCTAAAGAGTCTAAAGAGCAGCAGAGCATTGGAAAATCTCCAAAGCATCATAATAATTTAATTTCATAGCTATCAAAAATGATTGGGGCACTTATTTTTACAAAAAAAAACATGACTTCAGTTTGCACTTAGTATGCTTTTTGCATGTGATCATAGCTTTGTATTATATCTGAATGGCTCTTCGGTTCCTATCTGTGTTTTCTCTCAGGATCCTGTGCTGTTCTCTGGCTCCTTGCGTATGAATCTGGACCCTTTTGATGCCTACTCTGATGAAGATGTTTGGAATGCCTTAGAACTAGCCCATCTGAAGATCTTTGTTTCCGGACTGCCTGACAAACTCAATTATGAGTGTTCAGAAGGAGGGGAAAACCTCAGGTATGAGCATTTAGGTTTCTTAGTACATGTTGCATTATGTGAAGTAGCTATGAGTTGTATTATTGGTCATTTAGCATGTTTGGCACATTACTGCTATTGAATATGTGGTGTCTAGTCACTGTGATTCTGTATCTACATTGACTGGCCACATTAGGCTTTCTAGAGTTGTGATTTTAGACCATCACTTGGTCACATCCCTGATTCTTCCTTCAGTCTTGGACAGAGGCAGCTGGTGTGTTTGGCAAGGGCCCTTCTTCGTAAAACAAAGATCCTGGTTCTGGATGAAGCAACAGCAGCAGTGGATCTGGAGACAGACACACTGATTCAGTCTACCATCCGCAGCCAATTTGAGGACTGCACAGTTCTCACCATTGCTCACCGGCTCAACACCATAATGGACTACACTAAGTGAGTCTATGATTTGTTTTTCTCCAAGTTACATAAGTTTCTCCAACTAAAAGCAGCATGTTGAAGTATAAAACGGCTGACCAGGACAAAAAAGTGACAACAGTGCACACTCTTTATATGCTGCCACCCTCAGAAAATGTTACTGCCACAAAATAGATGTTTTCGTTGAGACCTGTGATGTGCCTCAATTAAGGTCATTACAGTGGGACATTTTAGCCTGTTCCTAAACTTTATTTTTGTCGCTAACTCTGTGTAAAAGAAAAAGGCACCCAGCGACAAAACCATAAATGTGACAGGTGGGGGAGGTGAAAGAGCAGTACAATATTACTAGGGGTATTTCTATGTACAGTAATGTAATCAAATCTCAAAAAGCATTTTGTAGGACTGCAAAGGCCAAAACAATATTATTTGGTAAATTTTAAGGTTAACATGTCCAGAGACACAGTGGTAAAAAAAATATTTCAGGTTGGTGTTTAATGTGATTTCTTGCATTATTTGGGGCCTAGACTTTGTCCTATCTCAATTTTACCACTGTTAAACACACGGGGGCGCCCTCGCCCTCATCAAGGGCGCCTCTGGATAAAAATGTGCAGCTGAATGTTGTTTAACATGCTTATGTTTAACCAGTCTACTCTTCTGCTTTTCTACAGGGTTATTGTGATGGACAAAGGACACATAGTGGAGATGGACTCCCCAGCTAATCTTATAGCACAAAGAGGCCAGTTTTACCGCATGTGCAGAGAGGCGGGTTTAGTGTAGCCTCCACGCTAAAACTGCCTTTCTACAACATCAGTCTGCTGGCGCCCCCTTGTGGTGGACTCCAACAATTAACTCCAACAAAAGTGGTGGCACAATGTAACAAACGGAATGATAAACTAAAAATACACACTCCTATTGGTGCTTCACTATGGGGAAGATGAATACTGGAATTCCCATTCCTAAAGATTTCCAAAGTCATGTTCCAAGCATGTTTCATAAGTGCACAGACATTTATTCACTGAAGCTAATCTGAAACTATTTACTCAGGTTGACCGCCTTTCTCAAGGGCACCGTAACTGTATGCATCTCTCTGGAACTGGAAGGTGAAGGCCTTTCTAAGATCTCATTCAAACAGAATGAGTTGAGCTAACAAAGATACCTATGTTGGATTTGACTTGATGGGAAGAATCTGGCAGAAGTATGTAAATAAATGTATATATCAGGGGAGATCTGTTGACACCACTGTGTCTTCTACCTATGCCATTCACCTTAGAAGAGGATTGCAATGACTGTTCACTGAAACTGTCCTCCTACATGTCCACTCTTATAAGCTGTTTTGTGTTCCACAAGATTGGAGGAAAACAGTAGAGCAGAACTACATTGCAGTATTTAGTTTAGTTTTGTTTTTTATTTCTGGCAAACACAAAATGTTCAGCGAGGACTGGAAGAAAGGCCCTATGGTGTTCCCACAGCAGCTAGATCACAAATTCAGACCTTTTAACAACAGACATCAGTGCGGATACATTGAAAAGACATTTCACTTGATTACCCAGGCAGTAGTGTTTCTCCTTCAATTAATTTGCACTTTGCAGGAATATTTAGTTCTCGGTTACTGTAGAGCATATATGCTCTTGTACTTTACAGTCTTTCAGAATGAACTGAGAAGCTACTTAAAATAAGAGCCTTAAGCAATATGCCAAGATCTACAAGAAAAGCTTTTACATTTATTTATACATGTGCTTCAATTTTATACTTGTGTAAAAAAAAAAACCCAAAAAAAACCTGTTTGTACTTCTGTAAAATATTAAAACCTTTAAAAGAAAAACTGCTGTCATGTATCTACACTTCTCATGTAAGACATGTACATCACCTGTTACAGCAACTACTTATGTAATTAACACAAACAGCAAGAACAGGGCAAGGTATCTGAGTACCAAACTATATTTATTGTATACAGTAGTAAAGGACAACAAATAATGTACAAATCAGTACAGAAAGATGAGACCACGTGGATGCTGATTCAGCCCAACCTTTATGAACACCTGGACCATACAGAAGGTGGTGACAAGTTTGGGGGGGTGGGAGGATAAATTAGACCTTTCCTCTATGATGCACAAGCCTCACCTCTGGAGACACAGCAACAATTCCCTTTTGCTTTGACTAGGCAGTGGATTTGGGGATTTAATTTGGTTTTTTTTAAAAAGTCATCAATTTCTGCCCTCTAAATTCAACAGTAAAAGGGGACTGGATAGACATAATAAAAACCTGGACTTTAATTATTGGTCCAGTACCTGATCTAACTTCAGCATTAAATGACTTCTGACCAGGTCTCCCCTCTGGTCAGCTACAAGTGGCAGAAAGTTCTCCTCAATCTCACCCCCCATTTTAATTAGTGATGCATATACAATAAAAATAAAACTGGGTAGGGGTGGGTATAGAATGCAGGTGGGCATCTCTTCAGTGAACAGACAAAGAGATTCTGGCTTAAAAATATACTTGAAGCTGCATGAGAGGAAAAGGAAGAAAAAAAACAATTTGTACTATAATCTTGGGATTATGGCTGGACAGGTAACTGGCCTGGGCTTTTTAATTACATCAAGACAACACAGTTCGGATGTCCATTTTGAACTATACCTTAGGGCGGCCATCTTAGTCTTGCCTGTGAGCCACATTTGCCATCTCACAGAGTTATGTACTGGAGGAAAAATCCTTGTCCTGCCCCATGAAAACTAGGATGGACTTTCAAAGAAAATTGGCAAAGGGGGAAATGAATGGTACAATTAAAGAGAGCATTTAGAGGAAAACAAGTCAAATAAAACAGCGGGAGTGGGAGCTGGCAGCCTGGAGAGGTTTAGCGAGAGCCGCCTGTCTGTTGTTGAAATACGTCAATAGTGTCCTCGTCCTCCATCTCCAACTGGCAAAAAGAAAAAAAGAAACTTTAAGAAACAAAAACTTGTCGAATACACAATCAGTTGGCAATAATAACTTAACAGAATCATAGTATTACAGGTAGTATAACACCCCCGCCACCAAAGGAGGTAAATAAGCAGGTAAAAATAATAGAAATCTCCACAAATAAACAGAATTTAAAAATTAGGCTACGCATTAACTCTTCCTCATATTAACCTTAACAAAAAAGATTAAAAATGCTGAGTCAATCTTTGTAAAGATTAAAAGTCATGAAGTATACCTAAACCAGTGAGACCTTTAACCACAGTCAAGCTGCTGAAGCTATTAAATACATTGTGGTTGTGAAGCTTTTATGCTGAACAGTTAACCTTCAATTGACTAAATATTGAGACATCCATTTCAATCTGTTTTAACACTGATAGTTACTAGAAGTTATTGATGAGATTGGATGTCTTTCTCCTAGAAGTACATTAGAATTGCATCACATGACAAGTCATCTACACTCCAAATCCTTACTTAACATTTTAATTTTAGAAGAAGAACCCCCCCACCACCACCGCATGGCTACAATTCATTTCTTTATTTCTGACATTTGAGGAAAAAAAATGTTTGTGTACATGTTTAAAATATTTTGCCTGGGCAATGCAGTCTGTGACTGAGTAAACCTCAAATGCTCACCTGTGCCGGTGTGTCCGTTTCATTTATTGGTTGACCATCAAACCTAAACCTAATCTGTCTTATTGACAATCCCTGCAAAACAAAACAAGGATTAACACAGTAAGCATTAACATCAGTACTAATATATTATAATGCACAGAAAAAACTGCAGTCAACTGTTGTATAAAAGGTAAACAAACATTCAAAGTACACCATCACTGATGTCTGGGGAGATGATAAAAGCAAATAAATTGCACACCTGTCTTTCGCAGTATGCTTTCATTAATTTGCTGAGAGGTGTGTGCCTTTTAATTTTGAACTGGACCACCGAGCCATCCTGTCCAGCCACCTTCAGGTTGATGTGGTCATTCTCCGTCTTCACTCCCTCCTGAAAGAAACGAAGACACAGCACAACTCATGAAACATGAACATCTGTACACATGTATAAATGGCTACTAGTCAAAGGTCAACATATTGTGCACCAACGTTTCATTTCAATGGATCAGCAAAGGAGAGGAAGTGGTCAAATTACACATTCTGACGAGGGCTGGGGGCAAAGTTATTTGCTCATGATCTCGGATACGGGTAAAAGGTGGTTTTAAAACACTTTGTTAACTTGCATGTATTCTAATAGTCAGTGATGCAGAGGAGGAAAACGGAGTTGAAAGCACACCGAGGCCGAAAAGTGAAAGCTAGTCGGCCATGTCCCACCTTTTGCCAACTACAGGTCAAAATAGCCATGGAATAAAGGCAGAAATCGCGGAAACCACCACAGCATCCATCAGTTCACGGTAAAACCATGCCTCGTTATTGTGGCTTATGCCGCCGTCGTGCGCCATTTTCGCATCTGGTGCAGCGAAGCTCCTGCGTGGAGAGCAGCTAACCCAACAGATTCCAGACCATTCTCTCAAATAAGACAAACGGCGAGTACATGAAAATTAAAATTTAAAATGGCTCGGTTTAAATTAATAAGTGGTTGTTAGAAATGCTGAATAGAAGTCGGCGGCCCACTGCGCTCATCTCGTAGCGCCACTTTGCTTTCACAAAGGAAAAGCCGCAAAGCTCGACGCTGGCTTTTACACAGCGACAAAAACCGCGCAGGGGAGCCCAATAATGGCGCACTTTCAATGGAATATGGTTTACTCGAGTCTAAAACACCTAATTTACATAAAAATATCCTCTAAGACGGAAAGCTTCTGAACGTAAAGTGAGGATGGAAAAACCCAGCGGCCGCACGCTGGCTTCCATTTTCCCGCACAAATGCGCAACCCGCCGTGTGCACAAAATGAAAACGGAACTGCGCGCTATCTCACACAAACCAACACACACATTAACACCCCTACACTTAGGAACATACATCCGCACTACGCGAACTCGCTCAAACAACGAAGCATTGGCTCACCTTAGGCTTATCCTCAGACATTTTCTCGTATTTTTCTGCAGACCGCCGCTCACCGTGTTTGTGTGATTTTTTTTCGCCTGTCCGCCCGGCCGCCACGAGCACGCGCCTCTCTTTACCTCCTCCGGCTGTGATTGGACAGCACAGGCTCACGTGGTCCTCTCCGTCCGGGAGCGCGCAGCGCGCTCTCTCGCGCGCGCCTCTTTCTTCTAAAGAGGGAAAAAAAATCCGAGGTCGCGCGCCGGGACAAAAAGGCGCGTAGAGGTATAAAGAGCAGTATTGATATTTTGGTGTTATGGACGGTAATAATTAATTATTGACTATTGAATATAAGTGTCCGCTTATCAGTCGATGACTTACATGCAATGTTAGAAGAGAAGCAGTCAATTGTGCTCCAAATAAACCCTATGGTTATTCCCACCCTCACCACTAGGGGGAGAGATTTGGCGGCACCATGTGAGCCTCAGAAATAAACTTAATCATTTTAAGTCTTTCAAAGCAAAACACTGATAAATCAACCGTTTTAAGTTAGCTTTTAGCGGATTTGTTCATATATATATATAACTATGAGAGACAAAATGAGAAAAAATATCCAGAAAATCACATTGTCTAATTTTTTAAATAATTTATTTGCAAATTATGGTGGAAAATAAGTATTTGGTCAATAAATAAAGGTCATCTCAATACTTTGTTAAATATACCATTTATTGGCAATGGTCAAACGTTTTTTGTAAGTCTTCACAAGTTTTTCATTTAAATGGATTAGTCGTCCTGGTCCCTTTGCAGCCCCAAAGCATGATATTTCCACCCCGTGCTTCACAGTAGGTATGGTATTCTTTGGATGCAACTCAGCATTCTTTCTTCTCCTAACATAACAAGTAGAGTTTTTACCAAAAATTTATATTTTGGTTTCATCTGAGCATATAACATTATCCCAATCCTCTTCTGGATCATCCAAATGCTCTCGAGCAAACTTCAGACAGGCCTGGACATGTACTGGCAGGGAGACAGGTCTGAGACTGCAGGATTTGAGTCCCTAGCGGCGTAGTGTGTTACTGATAGCCTTTGTTACTTTGGTCCCAGCTTTTTGCATGTCATTCATTAGGACCCCCGTGTGGTTCTGGGATATATGTTCACCATTCTTGTGATAATTTTGACCCCACGGGGTGAGATTATGTGTGGAGCCCCACATCGAGGGAGATTATCAGTGGTCTTCCATTTTCTAATAATTGCTCTCACAGTTGATTTCTTCACACCAAGCTGCTTACCGATTGCAGATTCAGTCTTCCCAGCCTGGTGCAGGTCTACAATTTTGTTTCTGGTGTTTTTTTTTTACAGCTCTTTGGTCTTGGCCATAGTGGAGTTTAGTGACTGTTTGAGGTTGTGGACAGGTGTCTTTTATACTGATAACAAATTCAAACTGGTGTCATTAATACACAAATATTATGACGAATCATTAATGACGAATAGAGGCTAGAAGTTACAGGTCTGTGAGAGCCAGAAATCTTGCTTGTTTGTAGGTGACCAAATACTTATTTTCCACCATAATTTGCAAATAAATTCTTTAAAAATGAGACAAATGTGATTATCTGGATTTTTTTTTTCATTTTGTCTCTCATAGTTGAGGTAAAGCTATGATGAAAATTACAGTCCTCTCCTATCTTTTTAAGTGGGAGAACTTGCACAATCGCTGACTAAATACTTTTTTGCCACACTGTATATACAAATATGAGTGTATGTATATTATATGTATGATCAAACACCCTAACAGGACATGCAACATGAGGAAACAGTTGCTGCTACATTTATGTAGGAGAAAAAACAATTGATATGTTAAGTTTTGTCTTTTAATTCAGTTGAACACTCAGAAACAGAAGTAGAAAGAAGAGATCTGTATATAAAGCATTTCATGTTTATTTATTTTATTTTACAATTATTTTTACATTAATCATGTTCTAACAGTCAAGTCTTTAATATACAAGAACATTCATCTTGATTAGTATAAATAGCACAAAGTCCTACAGATATAAAAAATAAAGAACAGTCCCAGGTAAGCAGCTCCACTAAACCCCTTCAAAATGCTGGAGCATATTAAGAAAAAGAAAAAAATGGCTTACAGTTCAATAAAGCAAATAAAATCAAACATTATCTGTTTGCAGTTTCTAAATAAAGGTAATTAAAGGCATTTTGCTGAGAGTTTGGACATTGGTAACAGCAAGATGTGTAATGATCACTTTCTTCATGCAGAATTCTCAAACCTAGCATAAGGGCTGGCCTTGCTGAGACCTGAGAGAGAGAGAGAGAGAGAGAGAGAGAGAGAGAGAGAGAGAGAGAGAGAGAGAGAGAGAGAGAGAGAGAG
>JBBIGC010000104.1:2647402-2669161 GCA_037576955.1 Lepidarchus adonis
AGAGAGAGAGAGAGAGCGTGAGTGAGAGGGCGTGAGTGAGAGAGAGAGTGTGAGTGAGAGAGAGAGAGAGAGAGAGAGAGAGAGAGAGAGAGAGAGAGCGTGAGTGAGAGAGAGAAATTAACAGATGAATACCACCACCTCATGGAAATTTCCATCAGCCTTTTTTGCTGTTAGTATATTCATGAGGTTAGCAAGGCCGTATTGTTGCTTTGCTACATTATGACTTCCTGTTTTATGTTAACACTGCATGTGAATGCATCTCACTATAAGGAATTACATGCACTCTTTACATTAAAATACATTACACAAAGTTCTGATATGAAAACAGTGGAATATGTTCTGACACCAATAGAGGGAACGAGGCTGCATTAAGTCTTACTGAGTAACCGTTCTTCCTGCAGTTCTCGTATTGTGTGTTGGAGTGTAAGCTATTTTAACCATCATCTCTCTCTGTGTGTGTGTGTGTGTGTGTATAGTGAGAAATAGGTATGTGAGAAAGCTTCTCTTATGCCACTTATTACCATATTTCTGCCGTATTTCATCATGTCTGATTCTCATTTCAGCTTTCCTGTAAAAGAAGCAAATACATGCTTATTGGTAACACACACACACACACACACACACACACACACACAGACAGAAATGTAGATAATCTCAGCCCAGCATGGCTGCCAAACCGGTTTATACCGGAACATTTTAGGTTACATCCAACTGTACTGTACTACTTGGCCTTTTGTCCTCAAGATATACAAAGGCGAATAGATAAAGCCTGTGTGTGTGTCTGTATGTCTTTGTGTGTAGGTATGCAGGGCCATTATTATGCATTAGAAAATGGCTTGGGATAAAGAATCACATCAATAAATATATATAGTTGTGCTCCTAAGTTTGCATACCCTGACCGGTTTTATAAATGTATATTTTTCAGAGAATATGAATGATAACACAAAAACGTTTCTTTCACTCATGGTTAGTGTTTGGCTGAAGCCATTTACTGTCAAGACAACTGTGTTTACTTTTTTAAAATCATCATCACAACACAAACTACCCAAATGACACTGAACAAAAGTTTACATACCTCAGTTCTTAATACACTGTATTGTCCCCTTTAACATCAATGACCGCTTGAAGTTATCTGTGGTAGTTGTGGATGATGTTCTCAGATGGTTAAGCTGCCCATTCTTGCTGCAAAAAGCCTCCAGTTCCTGTAAATTCTTGAGCTGTCTTCCATGAACTGCACATTTGAGGTCTTCCCAGAATGGCTCAATCACATTGAGGTCAGGAAACTGAGAAGGCCACTCCAGAACCTTCACTTTATTTTGCTGTAGCCAATGACAGGTCGACTTGGCCTTGTGTTTTGGATCATTGTCATGTTGGAATGTCAAAGCAGGGCCCATGCACAGCTTTCGGGCTGATGAGTGCAAATTTTCCTCAATTTGTTTTTGATAACTTACTGCATTCATCTTGCCATCAATTCTGAACAAATTTCCTGTGCCTTTATAGCTCACAAATCCCCAAACATCAGTGATCCACCACCATGTTTCACAGTAGGAACGCTGTACCTTTCATCATAGGCCTTGTTGAATCCTCTGTTTAATCTGTATATGCTCCCTCTGGGTCACATTCTTAAAGAGAGTAATGTGTTGTATCATAGCTATGCAGATAATATACGGCTGTCTCTCCTAGTGTCTTTGGTTCCATAGATACATTATGTCTGTGTACCTTAATAAAGTACACAACTGGATGCATCAAATTTTCTCAAGTTAAATAAAACTGAAATAATCCTGTTTGAGAACAAAGGAAGATCAGATCTAAGCGCCTACTTAGAAACTAGGTCCTTTAAAACAACAGCGCATGTTAAAAATCTTGGTGTGATCATGGACTTCAGTGGATCTTGACTTCAGTGAACATATTAAATCAATATCAAAGTCAGCATTCTGGCATCTTTAAAACATTGCTAAAGTCAGAGATTTTGTGTCCCGTTTTCTTTAGACAAAAAAAACATTTTGAAAAACATTGTAGCATTTATGGTTGTGGCCAAAAAGTAAAATTTTAGTCGCATCACTCCAAATGACTTTGTGCCAGAAGGTTTGAGGCTTGTCTTTGTGCTGTTGGGCATATTGTAAATGTGATACTTTGTGCCATTTGCATAGTAAATTTCTTCTGGCAACTCAAACATGCAGCCCATCTTTCTTCAAGTGCCTCCTTATTTTGCATCTTAAAACAGCCACAGAACCTTTCTTTTTTCAGAAAGTCATATATTTTGAAGTTATTTATGGGTTTTTCTTTGCATCCCAAACAATTTTCCTGGCTGTTGTGACTGAAATTTTAGTTGGTCTACCTGACACCTAATTTTTCTTAGTTAGAGTTTGAACACTACTGATTGACAATCTCAAATCCTTTGATATTTTCTTATATCCCTTTCCTGTTTTATAGAGTTTACCTTTTCCCATAGATCCCTTGACAATTATTTTCCTTTCCCTGTGACTTAGAATCCAAAAAATGTCAGTGCAGCACTGGATGAAAGAAGCAAGGTTCTGTCAGGAGTCCAGAAACTCATACCTTTTATACTCACCCACTAATAACAAGCGAACAGATCACCGGTGAAGATGGTTCTTTTAATAGCCATTCAAACCTGTTTGTGTCAACTTGTGTTCATGTTATCATGAAAAATCACCAGGGTATGTAAATGTTTGATCAGGGTCATTTGGGTAGTTTCTGTTGTGATTATGATTTAAAAAGAGTAAACGCAGTTGTTTGAGAATAAATGGCTTCAGCCAAACACTAACCATGAGTGAAAGAACAGTGTTTGTGTATTATCATTCATATTCTCTGACAAATGGCCAAGAAATCATACATTCTGTCAGGGTATGTAAACTCATGAGTACAACTGTATATAGACAAATTCAACAAATGTAAAATAATCTAGATCATGAAGTAAATTTGTGGATGTTACTGGATTCCTTTGGGCTTTGATGAGTGACAGTGTAGAAACAAATGGTCAAATAAGACACTTTCAAGCAGAGAATTCTATGTAGATGGAAAATAACACACGAAATCTTTAATTTATTGGGATCAAACCAACTGGGTTAATAAATTTACCGCTGATCCTGTGTAGTTTTCCTCTGGTCTGTTTGTCGCTGCGTCCTGTGCTCAAAGCTTGAAGATCTGTGAAGAGAAGGACAGGTTTGCACTATATGAGAAAGCATTTAATGCATTCAACACTTCCAAAAGTCAACCCATCATACATTATGCCAGAACTGGAGTGATGTGTTCACATTTTTTTGTACCGTTAGAAGCCGTGCAGCAGCATTCTGCACCAACTACAGATGTTCAAGTGATGCTTGATTTAACCCAGAGTAGAGTGCATTGCAGTAGTCTAAGTGACTTGTGATAAAAGCATTGATTAAAATCTCTAATTGCTGCAGAGAAAGAAACAGTTTAGCTTTGCAAGTTGTCTCAATTGAAAGAAGCTAGATTTAACCACCGAGCGAACCTTTGGATCAAATTTAAGATCGCTGTCCAGCCTCATACCAAGATTTGTTGCAACTGGTGTCAAATGTTGACTTAACAAACCCAAATCAACAGGTTCTATGGAACGATCCATTGGTGTGGAAACTGGTAGCCAACATTTTTTTTGTCATTTCCCATTTAAATATTCAAAGTCATACACTTGATTTAGAACAGTATATTTGTTCACTTGATTTGGGCCACAGAGATTAACATGCTTCTTTAAATGCCTCAATACTAGGACACCCTGATAGCAGTGAGTTGAGGAGAAGAGTTTTTAATTATTAAGACTTTATTAATAACTATTTAGACTCTGTCGGGGAGGCACTTGAGTGTGTAAAGAATGGTCTCAAGAAGTTTATGTGCAAACACTGCACTTCATCGACCTCAGACCCTATGTTTTTTTTCCCCTTGTCACTAGGGAAGACAGATTTGATGGCACAATGTGGGCCAAACCATCACCACCTTTTTCCGTCAACAGTGGTGCTGTACACTTGAACATGCCTGCTATGCTGCTGCTCTGCCAAGCTTGATTGCTACCAGGCTACCAAGCCATATGCGCACGGTGAACATGCAGAACGTTTCTTAACCATGTGAAGAAGAGTGGGGAGGTGGTGTGTGGTGGGGGTGAGCTTGTAATCAGAGTGTTAACCTAGCATCAGCACATGGAATTTTTTAATGACATCTACTTGAACAGAAAATCTTTGAATTGGGGCAGCCCTTAACTGGTTGAGGCAGTGGCTTTGCACGTGTCAACTCCCACCACTCTGTGGGTTCAAGGTCCCCACCCATCACCTGTTTAAAATTTGTTGGTGGCAGCCATGGCCTAATGTTGGGGTTTTAAATCAACTGGTGAAGAGGCCTTGTGAAAAACGGGTTGGGTGAGTAAAAGCATCATGGGTAAGTGCCCATGGACAAGGCACCCCTAGCTGCCCCATGGGCACAGATGTGCAGCCCACTGCTCCTAATGTCACAGATGGAAAAAAATTTCACTACTTACTGTTTAAAGTGTGTGAGTGCCACATAATCTGACTTTCCCTTTCATGCCCTGCAGCTTGATACAGTGCTTAAAAACAGTTATCCATGGCTTATTTCACAGGAATCAGTTGCCCGACTTTACTGGGTAAACCCTTTACTGAGGACAGGAAAATGCTCTTACATATTTATGTTTACATTTGCAAAAATAATATTTTCCATCAACATTAACTATAACATTTGGCTGTTGCTTTAAAAATCAGCTGTTTTTCTGAAAAAGGGAAGTGAAACGTAAAGACAGCAGAGCCTGCTTCTCTGGCTAGAGGTTTGGGTATAGGAGAACAGCCTGTTTTATTAAGCGTTGTAGCTTAGCGTGCAGATGTCAAGGCAGCACTCACCCGCAGTTTTCACACTTGCAGCAGCAGAAGAGGCAGATGAAGAAGGCAATGATGAAGACCCCTATCACCACCGACAACGTAATGATCAGGGTCTGGAAGTTCACTAAATTTTAAAGAAGAAAATGTGAAACAATTGACAGGTTTCTGAAGCTGCACCCTTGGCTGCATGTTTTATGGTATATTAGCAACTCAGTACTGTAGAATGAATGAGAAGAATATTAATACATTGGAAATTTCACACGGAATAAACAGAATAATACAGAATAAGCAAGCCATAGCCTCTCCTGTGAACAGAATTAGATTTTAGCTTCACTTGTGTTATTTTCTTAATAGAGGCTTGAAGATTGATATAAAAGAAAGGTAACCAAGCAATTATGAGAAAGAAATATATTGACAATGAATCGTTGGAACATTGTCTTACTTGAGCACATCCCCCAGCGAGCATCGTTGAGTGGGCATAGAGACTGGGGAGGCAAGATGTTTCTTACAGGGTACGTCAAACATAACTGGGTCTTTATACACCACAGGCACTGCAGAGGAAAAAATACTTGTTTGAATACTTGTTTATTCACTTAACTTCCTTTGCCAACATCCACTTCTGATGAAAAGTACAAATACAGTGGCACTGTTAAAGTGAACTGTAAATGACACTCATAATTTTTTTCCAGATCCTGGTACATTTTTTTGAGAATGACCCAAATATTGGTTTTCACAAAGTTTGCTGCTTAAATTTTTATGAAGGCAATTTGCGTATACTCCAGAATGTTATGAAACAATCAGATGAATTGCAACCCGTCCCCCCAAAAAACAAAAACATTTCCACTGCACTTAACTTAAATCAACCATTTATTGGATCATCAAAAACTTCAAGGAGAGAGGTTAGATTGCTTCAGGGCACCCAAGAAAGTCCAGCAAGAGCCAGGACCATCTCCTAAAGATGATTCAACTACAGGATCAGGGTGCCACCAGTGCAGAGCTTGCTCAGGAACAGCAGCAGGCAGGTGTGAGTGCATCTCCATGCACAGTGAAGTAGAGACTTTTGGAGGATGGACTAGTGTCAAGAAGTGCAGCAAAGAAGCCACTTCTTTCAAGAAAGATATCAGGGACAGGCTGATATTCTGCAAAGGGTACAGGGATTGGATTGCTGAGGACTGGGTAAAGTCATTTTCTCTGATGAAGCCCCTTTCCGATTGTTTGGGCCTTTTAGAAAAATGATCGTCCGGAGAAAAAAAAAAGATGAGCGCTACCATCAGTCCTGTCTCATGCCAACAGTAAAGCATCCTGAGACCATTCATGTGTTGTGTTGCTTCTCATCCAAGGGAGTGGGCTCACTCACAATGTTGACTAAGAACACAGCCATTAATAAGAATGTGATCACTAAGGGCCCATGGAACAAAACATAGACATTTTGGGTCTATGGGCAAGAACCTCCCCAGACCTTAATCCAATTGAGAACTTGTGGTTAATCCCCAAGAGGCAGGTGAACAAACCAAAACCCCACACATTTTGACAAACTCCAAGCATTGATTATAAAAGAATGGGTTGCCATCAGTCAGGATTTGGCCCAGAAGATTGACAGCATGCCAGACCAAATTGCAGAGGTCTTGAAAAAGAAAGGCCAACACTGCAAATATTGACTCTTTCCATAAACTCAATAAAAGCCTTTGAAACTTGTGAAATGTTTGTAATTATACTTCAATACTCCACAGAAACAACTGACAAAAAGATCCAAAAACACTGAAGGAGCAAACTTTGTGAAAACTACCATTTGTGCAATTTTAAAAAACATTTGGCCAAGACTATAGTAACGGAGAATCCAAAGGGATACTGTTGCTGATTCAAGTAATAGTGACAATTCTCTCTGATCAATCAGTAGTCTTCAGGGTTTTCACCCTGCATTTTTGTACCCACTCAGCTTGCATGGAACCATGGCAGAATAGAAAAAAATAAAAGTACAAGGTAAAAGGGAATAGTTAATAGATTTGTATAATAGAATCACAAAGGGTGACTTGGGTCTTGTAGAGTCAGTAGCACACAGTAGAAAAGCAGTAAAAGACTGCAGCTGACAAGTAGTCCACTGAGTATCGTTGGGTTCAAATATTAATACAAATACATGTGAAAACACACTCCAATTCTCCATCTGTTTCATTGAGAATCAAGCAGCAAAAAAGTAGACCTATAATCATGGAGGAAGGTCTCAAACTGAAACAGTAATTATACTGACTAATTCGTATTTACATAGCAATAACAGAGGACAGGAACAAATGCTGGAAGGATCTATATAATTCTGGACAATTGTGACGGTTCTGAGAACATTAAATCTGCACAAACGTTTCCCACATTACATTTTCAACCATAACAATCATTCAGACATTCACTTAAAAAATTAATCTTGCATCAATGTGAATACAGAATCATTTTACTTTTTCTTCTACACAGTAGCATCATGTTGGTTATTTGTGAGGACATTGGGAAGACATGCTATTATTGGTTAATATCATTTCCACTGCTCACTGTGAAGTCATCAAAAATCAAAAGCTGTAGAAGATGTTTTAGAGGTTGACAGGAGGCTTTTGAAAGATTCTAAAGAAACAATGATGACATGATGAATTGGACTTAATATGACCAAGATCATTAATAAGGTAATAAAAAGATATTTTTTAGAGTTTCAATGCAGATAAGGCAAATCCTAAAATATTTAAATCCTAACAAGGTAGAAGGGTGAAATATCTTATATCACAAACACCAAAACAAGAACACACACAAGGCTACCAAACCTGTTTCACAGGTGAGACTGGTGGCAGTGTGATCAACTGATTCTGATTCATTCTCTCTCTCTCTCTCTAAACTCCTGGGTTTTTTTCCTCATTTAATTTTCTTTTTTAACATTTAAACACAACAAATACAGAATCAATCTCTACGCTCTACTGCCAATTTCCTTTTACCTCAAAACATTACCCTAGAAAAATCACACAAAGTTAACTACACCTATATGTTTTTGGTTTTTAATTCTGAAACACCACATGGAGTTAGCAAACTGAATGTTTAGGTTGTTGATAATGATCACAGAGGAAAACAGTTATGCTTACATCAGTGACATTGTGTGATCTTCCTTATTAAAAATAATATGAAGTATTTTCTTTTAAAAACTTTTTAATATGCAATCAAATAAAAATTTATTTAAATTAAAAAGTCATGATATTAAAGTGGTAGGGCATCAATATAATAAGGGTTTACTGTGTGCAAGAAATGCCCAAACTGGTCTATTTTAAAACTTATTTAAAAAATAATGGACACTGTAATTTTAATCTCCACTTACCGAAGTGTTACTCAAGCAATCTTCACAACCTGTGATGTTTTTGCTCTCACAAGCTGGAGAAAGAGCAAGAAAGATGAAAAAACAGTTAGTTTATCCAGTAGAAAATGAAGAAAGTATTAAAGACTCAGCTTGTCAGTCTGCTCAGCAAATAACAATGCTATAGGAATTTGATGGCAGCAATACAGTCAAGAAAAGTTGAGACATTGTTCAAATAAGATTGATAGGTATATATTATTCACAATATTCCCTGTGCACATAATATTCAAGTAAAACTGGTTTGGAAGGCTCCACATTAAGCAGACTAATTGATAGCAGGAATATAAAGTATAAGGACTGGGTATAAAAGTAACATCCATTAAAGGATGGCGAATCAGACAACGGTGATCATGGACTGTTGAACCACTTAAATAATTTATCATGCTAGAATTTGCCATTTTCAATTGCAAAATTGCAACCGCTAGTATCCTCAGTTCCAAATAATTAAAAAAAGTTATTAAAAGGAAAGGAGACATAACATGGTGATAAACATTACTCTCCCATATTTCAAATTCTATATTTGTGTTTATTTACCAAAAATATAAATTTTCTTGTCAGTTAAAACAATAAACTATTATTTAATTTTGGTAAATGTCCCAGCTGTTCTGGAAATGGGGTTTATACATATTTAATTACTATTAGAGCATAAATATTCCAGTGTAAATATAATTAATGCAGTGCACTGTGTTAAGTGTTATCTGCTTATATTTTTCCATAGCATGTTTACATTTAACACTATTTGTCCGATGTAAGAAAAAATATGTCTTTTTAGTACTGTGATAAAGTTTTGCCATATGTACAAACTCAACACAGGCATTAGGAAACAAGGGGATAAGAACAGAGTAAAGTTCTTACCTCAAGGTTTCAGAGTTCAGAGAAATGATTTTGATTGTCTTCCTTATTTGCTAACATTTGTAAGGAAAATAATCCACCTTTCCTCAATCTTTGCACCTACACTTGCTAGATGATATCAAATCTTCATATATTTGTTATTACTTTAATTCATTACTGTATTTAATATAATGTTGCACTGATTGCTAATTGTCTAGTCTGCGAAAGAGACTAAGTAATTGGTACACTGTACTTTTGACACATAACATTTCGAATACTCAAATCCTTGAATATAGGCTGTTTACTTTTTAATTAGTAATTTTCTCTTTTTATACATTATGTTACAAATCTCCAAATTTGACCTACTTACATTGTATACAACAATCCGCCTTTCCTTAGTCTTTCTTGTGTATTTCCGAATTCTTGTTATTGAACTGTAAGGTGGTTATTTCAGTAAGACAGGCTGCGTTGCTGTTCTCACTGAGTTTTTTAGTTTATTTTTAGAGCTGAAACGACGCGCGCGCGCAACTGAGGTGAGGAGCTAAATGTTTGAGGAAACTTGACTTCTATTTATTCAGGTTGTTTACCCGCTTGTTTCTCTTCTTCGACACTTTTGAGATTTTACCATTTGAGTCCACATTTTGTTTTAAATCTTGTTTAAATAGACTCAGATTTGCTTTGTGGTTGTATTGCTGTTGCCCCACATCTGAGGACGGCAGGGGGGATGCTAATCCTGACAGGAATACCAGGAATACACCCGAACACACAAAATCTGCTTCAAGTAGACAAAATACAACATTATTACGCTTATTTTAAATAATTGTAGAACTGCGTCTTACTTTCTCCAGGTGTGTTGGTCTGCGCCCAGATCGGGGTCACGCCAAAGAGGAGGAGGAACAGGGAAACAACACTGTTCCCTAAGCTCATCGTCTCTCCTGCGAAGTACTTGATCCACAAACAACTTTAGGATGCCCAAGTAATGTAAATAAAGAACGTTTATTATACCACACAATGCTGAAAACAATATGGCAGTAAAAATACCACGGCTGCTAACACCACCTCCGTGGGCTCCTCAGACTTGTTCAGGCTGTTTTGGGAGGCGGAGCAGATTGAGAAGTCACGTGACCTCACTGCCCGAGATTGCTTTGTGAACTTCTTTTGTGTTTCTGATATCAGTACAAGGTCATTTGTTGCGAATGCTCTCAGAATGTTCAATCTGAGATTTAATGTTTACAAAGTGCAATAATGTTCACGAAATGCAACATATAATGTTCAATATGTTTAACACACTTATATGCAACATTGCTAAACACAGCATAATGCTAAAGGAGGATGTTACACACCTCACACCTACACTTGCTAGATGATATCAACTCTTCATATATTTGTGCATTTTTATTACTTTTATTCATTACCGTATTTAATATAATGTTGTACTGATTGCTAATTTCTAGTCTGCGACAGCGTTCAAGTAAGTAATCGGTACACTGTACTTTTTACACATAATAATATTTAGAATACTCAAATCCTTAAATATAGGCTGTTTATTTTTTATTTATATATTTTTACTTTTTAATACATTATTTTAGAAATCTCCAGAAATGTTACCTACATATATTACATACATCTGTATAAACGATATCTATATTAGCAAGAAACTTCAGTTGAGGTTCAGTTTCTACCTGGTAACATTAGGAGATGGATTACATCTATGTCAAAAGACCACCATCTATGTTTTAAAGAAGTGCTCCCCACCCCCATTATCCACTGCCTTGCACAGTTTCAGTGATTCCCTGCCCCAACACCTGATCAGGCTCATCAAGTATCTAAGCTGAATCAGGTGAGATCAAGACAGATAATACCTGAAACTGAGCAGTGAACTGTTTTTGGGAACTGCTGCTTTGAACGGCATTAACTTCTATGATGGTTGTATGAGTAGGTGACTGGACTTCGTTTAGAATGAGACTACTCTCACAAAGCAAGAAGAATTTTGCTTGTAATATTAAGTTACAAAGTTGTAATTTCTGGGGTTTCACAGCAGTCACGCACTTTCATAAGGCCTCATGTGGCCTCCTGCCCTTAACATGTATAGCTGCTTTTTTCTCTTTGGGGCATATGCTATATTGCATCTCTGCCACTACAGATGCAGGCCTGTGCATTTTTCAGATGTCATAATACAAGCATGACATCTGCATTTTAATGAACTGGTAAGTCCACAACTGAAATACTGTGTCCACCTGCATAAATACTTAGGTTGTGAGTTCTGCATGTCACATGACACTCCTTCAGGGAAAATATGTGGTAAAGCAACAGTCCTTCATTCTTCAACAAGCAAGTAACCTGAAACACACCTCAAAGGTAAAGAACATTTCTTAAAATGTTTGCAGATTTAGTCTATTTAGTCCACCAATTTTGGGGTGTGTGTGTGTGTGTGGGGGGGGGGGGGGTTCTTTCACCTACAGAGAGCAAGTCCCATGAAGGAATCTGAAACATAAGGTAATTTTTTCAATAAAATTTGCTTATTAAGCTCCTTGTGACTTACTGTATTAAGGCAAACAACGACAATTCAGTTTTCTTGATTCCTGTGATTCATACATTTGAAGAGGAAAAAATACAATTACAATTAAAATTAAATATGAATGACACAATTTACTATGGTGATAAATTCCAATAATTTATTAAAGCCTTTTGTAAAGCCAGTTACAAAAAGAAAACAGAACAATTCTTTTTTAAACAAGCACAATTATTATTATTATTTTAAATATTATATATAGTCATATAAGAACGACAATGAGGAAGGATTACATTCAGGCCCTTTTTTGGCTGCCTGCAGCTGAGCAAGGACCCCAGTGTAAAAAGTGAGAGAGACAGAACCAACCATATGTGTGTGCATGTGTATTTGTGTATGTGGCTCACACTGTGGTGCATGCATATATGTGTTAACTGTATGCATGTGTGTGTGTGTGTGTGTGTGTGTGTGCTAAGTGACACAGATCAGCATGTAAGCATTGCTCTTGGTTCACCTGTTCAATGCACTAATGACTGTTGAGAAGTATAATGCGCCTCCTAGACACTTAAATGTGAGACAACAATGTGACAGTATTTAGCGCACCATCAACCCCTTACACACACACATTCACAACACACTACAAGCACAGCATTACTGTGTATCCTTATCTCTAGCACTCATCACACAATCACAGTGTCCACACCGTGTTCCAGTGCTGGTGGACTTAGGCCTTCACTATTGACCTGGGACCAGTCACCTTCATTGTTCATCATTTCATTGAGTCCATATGTAGCCTCTATCTATATAACAATTAGTTTTAAAGTAATTACTGAATCATTCATAACAGATGATAAACCTAATATCTGAGTGTGTTTACAGCTTTAATGATTAAATCTGATTGCCTAAGTGGCATCTGAAGCCACATATGACAGCACACATTTTCTGAGTTTTGTGAATTAATGAGTTCTGGTCCAAATTAATTAACTATAATGAATACATTTTTCTCAGCAACCATAACCTATGCCTTTTTCAATGCAGAACTTCAGATCTGTTTTTTCTTCTCTAAAAATGATAAAACATTCAAACTAAATGCTTTCTAATGAAACACTTTACTTTCGCATCTAACAGTAGGTCATCATGCTTAAACTGTAAACTGTAAAATTGTATTACTACACAGGAGTAGCTAACAATATAGCTAACAACATGACAATGCTGTTTCATTTTTTCCTAGTACTGAAATATCTAGTACTGATGCGTGGCCCTGTCTCTACTGTTAGCTAGACTCACAAGTGTGTGTTTTGTTGCATATTACAACAGCTACTTCTGACGGCACAACCTGACTGGCTTGGAAGCGTTCTACGTGTGCTGTAGTCACAAACGACTAACCATTGCCAGTTTTCTACTGAACACATCTAGAACACAGTAGATACAAGAAAATTTCAGATGCAGTTTGGTTCAATAGAGGCAATATTGTCATGTGTCTTGAATCATAATATTTTGTGAAATGTATGTGGCAATGTGCAGCAATGGTACTGTATACCCATGGGACTTAAAGATGTGATACGATCTTCAGTACAGCTACTGTACTTAGCTTAAAAAAAACTCACAGCGGCATGTGCATAGCCAATCAGAATGCTATTAACAAATGACAAAACAATAGTTGTGGCCAATTCATAATGAATACCAGTCAGTCTGTACCTCAGTGGGCGGGGCATCTGAGGCTGAGACTTGTGTATTTTATCATATTGTGCAGTGTCAGAATTTTAAAGACAATAAGCCGGTTGACAGAGTGTATTACTGTGATTTTACCCTAGACTAACACAAGGCGCAAATAATAGCTTGCTGGTTTAAAGTTAGGAGCATGGTCCAAGGTCAAGAGAGAAGAAAAACCTCCACCAGCACTCAGTCCAATCCCCTGTCCCTCCCACTCCCTTTCTCACTTTGTTAATATCATAAGAAATAAATACATCAACCCTTTACCCACCCGCCCTCCCACACACATCTTTTTTGTGCCTCAGACGACAATCACAACACCCCACCCATAACAGAAGTACCCATACACGTATGCTTATTTCTCCACAACGTCATGACCACACACCTTTTTTGCTTGCTTAGTTTCGTTCCAACTTTAAGTTCAAAACTCTCAGACACACAAATGAACTTGCATTACATTGACAAATATAGTTGCATATCAAACAGCAAAATTACACGGGTACTGTTGGGAGATACAGTAGTTTTATATTCATATGATTAAAAAAGGCAATACAAGCATACTTGGACTCACACATATGATAATGTTATGTTGATATGAGTACTAGGTAGTAACTCTGACTTTCTGCCATAATGCTGGGCTACAGAATTGCTTCAGTGTTCATAACAATAAAACATGTTATATGCTAATTTTATGCAGCTGAATGTATGCTTTTCGCCTTGACTAACTTTGTAGTCCTTGTTAGGCCTGTTGGTGATTTTTAGTGGCTGCAGAAGCCTCCAAAAGAAAGTGACCAGAACAATGGTACAAAAAACATTGAGCTCACTTGTGTATTTCGGGAAACTGAGTTGCTGATATTTGTAGCTAATAATGGTGTTTACCATAGTTTTAACTATGATAGTGTTCCTTAACCCTGTACTAATCACATAGGCCACAGAATAGTCACAGAAAAAATATCCTGTTGTCATTAAACACTATCAGCCTCTGTTAAAATAAGTGCTTTAAAAACTCAAAATTTAAATACATACAGGTTTCTTTATGGTTTAATACTATACTATATTTTGATAGTTCTTTATAGATGATCTACAGATGCTCTGTACACATCATGGAGCACCAAATGTTTCTCACTTTTTTGAAGTAGAAGATTTTAAAAACCTCAAAGTTTCAAAACATACTATTCACTCCACAGTCTATAGATTCCATATACTGAAACTAAGCTGCAGAATCAGAATGCTTTGAATTCACTGATTTTGGGATACTATAGACCATACTGCATGTACTCGCCTCTAGTTTATCCCTGCACCTTCACACTATAAGGGTATTTCATCCTTGGCAGCTTCTTACATGAAGCACAATACAGGGCAGTCAATCAGAACACAGCTTATTTATGTATATCTGCCTTAAAAGAGCATTAGTAAAAACATTTTTTAAATCTATGGAGTACAGAAATTGTAAATGAACTGGGGTTTTGGTTCCTAAACCCACACAAATGTAAAAGAAAAATAACTCTGAAAGAAAAAGTGTAGGATACAGGGCCTTTAACAAACTGTTGAAACTCAAAGCATGAGGGTAAGGCTTAAGATTAGTCTGAGAATTAGTTTTAGCTTATGATTTGACTTAGTGGAAGTTATGTTCAGTTTAATTCATCAGGTATTGTGTTTATGTTAAAGCAAGATGAGCATCTACAAACCACCCACAGTGAACCCTCAAAATAAAGTGTTAGAAAATATGTACTGTGCGTATCAGTTATTTTGGTGGAATATTAATGAAATTTGTATTTCAGATAAACATTAAGCTTAAGTACAGAATGCTCACCTTCAACTGGGCCATGAATGTCATGAAATATAATCCAGAAATAATCTTCAATTCTGTCCTGAAGCTGCATTTCTGTTAATCTGAAATAAAAATTTCAATAAATTTCCAATATTACATCACTGTCCCCCGTACTTAGGCTGCATGCTATATTTGGACCAGGGCTGAACAGCATCTAAGTCCAAAGCATAAAGAATGGCTGTGATTTCCTTTGAGCCCTGGGAATGGAGAGATTCAAGGCATTAATACTGGCTCGCTGCTGGGAGGAAAGAGATAAGAGTTCAGGAGCTTAGTTTCCATTTAGCACACAACTTCAACATACAATTTCAAAATTAATGTCACCTGAAACACTAAATTTATTGTTATTTATGGAGCATATTTGTATGCTGGTCATGATATTATCCCCAGTTTAGACTCGGCCTTGCTTAGTTGGCTTGCCGTACCAGGGACAGGGAGGTATCTGAAAGATTTAAAAATTGCTGTGCAGTTTTCTTGTTGAGTGACATATTCATTCAGTCACTCGCTGTCCTACTGTTGTGCAATGGTGTATAAAGTAATAAATTAAATTATGTCTGATTCACTTGAAGAACACTGGTTCTGCATGTCCCCAAATGCCCTCCTATACACCCTAAGATTCAAAAACAGCAAAACAATGTATACTAACGTTAGCACAGTAGTATAAAATATACTTTGACGGTAATGTGAAAAGCATGTAACGCACACTGGCACCAGGTTGGTGACATGGTTTCTGTTACAATGACTCTCTTGAACAATTTCTTTACACTTCAGATCTCTGATCAGTCCCAGGGTGCACATGAGTTCCCAGTTGGACTTGCACTGACCTTGATAGAAGGGCTCACAAAATGGCCTAGACATTACAAAATGGCTCCGAGTATGACAGTTAGGGAAGAGTTCACTGTTTGGAAAATGGGGAAACGTGTGAACAGAATGGTTCCGTCATGGGTCCTTCGAGGTGGAAATGACCAACCACAAGTTGAAAACTAGGACAGAGTTCATGGTAGAAGGGTTCAATAAAAGAGAGGAGAAGAGACAGGCTTGGTCATCAGCCCAAGTGCTGGCAGTGAGGGAGGATTTACAGTGAAAGGATAGCGACAGACTTGGTTGTGCTTTCTTCGAAGTGCGGTTGGTTCTGGCAAATAAACTGTACTATATTGACAGGAGAACAATATTTGCATTCAGAATAAATAAAACAGGATTTAAGCAGAGCCAAGTCAAAAAATGATTTTGCATCTGTCTCTCTTTTTCTCTCTTCTTCTCTCATATCCATTGTCAGCAGGTAGGTGTGGTAATATTTCTTGGTTAAACATGGAGACTTCCATTTTCTTGTCATTTTGCTACCTTCTTTAGGGGTTAGCCCATTGTCAATCACCTGGTCCAAGCACTGCTGGTGCTGGTGACGGACATGACGCTGCAGCGCTTCTTAACAATCATATTGATGTAAGCCTTCATGATTTTAGTGATCTCACCGACCTTGAACCACAAACAAAAATGAAATACATTAAAATTCTCAGTATGCAATGAACAATTTAACAGAAGCAGGAGCTTAATTCATACTTTGTTCATCTTTACAGATGTGTCATCCATTACCAGAGACTACATAAGCAAGCCTATTCAAGATTACATAACAACATGATACAGTTTAAGGTATAATGTGCCTGCAGTTTGCACAATAGTATAAGTGTTGTAAAAATAAAAGCATTTGCAGGCTGAACTAAATTTGTTTAATTCACCTGAGGAGTTTCAAAAAACATCTCTCTTTCATCCACAGTGATTTTGTAGGTGCTGGGTTGTGGTGCTCCAAAGAAGACAATGTGCTCATACTGGAAGGTCTCGAGTGGTTTGGGCTCTCCTCTCTTATAAACAGAGACGTTTTCTGCACTCACTCCCAGCCACAGGTCATGAGGAAAGCCCCCTTCTTTACACTGCAGTAAGACACATTTCATACTTATGTCACAAACATTGTTGTAATGTGTGAAGCCTCATATGTGTTGGTTTAACCATGTGCTTTTGTTTTGGTTCTGTGCCATCACCAGGTGCCCCTCATTTCCCTCAGAGCATTTAAACCAACAGTTGTCTTTGTCCTGGTGTTGGTGATTAAATGTATGTGTCTATATTCATATCAGTAATTAAAATCAGTATAGTTGCAGCCAACCTTTGCATTTGATTCCAGACCTGCATCGTCACAATTGCTGAGTGTATGAAATGGTATTAAAGTGTTAACATTTTCTGATCACACAACTACTGGGTAATTTCAAATCTTTTTTTTACATTAAATCATGCAACAAACATATAATCAAGCATAGTTGTTATTACTATTAAAATATATTATTATTATTGTTGTGGTTGTTATTATTATTCAAATTGTACTTATACACTTATACACAGTATATGTTATACTTGTTCCCCATGTAAAATTTAGGCATACTTTAAAGATTTTAAAAATGTTTTTAAATAAACACAGCACATATCTTCTTTGTTAATTTGTGAGGTACCATTTTACAGTAAGACTATAAAATTTGCTTACCAGCTTCTTTCATTCATCCATGTATACAAACCTTTACATGCAGGTTTAATAAGTTTATTAATGGTCAGCAATTATGTCGTAAACACCTTAAAAGCATTCATAGGCAATTCAAATATAAATAAAAAGAGCAAAAGTGCCCATTTTATATATTGAATTTGAAAATGTGGTGAAGCTGACAGGTTTAATGCAAACTGATGGTAAGAAAGACAGTTAACCATCAAGATCTGAGCTTTAACAGGACATTATGTTGCTGAACTATTTGGCAAGCAACAGTGACCTGCTGTCCTTTGTGTGTGTGTGTGTGTGTGTGTGTGTGTGTGTGTGTGTGTGCGTGTGTGTCTGTGATAGCTGCTCATTAATAATTTATCAAACATTTTAAAACCCTTACTGTTAAGTTAACTCAGGCAATAACGTAACATCTACATGGAATGCTTTTTACCCTTACCTCTACATCAAAGAGTGTGGATCCATACCCTGGCCACTCTTTGATGATGGTCATGTATTTAAGCATGGCCTGGTGCTGGGGCATGCCTTGCAGTCGGTTCCATTTTTCAAGCACACTTGTCAGGGTAGCTGACATCTCCTCCTTCACAAACATTTCCAGCATCTGCTCTTCCTCCACCCTTTGCTTCTTCAGAGAGCCTGTCTTAAAGCTGCGTCTCAGTGTCCCGTCCAGGAAGCTGGTCCGTCTTCTCTCAAGAGTGTGACCAGCTGGACCCACCACACCAGCCCCCGGTGCCCCGGCTCCACCAACCTTGGTGGACTGCAGGATTCGTGTACGCAGCCGGCCCACAGGATAAACACTGCTCAGGCTCCACGGAGTCCGTGCCACATCTCCGTGGATGTACTGCAGGCGCAGTGCGGCCAGATGCTGAAGCGTCTCCTCAGGGGCAGGGAAGTGACCACTGATCAGACTCTCGTGAGCCTGGGAGGGGAGAGGAAACAAAGAGAGAAACACACAGGGTTGGATGGTGGGAGGAATGGAGATAGACAAGAAGTCAGCAGATTATCAAGGCTTGGAGACTACATTGTGAACAAAAAGGAACAAAGTGCTCACCTGTTCAAACATAAAGGCAAACTCCACTCCTTCTTTGGGCATGCTCTCCACATCCAGAAAGCAGTAAAGTTTAAAATAAAGCCGACAAGGGCCATCTTCCTCCTCTTCCTCACTCCCTGCTAGCCTGAAAGCAGAGGCAATTACCTGATTAAATAACAATTTACCACCAATGCAGTTTGAAACAAAAGGAACTACAGCTATGAGCATTACTGAAAGAAGTACATGACTCATAACAGAGTGTGCTACAGTAGAATACACTTTGTTATGGTCTCTATACCTCTCAAACTTAGCCAGTACATCCGCAACGATAACACGGCTCTCAATAGCCCGGCTCTCAACCTTGTTGTGTTCAAACAGAGAAAATAAGTTCCTGCTGTTATCCATTGCCAGACCTCGGATCAGCTTCTCCACTACCTTTGGACAAAAGCAGGAACAACATCAGAAGAGCATTTAAACAATGACAGAATACACAATGTGATAACTCAACCATTTCACTATACAAAGTAATGGTCTATAAAAAATACAGATATTCAAAACTAAATATGTGGGCTGTCAAACAAATAAAATAAGTGTTCACATTTAATTCTATAGTGCAACATTGTTAGTTTGAACATATTGATTTATATGGAGTAGATATTTGCATTTGCCTAATTTGCTTAAATTTGATTATTCAGTGATTTTCACTGATTGAAGCCTCTCGCTCTTGGATTTTTGCTCGTCACTGGTTCTTGCTGTGTGGTATCTGTTTCACTTGCTGTTATTTTGTTAGTTTGCTGCAGGTTCAATTATCCATACTTGGCAAAGGCATCACTTTAAGCCATATTCAGAAGCTGTATTTGAAAGAGAGGTTTGATGTCAAACCTCAAATCTATTAAAGCAAGATACAGTGAATGAGCTTCCGCCTGAAATGATGGGTTTGAAAGTACAAACAAAGAAAAAAGTGTTTAAAAACACAGGGTTGATCGTTTTCATGCATTGTTTATGCTTTGACAGCCTTAATAAGAAGACAATGTAATACCAGTATCATTTTTGTCATTAATTTAAGCCTCTCACCTCTCCTGCAGTAGTGTGGGAGTTAATTGAGATTTTGCAGGATCCACCCCCATGGCAGTATACAGTGGTGGTCATCTCCTGTCTGGTCAACAAGGCAACAATCTCCTCCTGAGATGGTACAAATTCCCTAGCCTTGGTCTTCTTTAGAGACTCACCAATAAAATGGGCATACTTCTCAATCTCTGTGCCAGGGTAACGCTCCCTAACCCTGGAATAAAAGGCACAGCTTTCAGGTCAGTCCAAAAAACACTCTAGACGAAACATAATTGTGGCCCCAGCAGATCATAATCACTAACCTTAATGTTAGTAAATCAATTATTATTAATTCCCTGTTAAGTATAAATACTTTTTCCCACCCTTGCTAAAGTGCAGCTCTATACATTCTCTGCAGCTGGTATTATATTTACCACAGAGCTATATGACATGGACAAAATGTGTATTGTGACTGTATTGGTGTCTCTAATTGGGCATAGGAGGAGGGAGTAATATTCAAAGGCTGAGAGTGAAACAATATAAGTTCCCCCTCACCTCTTGAGGTGGAAGCGGAGGTAGCGCAGAATAGCCCGACTGGGCAGGAAGGTGCAGCTCATGCAGGTGAGCAGGTGCCAGTGTGCACGATTGGCCAGGCTATTGGGCTGAGGAACGTGATTGGTCTGTTTGATCAGCTGACAGTAAACCTCGTCTCGAAGTGGCTTGAGATCATGGCAGGTTTGAAGGATGCCCTGGATAATGGCAATGGGGTCAGACACAATCTCCATCTCCTGCAGAGAATTGAAGATCTTGACTGCTTCATCCTGCAGGCTGCCGTAACCCTTCTCCTTTTGCACTGCCAGAAAGAGAAAAACAACACAGGAGTAAGGGAAAGTGTGAGAGAAACAGAGTGAAGAATGAGAGAAATAGTGAAGGCAAAGGACACACAAAGACAAGCATAATATGTAGGGGGTATATAAATAGATTTAGTGAAACAGACACCACAAGTTACAGAATACATCACACCAGACAGCAGCAACATAGCACAATAACAGAACAGTGTGGGCTTACAGCTGTCATTGACTTCTCCATAGGGCAAGGGCAGGAGGGGTGAATGCAGGGGATGCTGGGTATATCTGAGAATGGGGTTTCTGCGATACATCTGCTCCACTGCCTCTGAGTTCACACTGTTCTCCTATACAGAGGTGAAATAAAAAGACAGGTTGCAGGAGAGTGATTTTATCTCACAATAAATAATACTGTGTACAAACAATGCAATGCAGCCTCCAAAAATTAGGTGCTTAACATAATAAATAGTTTGCAGTTAGTGTTTCTTATTGACTTTAGTAAATTAAAGTAGGTGCATTATTATAATAATCTCCTCCCAGTATTTTTAGCTTTGAGAGGGAAACTTCTATACATGCCTATTCAATGAGGCAAATGAGCAAAACAGCAACAATGTTCTTTTAGTAAGTAAGTAAGTAATTATGGACATTGACAGGTTGTTGCATCTGTTTAATTAAAAGGCCATTTTTATGCCAAAAAAATATATATTGAAAAGAAATACAGTTAAAAAGAGACAGGTCAGATTCAAATTAAGCCCACAAGTCTGTGGCGGTAGGCAATATAGGGTATGTGTCTCCTCCACAGTAGGCAAAAACATGTGACCCACATGGTCCAGAAACCAGTAAAAAGCTTGTTATAGCTAAAGTATTTTTTGCAATTTGCTTATAGCAATCAAGTAGCCCACTTACAGTGCTCATATTGGGTCTTGACGACATGATGACATAGAAATTACTGAAACAGATTTTCTTTAAAAAGCTGATGTCAGTCTCTGCATCATGTTCCATTACAGAGAAATTTACAGATTTGCCTTATTCATTTATAATCAGGGCCCTAGATTAAGACTTTCTTTAGGTACCATTAAAAATCATCTCTAAAACACCTCCGTGAAGCTGGCCCCCCACATCGTCCAAATCTAGTCAGAATAGTCTCATTCGTTAGTGCTACGTTTGTGCTGGTTTGTGCCGTAAAAA
>JBBIGC010000104.1:2701910-2713595 GCA_037576955.1 Lepidarchus adonis
ACAGTCAACATCACTGCTGCTCCTGTATCTACCAGCACACAGTCAACATCACTGCTGCTCCTGTATCTACCAGCACAGTCAACATCACTGCTGCTCCTGTATCTACCAGCACACAGTCAACATCACTGCTGCTCCTGTATCTACCACTACTGATGTGTAACATCTTTGGTCTCAACCCTGCAGGATGCCTGGCATCAGAGATGATGCCTTAAAATGATTACTTATATATTACATATTAAAATTGTTACTGGTATAATTCATATAATACAAAGCATACAAAATGGCAAAACACATTTACTATGATCCCTTTGGTGAAATTGCAGGGTGTTCAAATATTTATGTTCCTCACGGTATAATGTTACATTAACTTGTATTTATCCACCGAACACCTCACAAAAGACACGATTAGAAATAATTTTCTCTAATTCCACAACTTTAGGTGAAATGGCATTAAGAGAAAAATCAATGTATAGTTTGTGGTTAATGTTCTGTGTTATTAACTTGATCCAGTGTCTTTCTGCTAACCTATTCTAGCCTAGCCTATTCTGCTAACGTTACCAAAATCCACTTTTTTAGCCTGGGAGAAGCCAATATTCAATGCTCTTCATTTAATTTGGATGTGCTGTAAATATATAAACTCCTTCTCACCTTTCAAAAGTGTAGTTCTCTTCTGCAGCAGCTCTGCTGCGCTGCAAGTGTTTGCTGATAACTTCCGGGAACTATTTGAGGCCTATAGCATCCGACATTGCTGCAAAAAAAGTTCCATGGGAGTAGACGGAGTTGTCGCGACTCTCTCTCTCTCTGGTTCTATGTATACCAAATTGTAGATTTTTATCTTGAGCAGTTCATGAGATATTGACATGTTTCAGTTATTCCCTATGGACTAAAGTGCAGCCTCCTTCGCTGTTGTCCACTTTTGAGTGCCAAAGAAGGTTTGGTTATGTTTGGATGTTTAACTGAGAAGATATTGGCTTTAGAGTATTTACAGGCCATGTCCACAATATGTCCATGGCCTACAATATTGATTGACATAACTTTGACAAATGCCTTTGATAAATCTTGCCTCCACATTGCGTAGATGAAGAATGCCACGTTTCCAAGATGGGCGTGGCCAGGTCCATGAGCTCCAATGTTTCCCATACGGTTCAGGAGATATGAGAGAATATGTAATTGCGCCACCTAGTGGTGTACATGTGCGGTTTCCGGTGTCTGTCACGCAATTCTGGCTAGATGCCCAAACGGTTTTGTTATAACGCGTGCGGTTTAGGCTGTGGTTTTATGTGGACCATAAGAACGACAATAAAATGAATAAAACAATAAGGTCGTTCCACCGCGTTGAACATAATAATAATAATAATAATAATAATAATAATAATAATGATGAAAGATGGACCCCAAATTAAGTTAGAAATTGAATAAAAAATTAAATTCTGCTGTTTGTCCACAAGGGCAGACTGTTAGAAAGAACAGAGGAGATGAGTTCCTGTAAACACGACAGTTTTACAGTAAACGGGTCTCAGTGTATCGGGAAGGAATATATTAGAGTTTAATATTGTAAAATGCTGTTTAAGTGAATGAAGTACCTCACAGAGCAGGATGGAGTGAATAAAATCTCAGATGAAACAGATGGAGGCAAAACTAAGAGGGCTGCAATATATGATTTACATTGGCATTTAAGTCACATTTCGAAAAACTGACATGAAGTTAGACAAGCAAACAACATATGTGTCAATCACAGAAACAGCTAATATGCATACGATATAAAATACTTACTGCCATTTTATGTGAAACTCCAACCACTACTAACACTAAATATTTTATTGTTCATTCCTAAATGTTTTTTTTACATTGTAGTTTAATTTTGCATTTTGGCATGAGTGGTCGCACATAATTAAGATCAAACAGAAAGCGTTTATTATAAATGCATTATACGTGTTATTTGTGCCAGGTCCCAGATAGGCCCGCCCTCAGCACTCTCTATTGGCTCTCCTCGCCGTCTATCTCAAGGAGCGTGCATGCGATTGGCCACCGCTCACCAAAGAGGTAAACTAGATTGCTGTCGCGCTGTCAGAACCGAAACCAAAATAACGTGGCCAGCCACAGCGGAGAGGCGAAAGGGAAACTAAGTACTCTGTTAAATCTCATGGTGAGCCACTGTCAGAATGCGTTTTTTTGATGGAGGTAGGAATGTGAAGTGACAGGCACCGCCCGCTGAGCCGCGCTTGGGTTGTTGTTGTCGCTGTGCTGGGCCTGTGCTGTTTACTGTACACCAGTCAGGCGAAGACGAGTCTACAGATATTACTGCTTCAGTTCTACTCCATATTTCCCGCATAGCGTATGAGTTATTTAAGAATAAACGTTGATTTGAGGTGACTCTCCTCAGAGCGCGCGAGCACACGGGCGTGTCGGGCCGAGCCGAGCCGGGGTCAGTCTCCTCGCGGGTCAGTCTCCTCGCGGGCAGCCTGGACACACTCTATGGGCGCAGATAGCTCGAGGTCCCTGGTGGAGATTGGTGAAAATGTGGGAGGACTGCTTCAGGGTGTGTAGGCATATCATAAGGTAAGACCGATGGTGGGATATATGTAGTCTGTCTGTCCGTCCATGTACCTCAGCAGAACAGCGCCATGCTGGTGAACAGCGTGTGTATCACTAAATCATTTTAGATTAGGCCAGTGTTTCGCAACGGAAACTCCTGAAAATGCCCTGACGTGTTTTCCAGGCGGCATGTCGTCGTATTCCTGACCTGTTTTTGGTTATATCATCGTTCTCTATAAAGGTCCATTTGCTGTTTTTTTTTTAATATAAATTGTTCTTCTGGTCTTGGAGAGTTAACACACTGCAGAGTTCAGATTGGTTCTCTTGTTCAAACACTAGTGAGTAGAGCTGGGCGATATGGAGAAAAAATTAGATCACAATTTTTTTTCATATCAGTCAATATTGATATGTCACTATATGAACTAAATGAGTAATTCTGTCAAGCTTAAAGGTTTATTTTCACTACTAAGTAAGGTGTGAAGGTATCACAAGGTTAATTCTAGTGTAAATTATTTATTTTCTGTCAGAAGATACTGTACTGTGCTGTAGAACATTACACAACTGTATTTCAGGAAGATCAAATAGGTATAAATTTAATGAACCAAAATCTTAATTCTAACCAGTAGCTGTAATGTATTCCAGTCACACGATTGGTAGAGCTATTCCAGCCACTTATTGGTAACTCTTTTCCAGGCACGTGATTGGTTCTGCAAAGCGCTTTTCTCCTCATTTGAGTTTCTTGTCTGTCGAAACATGGATGGAATGAGTTTTATTGATGTTATATTGACCATGTCTTATATTGAAATCGAGAAAGGTTATATTGCAATAATTTTCATTATATTGCCAAGCTCTAATGAGGACTGAGGGCCTTATCACCTGGATCAGGTGTATTAGATTATGGTTGGACCTGAAGTCTGGAGGGTGGTAGATCTCCAGGACCGGAGTTGAGCAACCCTGCAACCTAATGACCCTCACCCTCATGTTTTTGAGGTTCCTTTGTTTAAAAGTACTGACCAAGTGTTAGGTGATATCTCCCATTGGGTCTTGCTCTAAATACAAGTTTCTTATCTTAAATCCTCTTTTTTTTTTTGCTGCCCAGCACATTTTGAGCACCTGATAGAGTTGCACTTTGGAATAGCGTCACATTTGAACATCTCACCAATGTACTTTTCTCAAGCAAATATCTGCCAACGTCAATGTGATTCTATCATTGTGCATCCCTAGCACAATGATAAAACCCAACTAATTTACAAGCTACTCTTGACTTAAAATTGTGTGCTGTAGCCGGGGAAACACTGAAATGTGCAATGCCGGACTACTTCAGAAGCCAGTCATGTCCTCATAAGGCTCTTTTCCTCTCACATGTCAAGCCAGTAAAGAGTGACAGCATGGCCCACTTCGACACAGAGTACCAGCGCCTGGAGGCCTCCTACAGCGACTCCCCTCCAGGAGAGGAGAACCTGCTTGTCCATGTACCTGAGGGGTCCAAGTGTAAGATAACAGACTCAATGATTTAACTTTAAATGTTTTCATTTTGTAATTACTGGTAGTTACACTGAACAGTTAGTTTCAGTTTTAAATTCATATGATGGCCACTTTGGCATCACCAGCAAAATTGCAGATTGATAATTGTTGCACTTTAGTACTAAAGGTTGATACTAATCTGTTTTTTTTCTTTTTCTTTCAAGCTCAATGGCACCATATAGAAAACTTAGATCTCTTCTTCCAGAGAATATCCTTTTTGTTCCAGAGATGATTGTGGCATTGTTAGGGTAAACACTGTATTTCTGTGTCACTGTCTAAAGAACCATTAAGAGACTTTTTGGCAATTAGTGTAGAAAATGGTGGACAACCAAGTAGTTATTATTTGTTACAATAACTTTTTTTTAAACAATAAAGTTTTCATCATCACTCAGTCCAGGAGATTCTTTAACTTCTATCACGTCTATAATCTTCATCAGAAGAATGGGTTCACTTGCATGCTTTTGGGAGAAATCTTTGAGCTTGTGTAAGTATGAACAGGTTACCTTGTCAACTTCTTGCATAACCTTATTTAAGACGTGAACATAAAAGCTCAGTCTGAGCGATGCTGTCACCACATCCTGCTGTGCTGGTAGAAGCACATCCTCTGCATGAAGCTGTGGGAACTGGTGCCTTTTAGTCCACTGTAGATATATGCCTCTTGTTTCTCATTTCAGACAATTGGTTTTTGTGGTGACGTTCACTGTGTTTCTGGCCAATTGTGTGGACTACGACATCCTCTTTGCCAACAAGTTTGTCAATCATACTGACTCTTCTAAGGTGACCCTTCCTGATGCCTTCCTTCCAGTGGATGTGTGTAGTGCTCGGTAAGCCCAGCCGTAACATAAGCAAATCAGTGTTGCCCCAGTTCCTACATATATAAGTGGAAAATCTTATAACAATTAAGGTGACTGTTCTTTCTCCTTGACCTTCTAGGATCCGTGATAATGTCATGGTCATGTTCATCCTTGTAATCTCAGGGGTCTTCTGGCTTCACAGACTAATAAAATTTATTTACAATGTCTGCTGCTACTGGGAGATCCGATCATTCTATATCAAAGCACTTAAACTGTCAATGGTGAGTGTGCAGGATGTTGGTTGATTCATTTTTGCTTGTAGTAGATCTGAGACAGGAATTTAAAAAAAAACCTCAACAATTATTGACTATATTATTAAATATTTTCTATAATTTCTATATAGTAGAAGTCAATAATATAGTATATATATATAATATATAATCATATATAATGTTTATTATAGTCAATAATATAGTCAATATAAACAATTTGCTCCTGTGATCAATAACGTTTTCTGATTTTCTTAAGTTTTATGATTCTGATATTATATAAATATTGATGTTTCCATCATGTTAAAAACCAAAGTATTTTATATTGACATTCATTATATGTTGAACCATTTTCATTTGTTCTGGGTAGAAAGAGAGGACCACAAAGCCCAAGGCCATTTGATATTGAAACTAGAATCAACATAATTTTTAAAAAATCTGTCAGAACAAAATGTTATAAATGTTTTTAAAACATGCACGTTAACATTAATGCCATATTTTACATCATGGTGTGTTTTTTTCTGTTGACAGACAGACCTTCCTTATTTCACCTGGCAAGAGGTGCAGGCACGGATCATTGAGATCCAGAAAGAACATCAGATATGCATCCACAAGAAGGAACTGACTGAGCTGGATATCTACCATCGCATTCTTCGCTTTAAAAACTACATGGTGGCCATGGTGAACAAGTCCCTGTTACCCATTCGTTTCCGCTTACCTTTTCTGGGCGACTCCGTCTTCTACACCCGCGGCCTCAAGTACAACTTTGAGCTGATATTTTTCTGGGGACCTGGCTCTCTGTTTGAGAACGAGTGGAGTCTGAAGGCAGAATACAAACGAGGAGGAAACCGCTTGGACCTGGCAGATCGCCTGAGCTCGAGGATCTTGTGGATCGGTATTGCGAACCTGCTTCTGTGCCCAGTCATTCTAATCTGGCAGATCCTCTATGCGTTCTTCAGCTACACAGAGGTGATAAAGCGTGAGCCAGGAAGCCTTGGGGCACGCTGCTGGTCTCTATATGGCCGCTGCTACCTGCGCCATTTCAATGAACTGGACCACGAGCTAATGTCACGTCTCAGCAAGGGCTACAAGGCCTCCTCCAAGTACATGAACTGTTTCATGTCGCCTCTTCTCACAGTGGTGGCAAAGAATGTGGCATTCTTTGCTGGCTCCATACTAGCTGTTCTCATTGCCTTGACAATCTATGACGAAGATGTGCTGGCTGTGGAGCATGTTCTCAGTAGCATCACACTATTGGGGGTATGCATTACAGTCTGCAGGTGTGTACCACATATTTGATTGTGGAACAGTAATACAGTATTGTGTTGACACAAGTAAAGAGTTTATTTTCCACTTACTGCTTTGTAATCTGTTTCTGTTTGTGTTTCCACAGATCATTCATTCCTGATAAGCACATGGTGTTTTGCCCAGAGCAGCTGCTCAAAGTCATCCTAGCACACATCCATTACATGCCGGACCACTGGCAAGGCAATGCCCATCGTTATGAAACCAGAGACGAATTTGCTCAGCTCTTTCAATATAAAGCTGTAAGCTATTGTCCAGTGTCTACTTACTTTTTTTCATCTATGCCACAAAGCTGTGCATCGCCAAATTCTAGAATATTAATTATGCATGTCTTAAATGTTTATAATGGTCTTGCACACTATTTCTTTGGAAAATTACAGAAGGTTCTTTGTTGTTGATTTTCTAAATGAAAATAAGTGCACATTCACACTTTTCTGCATATTTTTGCACAATTATTCTTTCTTTTAACCTCTTTTTATGTTTTATGCTAAACGTGAACAAACAAGACTATAAAATACCCAGATAAATAGAAGTTGTACACTGGAATTGGTTGGAAAATCTTATATTTAAGTGTATTCCCTGTAGAAAACGAGATTTATTTTACTTAGAAAATTGACAAAACTTGAAAAATCATTTGACTGTGAGTGTTCAGCTTTTCCATGCCTGCAAGTCTCTGTAGGACTTTGGTGGTTTGATCTTTGTGTCACACTCCACTTCACACATTTACAAATCATTTTTGTATGCTGAAGGCTATATTTAAAATTTCTACTGACTCTGATATGACATCTAATTTTTATCACAAATAAAGCAGAACAGAGGCAGTTTAACAAAGAAAATGCATAATGCATAATAATGTTGTCTCCTCTTCCAAAACTGGTAGCAAGATTCTCTTTGTACTAAGCATGAATCACAATGTTGCCTAGAATCTGTGGGGTAATGTGAGGATAGAAATGCTTGTTCAGGTCCTACTCTACCCTCTTGTTCTTTCCTGTGTGGCAGGTGTTCATTCTGGAGGAGCTTCTAAGTCCAGTCATCACACCTTTCATCCTCATTTTCTGCTTGCGCCGCAAATCTCTCGAGATAATTGATTTTTTCAGAAATTTTACTGTGGAGGTGGTGGGTGTGGGAGACACCTGCTCTTTTGCTCAGATGGACGTTCGTCAACATGGCCATCCTGCTGTAAGTTAAACCGTACACTAAACTTCAGCTCATAACTTTCTTATATTGGCGAAGGAAGGCAGATGCAAATGGGCAACTGTTTTTGTATTCCGACATCTGATTCTGAAACGTTTGCTTCTGATTGGTTCATTTCAGTGGATGTCTGCAGGGAAAACTGAGGCTTCAATTTATCAGCAGGCAGAGGACGGCAAGACTGAGTTGTCCCTTATGCACTTTGCCATCACTAACCCACAATGGCAACCACCGAGAGAGAGCACCCATTTCATCAGCCAGTTGAAGGAGAAAGTGCACCGGGAAGCCACTGGGGGGCAGCAGAGCACTGCTGCAGAAAATCAAGCGTTTACTTCTACCCATTCGCTGCAGTCAGAGTCTGAGGTGAGTATATAAATATTACTATTATGATATTTATCCAAACCAACTGAATTGTTTGCAAATTATCTTAGTGTATCTAGCCCCCAGATACACTAAATAACTCTAAAGCAAAAAGTAAAAAGTACAAATATTTTCTATCCAGTGATTAAAAGGAAAATGGATCACATATAAACATGCATTTATGGTTTAATTGCATGTATTTAAAGACAGTTTAGACTAATCTCAGTGTCTTTCAATCTTAGCCTCGAAGTCTCATTGCAAACCTTCTGACTGGACCTCCGTCGTTAGCCTCCCTGCACCTGGGCCGAGAGGGCTCTATAATCAATCATCTGTCAGTAGGTGTGAGTGAGGGTGCGTCTGCCCTGCGTTCACTCTCACCCCTCAGCAGCAGTCTGCACATGCGGACCAGCTTCCCTTCCTCCAGGCTGCCACGACCAGACCACCCTGCTGTTGCAGCGGGACGAGCCATGGCAGGCTCAGGGTACAAGAACTTTTTACTTCTGACTTTCTCAAAGCCCACTTACATCTTTCCTAACAAGTTTATTCCTCATTGTAGAGGGAGAAAGAAAGACTTTGGGGTTGTCGTAAGCTTCCTCTAGTGTTGAATGTGTTCTATATTTCTGAACACAGAACAATTCTGCATCCTTATAAAGCATTATCTCTCTCTCTTTTATTTTTCTGTCAGGACTGATGCGCGCACAGTCAGTTCAGGCAGCAGTGCTTGGGAAGGTCAGCTGACAAGCATGATCCTATCAGAATATGCCTCAACAGAGATGAGCATTCATGCCCTCTACATGCATGAGGTAGAGACTACACCCTGCAAGCACATGCAGTCAGATATCACACTAAAGCAACAACACACCGGCTAAAAGCTGTTACCAGTACACGGGCATTGTAACGCAGTAGTGAATTCTTAATGAAAAGTATTTTTAGTCCTTTTCAGGATCTCGGTCTGGGACACATTCAGAATATGTTTGAGCAGTACGTCTCTGTTAATTATGCCTATGACTTTGAGTGTTTTAATATGTGCCCATGTTCAGATGCATAAGCAGCAGTCTCGTGGTGAGCTGTCAAGACACACATGGCACAGGCAGGAGAGTGACGAGAGCAGTGAGAGTACCCATGATGACGTGGAAGCGATCCGGAGTTTTCCCCGCTCCAGCACTTTCCCCTGCGCCACCACTTCTAACCAGGAGGGGGCAGCACTCCAGAGCAGCAGTCAGCGTCGCTACGGGGGAACGACAGGTAAGAGGAGCCTGCAGATTACAAGCATGAGCAAAGTATAGCTCAGTAATTACAGGTATTGGGGTTGTTGCCATGGGTGTCACAACTGAACGCAACTAACATTACTCTGTGTCAATCAGAAGTGCAGTGACACTTTAAATCCTTTTTTTGCTGGCTTGCTTCACAAGTTGATTCAAAGGAAAATGTAGGTTTTTGTGACAATATTACTTCTAGAAAAATTGTATCCCCTTTTGGTGGTCACAAGTTATTCAATTGGTACTTTTAGCAACAATTTATAATATGTCAAATCATTATTTAATAAAACCCTGCTCTTCATACTAAGGAAGTTGTTTTGATGAACAGGAAGATTTTGTGTTGATTTTTTCAGATCCTTTACTTACTTCATTAAAAAGAAGCTGTAAAAAATCAAGGTTTTCTTTGGAAGGAGGTTTGGTGTCCCCAAACTTCTGACAAGAATGGTATCTCTCTCCTGCAGAGTCTCTGTGTGGAGGCCATCGGGTTCAAAGGACTTCACGGGTGCCAATGGGAGGCTGGTCAGAGGAACCCCAAATGGGCCGTCATCACGATCCTGTGCCAGAGGAGGGATCTGAAGATGAGCTGCCTCCACACATACATAAGGTGAGATGTCACTCATCTGAACAAGGGATGGTCGTAGTCAATAAAACACGGATATTGAAACTAATTTAACTGTTCAGTTTCATTTTATTGGAATTTTCTAATTATTCTCACCACTCCTGTCAGATACAATTAGAGACTATAGATGTTCAAATATCAAAATGGTTCAAATGTTTATCTCTAATCTGAACATTCATACAATACTTAACCATTTTTTGTTGTTTTATTTTATTTTTGTCGTTTTTTTTAGGTGACATCGTGATTGAATTCTAGGTATTGCGCCTTTGAAGGATCCACAACAAGAATCTACTTCAAAGAGTTATAGAAACATATTTATGTCACCTGACAGCACTGACGTTCAACCCCACTGCAACATAAACATCAAAATCTACAACTGACGTTAGTAAATGACTTCAGGAGATTTTCCAAGTATATGGAATTTGCTCACTTCTATTTGTCATGACACAGTAGGTGAAAAAATATTATCATCATCGTCATCAATTGTATCATTGCTGGGTTAAAGAGATCAAAGACATAATATACTCCACCCTGTTATTGACATATAGATGACATGAGTCTGTAATGAATGGTCCTAATTGGACCATAGGTTAGTACATAATTTGCTTGTATAATTTTAATGCCATTAAAACAATATTTTTTTAGATGGGTGAAGGGAAAGGGTGAGATTGCTTTTATGAGTAAGATGAAAGATGCATGAAATGATAGTGTTCAGATCTATTCATTGTAGTAATTGACAAATCTTAAAATGCATCTGAAAAGTGTCTGCATATCTGATCACTGAATTGGCAGACCTTGATTTGATTTGATTTGATTACTTACCTATTGGCTTAGTTCTGTTTTTTATAAAAGTACTGTGCCAGAGAGCCTGAAAACAATACCAGTTGTTTTACAGCCAAGTGCAGCTTGAGGGAAAACCACTAAAATGTATTCAAGCATGATGCTAGAGAAGAAGCTGCACCCTGGCGTGCATGCTCCTCACTTTTCCACTGTTTGCACAAATTTGAAACAGGAATGCACTTTAACTTTTTAGGATCCAAAGGACGTTATCATTTTGGTTTTTTTTGTTAACATGTTTCATATGTTTGGTGCCTAAGTGTGTGAAGTAAAAGGTTTTCAGTTTTACTATCTGCAGCTCAGGAGATTTGACTTGTAAGAGAAGCAGGGAGGTTGAATAGTATCGTGGGTGTTTTAGTGCAGTGCTTTTCAGCTGCAGCCCTGGGGTCTCTCCACTGTGCACATCATCCAGCCCTGAACCGATGAACAAGCTCCTCATCAGCTGGTTCACACGTGCTGAAGCTGTGTAGGTCATTGGGTTCCCAGGACTGGAGCTGAAAGCCTTTGGTTAATGAGGATGAGCCTGTGGGGAAAGAAGGTGCAGAACTACGCCTCCTGCTGGTTGTCATTAAAACAGTTTGAACCTTTATTGTTTTCACCTGAAGATTCAGATATTAAACAACTGAACTTCTACACTGAAGAAGCTCAGTCCCGGAAGAGCATTGTGCTATAATGATGTTGTGTGATAGACTTTGTAGTCCTTTTTTTTTTTACTGCCTGTCATTTAGATTGTTGTCATGACTGTGTGATTGTGTGTTGTCATTATATGTGATCCATTTATTTATTGCAAACAACAGGAGGCGCTCTGACCACTTATCCCAATTTTATGTGAGCAGTGCAGACAGGAAGGTGTTTTGTGTAAAACCTCAGACATTTTTATGTTTTCCGTTGAATTAATCACCACAATGTTTTTTTAATGTTATACAGGTCCTTCTCAAAAAATTAGCATATTGTGATAAAGTTCATTATTTTCTGCAATGTACTGATAAACA
>JBBIGC010000104.1:2715779-2749773 GCA_037576955.1 Lepidarchus adonis
AGAGAGAGAGAGAGAGAGAGGACATTAGGCGCAGGTGTTGAGGGAGGGAGTTCCAGAGTTTAGGGGCAGCAACACTACATGATCTCCCACCCATGGTGACTAACCTGAATTCAGTGAGGTATGTGTAAACCTTTACCATGTTTTTGGCTTTTTTTACCCAAATGAAGTCACTGTATTCCACTGATTTATTATTTTTTAGTCGTTGTATCAAATCGGTAGTCAGAATTCCATCTGTTACTACCGCCTCGCAAAATGCACACATTACAAATGAGTACACTTGGGCACTTGCCTGCTTTCATTTTCAGTTTAAAATATTTCCATGCTGATGACGTTTTAGCCCCACATTGACATAAATCTCTATACCAGCACCTGCATGATGACGACTGATTTAAAAACAAAGAATCAGGCTTAGGCTCATTCATGCTTGAGGTGATCCTGATAATTCAAAAATGTCCCGATTGGCCACATCTGTGAGATCCCCAATACAGAACACTTAAGGCAAACATTAGCTGATAGCTACCTCCTTTTGATGTTGCGTGTCTTGTTTCTTCTTCTCTTCTTCCCAGATTCTTTGTTGTTCATCCAGAGAATGCCTAAGCGTGGTCATCTCATTCTCATAGGTGCATTCTTTCTCCATGAGCTCCTCCTCAGCCTTCTCTTTTGCTTCTTTCATCAGCTCAAGTGCCACATCCTTAGCTTGAAGCTGGACCTAAGGAAAGCACACAGATGAAAACAAACAAAAAGGTGCTCTAAAGCATATCTACATCTGTTCAGATGATTCAACAAAGATGATTCCTCAGATATTTTATCAACCCATTATTCAGTTAGAGTTATGGTTAAATTGATACAGAGGAATATATTGTAAAAGAATAAAACTGACCTGGAAAACTTTCTAACGCTATTAAAAAGGTACAGACTTAAACTACAATCTCCAGCTATTCTAAAGCAAGTTATTTAGCCCTGTACTTGTTTAAAATGAAATACACTGAACAAAAAACAAACAGTTTTGCTTTTGCTCCCATGTTGCATGAGCAGAACTCATTTTCTACATACACAAAAGACCCATTACTCTCAAATAATGTTCACAAATCTGAATAAATGTATTATTGAGCACTACTTTTGGAGATAATCCATCCCACCTCACAGGTGTAGCATATCAAGGTGCTGATTAGACGAATGAATATTACACAGATTATGCCTTAAACTGTCCACAATAAAAGGCCACTCTGAAATGTGCACAGTTTTGCTTTACATTGTATGATTTTTAAATAATTAAATGTGCATAATAGTGCTAAATACAGAAATATTTCGCACCAACAAACAAGCAAGAATTCTGGGCCTCACAGACCTGTTACTTGTTCTTTAAAAAGCTCTTCTATCCTCCACTTGTTACAAGTATTAATGGCTTCTGATTGAACTCGTAATCGGTATAAAAGACACCTGTCCACACCACCTTCAAACAGTCAGACTCCAACCTCCACCATGGCCGAGACCATAGAGCTGTAACAGCACCAGGGACAAGATTGTACACCTGAACAAGACTAGGAGGAGCCAGTTTACAATAGGCAAGCAGCTTCGTGAGAAGAGATCAAGTGTTTGAGCAATTATTACAAAATGGAATAAATACAATATCACAATCTCCCTCGACCTTTGGCTCCATGCAAGATCTCACCTTGTGGGGTACAAATTATCTTGAGAACGTGAAGGAAACCAGCACATGTCCAGGCCCGTCATAAGTTTGCCAGAGACCATTTGGATGTTGAGTCAGATGAGACCAAAATGGAACTCTTTAATATAAACGCCACTCACTGTGCTTGGAGATTCTAAAAGCAAACAACCCACCAAGCTGAAAAGAGGATGGCTTCTACAACAGGACAACGATCCTAAACTTCAAAATCCACCATGGACGACCTCAAGAGATGCAAGCTGAAGATTTTGGAATATCCAACAGTTTCCTGATTTAAACATCATTGAAAACAGGTGGGTAGATCTTAAGATCTTTGCATGCAAGACAACCAAGGAATATTACAGAACTAGAAGCCTTTTGCAGGAAGAATGGGAGAAAATCCCAAGTACAAAAACTGAAAGACCTATAGCTGCTATAAAAAGCACTTGCAAGCTCTGATATCTAAAAGAGAAGGGGATTATGAAGAGTGCCCAAACTTTTGCACAGTGCCAAAAATAACGTTGTGTTATTTTTGTTCCATTTGTGGCATAAAACAAAGATACATCAATGTTTGAAAATAGTGTATTTTTCCATGTCCTAGAGAGACTATGTAATCACCAAAATCTGTTATTTATCAAGGGGTGCCCAAATGTTTGCAAGACTGTATGATTTCAATGCCATTGTGCTACAATATCTTCCAATTTCTAGTATAAACTGAAAATAAAAATAATAAATGAATAAAATCAAAACACTAATATGGTATACAATATGTGAAATGGGGAAATGCAGTTTTACATGTTCACTGTCGTTTTTCTATGTTCTAGGCCAGTATTTTACATCACTCCTTACACACAGAAAAGAGAAAGATTTTTAAAAACATTTTTAGGATGATGATTTTCAAACCTCAAAGTTCTCGAGTTCTGATTCCACAATCTTTTCCATGCTCTGGGTCTGCTCTTCTAGGGCCTGAAGACGCTTCTCCAGGGCAGATTTCTCCACTGCCCCCTGACTTAAGGCCTCTTCCATATTATTCAGGTTTTGTTCAAGGCACATCAACTTGGCTTTCAATTCTGATTCAACCTTTGCCAGATTTTGTAGGCTGGCCACTTTTTCTTCTACCACAGCTCGAAGTTGCTGGATTTCTCTGTTGGTAGAGTCCACTTCAAGGGTTTTCTGGCCTAGGAGAACAGAGACAGCTTGGTTCGTTTCCCTTTGGTTCTCCAGTTGTGCAATGAGCTGATCTCGCTGGGATTGCAAGGAGGACAGTTGCCGGCCAAAGAGCACCTGTACCTCACTACTCACAGAATCTCCTGCCATTTTTTGTTCTTGGATATCTCTGACCAGCTGCTCCTGTTGTTTGAGCTGCAGTACCATCTTGAGCTTCTCATCCTTCAAAAGTTCCTCTCTGGATGAAAGGACATTTTTCTCACTCAAGTTTGAGACATCAGGAGTTCTCTGCTCGCTCTCTTGCTGGCTCTGTAGGGAGCTCAGTTTGTTCTTCAGGTTGTCTTGCTCGTAAGTTTTCTGGCTGATCATTTCTTCGCAGTGAAGTCTCTTCTCCCGTTCGGTCTCTAGCTCCCACTTTGCTTCCTCAAGCTCTTCTGAAGCTTTGCTCCAGCGCTCCCGAGCCTCCTCGAGCTCCTCAGCTGAATGCTTGACTTCCTCCTGAAGAATCTCTAGCTGTCTCTCCTTATCCTCCAACTGATCTGTCAAGTCTCTACACTGTTGGATCAGAAGCTCCTTGCCCAAATCCATGCAATCCACACTTTCATTCAGACCCTTTGAGGAAGAACTGAAGCTCTGCCACTGAGCTTGTGTGAAAGACATCTCACCCAGGTCATGTAGTTCTTCCTCTCCCTGGCTTTGCTGTACAGACAATGTTGAGTCACGGGGTTCAGAAACCCCTGACTCAAACTCAACCTCACTCACCAGTTCCACCTTTGAATCCTCAGAGTTCTCCAAAAGACTATGCTCTACTAGACTTGTTTCCACCCATGAGTTTTCATGCTGCACAGCCATTGCCAAGTATTTCTCCATCAGGTCATTCTGCTCATCAGTGATAGAGGCATCCAAACTCTCGCTGGCAGTCTGCTGGTTGTGATGTTCTTTGGTGGTTTTGACCAAGTTCAGGCTGGCACTGAGCTCCTCAGAGGCACCATGTTTAGCAGGTGAATGGTTATGCTGTTGGGCTCGGTCAAGCATCTCCTGAATGTGCCGAACTTCCTCCTGATGCTCCTCCTGCAAGCGCTTGAGCATAGCTTCATGGCCTTCGTTTAACTGGGCTATATTCATTCCTCTCTCTTCTTCTAGAGTCTGGAGCTGCAATTCATAGTTGGCAATCTCCGCTTCATGCTTGGAGCGCATACGTTCAACCATCTCCTCCTCTTCTCGAAGCCTACATTGAAGATGTTGGACAAGACTATTCAGACGAACCACATCCTGATTGAGCTCCTCTTTTTCGGTCTTGTATTGTTGAGCCTCCCGTGCTCGTGACTCAGCTTCCTCTAGCTCTGCCTGAACCACTGTTAATCGAGCCTCCATATCAACCTTTACACTTTGAAGATTATCCAATGTCTTCTGCATAGTGTTGGCATATTCCCGGACTTGCTTTGTGTTCTGTCGCTCTTCATCCAGCGCAGTTCTTAATTTCTCAATCACTGCTTCGGTGTCAGAGTTGAGGCTGCTTTCTGGGCTCACATCAGTCTTCCACATTTGTTCACTGTGGTGAAGCAAGCTTGGCTTGACCTGCTCCATGTTGTTTGATTTGAAGGCACTATGAAACTGATCGAGAGAATCCGCCATGACGCATAGCTTCTGCTGCAGAACAGTGATCTCCGTCTCCTTCTGTTCTAAAAGGCACTGTTGGTCTCTAGTCACCTACAAAACACAATAAAAAACATTTTTGTATTTAATTCATGCCAGAGTGCATTTTTAAAATATTTATGGGATATAATAAAGGGAGTCCTCACCTTACATAAATACTCGACTTACGGAAACTCATTATTACGTCTATGTCCCTACGTATTTACTGTCATATACAGTAGGAAAATGCAGTTGAATGCCTACTAAATACTTTACAGTAATATGCGAATGTCATGTGTGAGTGTGTGTGCAGGGACGGGAGAAAAAGGGGGCTGTGCGCTGCTCTGGTATTTCCCTGTGCATTGTTTATTGCAGTGAGGTTTGTTCTACTCACAGTTATTGTTGAATAAGATCATGTGGATTGGTGGGGGGTAATAGTGCACTGTGCTAAGACACAGTTTAATATGAGACTGTTCATGCATGTTGCCAGTTGTTAATAAAGTAGTGCTGTTCAAAAAAGCCTCTGTAGTATCATTGCATGAGCTCTGATTAGGATCAAAATTATGAGTTACTTCATGCCCATGAACCTCCTGTACACTGGTCCAAGAAGGTCCTTTGCATTACAGCCCAACAAAGATAACGCCTATAAGGAACACTTTCAGTGCAGAATAACTGCCACTACCTCAAACTGTTGCTGCAACTGGTTCTGCTGAGCTTGAGACCAGTCCAAGCATCCCAAACTTTTACTGCGCAGGTACCCTTTAGCCTGAGAAAGAGACAATGGCAGATTAAGACTTAGATCACTCGGTTATTGTTGTGCTTAAAGATGAAATCAGTAGCACAAAAATGCCCATTCTTTTGAGCAAAATGACAGATTTAAGACATTACTAGCAATAAATAAAGCCATTTATTTCATCTTTAACAAATAAAGCATTTATTCAGCCTTTTTTTTATTATTAAATGTGACATCAGTGGTTTACAGCAGGTACTACTGCCAACATAACCATAGAAGTGGAATTTAATAATAAAGATTTCATTCACACCTCCTGGATAAGCTATATCATCAGATATATATGGTTAGCATCTGAAGTCTACCTGTTGTAGCTGATGCTGCAGCTCCTGTATTTGGCCAGTCAACTGCTGGGCCTCCAGGTGCACCTGGTCTCTGCTCATTAGTGCTGCCTGCAGGTTAATAGTAAGTTGTGATATGATCTCATTCCGCTTCTCAACTGCAGCCTGTAACTGCTGCAAGACAAGAAAAAAAAAAATCATACTAATGTGCTATTTTTATAGACTTTTGTAAATCTGCAGAAATTTTAATACAAAGGTTGGTCAATAAACACAGCTTATTGCTGACAGAATTACATCAGCTTATTCTTGTGCCAAAGAAAACAACTATAAAATGTTAAACAAATAAAGCTATCCGTTATTTTGAGAAGCAAACATGTTGACATATAGGTTTACTATAGTCTACCTTGAGTTGTTCTTTGCTAGTGTGGGTCACTATAATTTCTCCAAGAATGTCCTCAGTCTTAAATGACTGCTCGGCTGTAACCTCATCTCCAGAAAAGCTGTTCCATCCTAGATCATCTGCTTCAGCTGTATCCTTTGTATACGGACAGGCTGCTTGATCACCAGGCTTCAACAACTCCTACAGGGTAAATCACAAATATATGCACGTCCATCACTGCAGTCAATCCCATTTCCCTAAACTACTTCTGTTGATCTCCCCAGATCACACACATAAATAGTATAAAATGTATGGATTTTTCTCTGGAAAGAAGAATTTTATGGGCAAATTAATCTCTACAAAACAAAACTAAAATTATAGATGTTCTGTAAAATAAGCTTTAACTTGAATAAAATATTAAATTAAACTACAAAGGTCAGTTTTCCCCTTCAAATAGTACCAACTGATATTGATACAATATTTCATCTCATCCTTATAAATAATTAAAAACCTTTAAAATTAGCTATATCTAAGTATCTAAGGCTTTGTCCTGCAGTGTGAACTCTGATTTTTTTTACTTGATTGTGAATTTCACTTTTACCTAATAATTAGCTGACTGAGCAATCATGCTATATTATTCATAATACACAAGAAAGCTACTTGTTTACTATACTGTGAGCCAAGACCAAACTCAGAGTGCCATAGGTGAGCACACAAATGATCAATGGTAGAGTACAATCCTGAATGTATTGTTGCAATTATTATTTCAAACAATCATACAAAAATTGATGCGGGTTTTATTCTGTTTATAGGTGAAGGGTGAAGGCAGAAACCAATGAATTAAACTGTCCTCTTTTAGTTCTGTATCATTATTCCTACCACATGCAGTCACCATCTTTCTCACCAGTAGACTGATATCTGGTAGCATGTGCTTTGCCCTACAATACATGACCTAAATACAGGAAGTGTTGCATCTGTATTTTTTTGATGGTTTTCAAAAAATATATACCTTTTTAAAATTCCCCTGTATACTGTACTCTCAATACCACACAATGGTAATCAAGTAACATTTTTCATGATGCATAAACCAGAAATGTCAAGTCAAAATGCAAAAACTAAAGATTTATGGCAATGGTTTGAGAAGCAGGTAAGCGTTTCACAGTTTCACAAAAAACACTATACTGATAAAGATGGGCACCAGCATTACAGCGCAATACTGCCACCTACCGTTTCTGTGGAAACCATATAGAACCACACTGATGCAGGATTTTCATTATAACAATAATGTTGGTTGTGTATTAACACAGATCATATACAGACTACTGCTTTCTGATAAAATATCAGAACAAAGCCATCTGTAAATAATTGTGAACAATCAGTCTAATAGGACATATTAAGCTTTAGAATTAGGGTGCTTATATAGAACCAAACCTCAGACTCTTCCCGGCTGTCGTGTTCAAGGGAGTGGTCTGTTTGGGGCTCTTCTAGGTGGCACTCTTGCGCTGACAGGTCATTCTTCTGGACATTCTGGCTCGTCCTCTTCTGCGTCTTTTTCTGCGCATTCGTACTGTTGCCTTTCGCCCGCCGCTGTCTAAAGTGCGCAAGCTGCGCCACAGGTTGAGGGACAGATAGAAGGAGAGGTATGTCAGGATGAAGTAACAGGAATACACAATCAGCATGCTGCCCGTCAAGGATCGGTCATGTCAAAAGTGAAGACGACACTGCCCATGAAAACATTTGCATTAGTGGATCTCTGAACATTTCTAAAAGAACTGGATATGCGATGTCAGAAGCAAAAATACAAACAAAAAAAACCAGCAACAATAGACGGTGGTGGCCTCATTTGAGAAATGATGATAGTCCAATAATGAAAGAAACATCCAGAACAAGCATGTTCTCAGAGAAGCAGAGATCTTCAGCTCCTACAGGTCTGCGTAACATTTTAGGAAGACGTTACTTCCATTTTCTCACAGCAGCAAGCCCTTAGAGAAGCCATGGAAATTCTCGCATTTCACAGAAATCCGAAAGAACAGTAAATTTTACAACCGAGCTCTTCACAGCATCTTTAAGCAGCTTACTCCAGATTACAGTACATTGGAAAGAGGCCTCCGTAAATTATGTGCATCACTGACCCTATTTACATCACGACACGCCCATATTCCCATGGAGACATTCAGTAACACAGCAGTCACTCAGCATCAATTCAGCCGCCAATCAAATACACCCAATTCCATAACTTCTAACTAGAGCTCAGACGAGTCCCAGAACTCATAAAAATGCTGAAAGTGTAATATCATTTTTTTAACATTAAAAAAAAAAGCACACCATGAAAATCAGACATGTAAACACGCACTGTAAAACATGGTCAAGCAGTGTTACTGCTTAGAATTGCCCCCAGGTTCTCTTGCACTACTGACCCAGATTTTACCAGAAAGAGGCAGGAATTAGCCCACAAGAGCAGACAGTTCCACTAGATTACATGTGCCCTCCTTTCCACAAATATGGGCATATCCAGTTTATTCCGCACCCACTGTCATGTCAGATCACACATAACTGCAGCTGGAGCCTTAAGCATGAAACACAAACAGTAGTCAAAGACAATACATCTGGCATTCAATAGAATTGAGAATTTCAAATACACCATATTTATTGATTAACTAAAAAGGTGAATGTTTAACCTGAAAACTAAAAGCTTCTTGAAAATCATACTTTTTAAATTAACTGCACAAAAACGCAATGCAAAAGCTCTCAAACTCCAGCTTCTGTATGCATGAGACTCATTTCAAATTACATACACAAAATTGCCAAACGTATTAGCTCATCTGCCTTTACACATATGAACTTGACATCCCATTCTTAATCAAAAGGGTATAAATGTGATGTCAACCCACCTTTTGCAGCTATAACAGCTTCAACTCTTCTGGGCAAGCTTTCAACAAGGTTTAGGAGTGTGTTTATGGGAATTTTTTACCATTCTTACAGAATAGACTAATGTTGGACAAGAAGGCTTGGTTAGCAGATCATTTCAAAGATATACAATCAGACTCTGAGCATGCCAGTCAAGTTCACTCCAAACTCACACAACCTTTAGAGACCCTGCTTTGTCCACTGGTGTGCAGTCATGTTGGAAAAGGAAGGGGTCATCCCCAAATTGTTTCCACAAAGTTAGAGAATAAAATGGTACAAAGTCTCTTGGCATGTTGAAGCATTCAAATATCCTTTCACTGGAACTAAGGGGACAAGCACAGCTCTTGAAAAACAAGCCCCACACCATAATCGCCCTTTAACCAAACTTTACACTTGGCACAATGCAGTCAGACAAGTAGCAATCTCCAGGCAACTGCTAAACCCAGACTTTTTCATCGGTTTGCCAGTTTGAGAAGTGTGATTCGTCACTCTAGAGAACGTGTCCCCAATGCTCTAGAGTCCACTGGCGGCATTTTGTGAACAAAATGTTGTGTGTCCTCTGTGAACAACAGACAATTAAAACTGCTCACAGGATCTTAAGAGACACTTCACATGTCCTACATCCAGTGTTTGAATGGCTTCCATCAGGACGCAGATTATGTTGTCCAGGATGTAGGACACAAAGGAGGAGAGCAACTTTTATTCCAAAAGCAGTCCAGCATTTGAACTCTGATCATTCTCTGCTCCAGCACAGCAACTTCTCCTTGCTAAATAAAGTGTTTCTAAGTCTAAGTCTTTTATACCACTGCACCAGACGTTTTGCATTGCACTTGGTGATGTATGGCTTGGATGCAGCTGCTTGGCATTTGTAACCCATTCCATGAAGCTCTTTATGTACGGTTCTTGAGACAAACTAAAAACCACATTAAGTTTGGAGGTCTATAGCAATTGACTCTGAAGAATGTTGGCGACCTCTGTGTACTACACACCTCAGTGTCTGCTGGCCCTGCTCTGTCATTTTATTTGACATATTTGAGTTGCTGTCGTTCCCAATCACTTGCACTTTGTTATGATACCGTTGACTGGAATATTTAGTGCCAAGGAAATTTCATGACTGGGCTTGTTGCAAAGGTGGCTTCCTATCACTGTATGCTGGAATTCACTAAACTAAGAGTGACCCATTCTTTCACAAAAGTTTGTAGAAACAGTCTGCATGCCTAGGTGCTTGAAGTTATACATCTGTGGCCATGGAAGAGATTGGAACACCAGAATTTAGATATTTCGATGGCTGAGTCAATAATTTTTGCAATAATGTATGTACATTGTTATTGCATAAATATCATTGTATAAAGACAACTTGCACTGTGAGGGGAAAACCCATTCAAAAGCTGTTCAAGATTTTCCAGGTAAATAAACAGAAAACAGCTTTCTAATGTCTAGTGTGGAAAATCAATCCATGTTTCCTGTCACAAACTTTAAAGGTCTCATAGCCATTGTGCACCAGGATAGAATTTAAAAGTAATAACCAAATTTTCCAGCATTTGTTTTTGCAATCACAGAAGTTAAAATCATTGTTGTGATCATTTGCCTAAGTCCTTGCCAGAGAATTCTTTACTGTTGTGATCTGCACCAAAACAAACTGGACATAGCTGGACTCACCCTATCAAAGTTAGACAGGCTTACCAACTCAGTCCCACTTGCAACCGTGTTGCTCAGTTTATCATGCATGTACATTATATCAGTTTGTCCTTAGCTTTCTATACATTTAAATTCTTGCTTTCAGTACACACAACCGGCAACAGTTTAGTATGAACAGAACTAGAAGGACACAGGTGTCATCTAAATGTGGCACATTTAGGTGCCAATTACAGAGGAACAATTTTTCCAGTAATAAAAGGCGCTCCTAAAACCCATCTACTGACTAACAAATACCTTCACTTCACATCTGGATTATAAAAAACCCTGGATTTTAGTTTATGTTCTGCATTTTTGCAGATGTTTACACTGTGTCAGAATTTCAAACTGAATGGACCAGCAGAAATGGTCCCAACCACTGACAAAAAGCACATTTTTGCAGCATGGTTTTGAGCTTTTCTTGTAAGCAGCCATTTGTGAGATACAAGGTTTTAGTCATAAAGCAGCATTATTCCACAAGCTTATTAAGCTGTCGGCAATTAAGGCGACACCTAGAACCTTTAACTTCTATCCAATATCGTTAATCTAGCAACATCATCAGTTCAGTTGATTTCTCAAGAGTACACCCATAAAACTTGAGTGCGAACTCACAGCTTTTCCAGTCAAAGATTTACTAGGGTTATTTGAATGACACGAATCTTATTGAGTGAACATAAAAAAACATTTTTAGGTCAGGTGTTTTGTGCGAGAAGCTACTGCATATAGTATTCGTCCAAATGAAACTACAGCGTTCATTTAAGCAAGCTGAGCTTATCAAACTAGACGCGTACACAAAGGATAGCTAACAAGCTAGCTGTATCTACAGTGAGCAAAAAGTCAAGCAAAAATTCAAGCCGGCACAACATGTTTGTGTAAATGAACCTTTTGAGTAAGTAGAATGTAACTTTGCAGACCTGAGAGAAGCTCACTGCTTCTGCTATCAGGTTAGCAACACCAAACTTCGTTAGCAAACAAAGCTAACTTGATACTAGCTAGCTAGTATAAGGTTAGCGTTTTTCACACACCTTTGCTCTTCCGGCCTCAAGTTTTCTTTGCCTTTCATCGTCGTCCATCTCTTAAACGAAGCGAGTTCATATAGACCGAATTAATCTGACACAGCCTGGGGTTTATGTTGAATAAAAAACAATCGCACGTCTTGTTTCCAAGTTTAAATATTTTTTGCTATGAAATAACTGTCACTCCAAATTTCAACATGGCCGCCAACTGCCAATAACCCCGCCCTTATTAGGTCCTGAGAGACAAGGAGCCAATCAGAACGAAACAACCGATATCACAGCCTATGAAATTTGTGCACAGACTTCAGGCCCCTGTGTTGTTTAAACCCCTTTTTTGTTTACACGCAAATTCTGACACAAAACACGCGAATGATGACATAAGTTATGTAAAAGTTAAAAATAATTGTAATAATTTGATTAATATACAAATGTAACGATCGAGTAAATTCTTCAGATTCACTCACGAGATTTCAAACGGCCAATCTCGTCGTCGACTGGTTGAAGGGTTGTCACAGACACCACCAATAGAAAAGGGCGCGCGTCAGCCCGGGGAAATCGGTTTATCCAATCATAGCTCGGCATTGTGTTCCGAAGCTTAACCGGAAACATTTGTCTTTTCTGTTTACAGGTTAAACCCCTGCAAGGTGTTCACCTCGTAAAGAGGAATTTCACTATTTCTGTATAATGAAATGCATTAACTGTAAACAAAACCATGCAGAGTAGTGTGTTGGTGGTAATAACAACCCAGAGGGTATTTTATTAAAAAGGATATCTCGGTTCGCCAGATAACAACCCCAAAAGTGGAGAATTGTGCAGTAAGAATGTCCCCAAGAAACCTGCTGCTTTGTGAACGAAATACCATCAGGGCCCTTAATATCTGCAGCTCCTGCTAGTGGCCATTCCCTTAAGAAGGTTTTATGATTATTATCCAATCAAATATTTTAATTCTAATAATAATGAAACAGAAATTAAAATATTTTAACATTCTAAAATATAACAAAATTGACTTCCTGACCAGTGCAAAATTGTGGTCATTGTTGTCTGATGATGCCAAGTCTTTTCAATAGGACACACACACACATGCTGTTGTAGCAGCGCAGTATGAAGCCTGGCATTGTTGTGCTCAAATAAGCTTGGACTTCCTTCAAAAAGATGGCCCATTGAATTGACACTGGTTCCTGGCTTTGCCCTACACAAACTGAGATGTACCATAGATGATGAAAGACACCTTGAGATTTTGTAAAACTTGATTGACTATGATCCATCTTTGGTTGCAAAGACTGAGCCTTTGGTGACCACTCCTTTTCTACCCAGTCATACTTCCCATCTGTTCACAGACCAGTTCACCTCTTTATTGTGGAATGTTTAAAAATCTAAATATTCTATCAATATTTATCAAATTTAAAATTCACTCATATGTACAAAATAAAATTTAATACAAATTTCTTCATAACTTTATGAGTCCATGAACATTTCCCTTTTTTTTGCTTTCACAAAATGGGGTGACGTTTGTAATAAATGAAAGGACCAGCTCCTATGTTGTAGTGCTTGATTGGGGTAATAAATGCTTTACATGATCTTTAACCTTCACTCTTTAAGTACATGAATAGTCTTGAGTTGCTGATAAAGTCACATAAAGGCTAAATTTAATATCTAAAGAACAATAGCACCAATTCAACCAAAATCAGAATTAGAGAATAGACTAATATTGAAATGAAACAGCCTTCAAATCATCTGAACAAGATCATATAAATACTTTATAGTGTCCATAGTGTCTTTAAGCTAATTAACAACACAAATTGTCAGGTGGGTCCAAAACTCTGAGATGGAAAGAAAGAAAGCAAAATGAAGGTGTTTTTATAGATGTTTAGAACTACATGCCTACGTCAAACAAACACAGATCAGCCTGTAACACAGCAACAGCAGTGCAGGGCCGGGCCACTTTCAGAAACACACGTATGTTTCTGGCAACCAAGAAAAAACACAAACACTGGCATGTGGGAAAGCATGAATTACAAAGCATGGGAGCTTTAAAAAGGATGTGGGATTTGTTGGAAAGCATGCATGCTAGACAAAAAGATTAACTGGTGTAATGTGTTTTATTATTTGTTTTTCTTAGAACCAACAAAAAATACTGAATTTTAGTACAATGGAGGATCCTCTTGTTGACCAAATGGTACGTCTGAAATTAAAACTTTTGGAAAAGGTGAGAGAATTGAATCTTTTCTGTATAATAACATATTCAGAAACGTGTATATACTAATTTATTACATTACATTTATTCATTTGGCTGACGCTTTTGTCCAAAGCGACTTCCAGGTACAGGAATAATCAAGCATAAATTCAGACATGACAATACTGATGTGCGAGTTACAGGGAGTTCAATACAATCTTCTTAGTCATAGAAAACAGTGGAAGTGCTACAGTGAAGATGATAAGTGCTACAACTTTACTATCTGGAAGAGAAACACATTTCTACACTATCATTAAGAGCTTATGATTAATTCTAAAATAGACGGCAGGTGTTACAGCATATTTAATATGTCCTATTCATATATACAAGTGTTTTAGATGCTGAGGTAGTCGCGGAATAGTACAGTTTTGAGGTGTTTTTTGAAGGTGGAGAGAGTCTCTGCAGTTCTGATGTGTCTGGGCAGCTCGTTCCACCATGAATGAAGGAGAAGAGTCTGGAGTGGTGGTTGACTCCTCGTGGGGGTGGAATCTTCAAACGCTGTTCCCTCGCTGATCTGAGGGATCTGGTGGTGTAGGTCTGGATGAGTGTTGTCATGTAGCAGGGAGCAGATCCGTTGATGATCCTGTAGGTGAACATCAGGGACTTGAATTTGATGCGGGCTGTGATGGGAAGTTAACCACAGTAGGGAGTTAACCAGTCAGTAGCTGGATTGCTGCCGGTCTAGGAGGTCGTTTTGTGAGAGAAAGATTTAGATTTAGATTTAGAGTTAATTATAAACAGCTCATTTTAGGATTTTAGAAAGGAATGGGTGGAGAGATACCGGTCTATAGTTGGCAGCCTGGGGGAGGATTATGTATTTATGTTTAATTTGCACTTTTTGTTGCTGATGTCATGTTTGGAAAGAGCTGAGAAACAGCCAGTTACGTCAGTGTGCCTTTGTTTCTCATTAGAGGCTGGAGAATGAGAGAGAAGCTCATGGTGAAATAGGAGATTCTGCACTTTCTACAAGTAATGTAAACTCTGCATTGCAAACCTTGCGAATTTAGTTTTTAAAAAAGCTATAGCAAGTTTTGAATGCATTATTTGTTGCTTGTTTTCCACTGCATGTCTATGTTTTTTGAGACAATTTTCATTAATTAATTAATTAATTCATTCATTCATTCATTCATTCATTCATTCATTCATTCATTCATCCATCCATTCATTCATTCATTCATTCATCAATAATTTAATCAATCAATCAACCAACCAACCAGTCAACCAACCAGTCAGTCAGTCAGTCAGTCAGTCAGTCAGTCAGTCAGTCAGTCAGTCAGTCAGTCAATCAATCAATCAATCAATCAATCAATCAATCAATCAATCAATCAATCAATCAATTAATGTTCTGATACCCCTCTCTATTCTTGTTTTTATTGTTTATATGTTTAGTTTTCGCTACAAATTCTTTAGATACCATTTTATCTTTATTTTTTATATACATTTATTGTCTCTATATGTGCATGAAGTTACTTTTATTTTCCACTGCTGTTTTCAAAAGGAATATTAAAAAATCAGTGTGTACTGACTAGAACTTTTTACAAATGAACAACATGTAAACTCTTTTGACACAGGAAGTTATGATGGACAGACTGACGCATTACACAGTGCTTTGAGACACAAGAGAGACCTACTGCGGAGACTGAGGGTACTGTCATCAATAAAGCCATTACTGTTACCGGTTACTTTATAGTTCAGCACTAAACGTGTGTGTGAGTGTGTGTGTGTGTGTGTTTCTGTGACAGGAGCAGCACATGTTAGAAGAATTCAGAAGGCCACACACATGGGCTGGACCCCACAGACAGCAGTATCACGAGTCTTTCGCTTTCCCAGCTCCTCCTGCACCTCCTGTTCACTTTTACCAGTCACCTCCTTTTGCTCCTCCCACTGCTACACATCTACCCCAACCTCCCGCACCTCCCCGAATCATCCAACACACTGTGAGACAATATAACATTCATTATATTTATTCACAGCCTCTTTAGTTTACATAGTGTCCAGAAAATCTGATTTCCTTTGAAAATGATTTCATCTTTTGCAATCTTGATACTTTAATACAATCTTAAACCAAGTCAAAGGTTTCAAGTACTCATTTGTTCGACACACCTGATCGTGGAGCCTTTCATGAGCTGGATCAGGTGCAGCTTTAAAAGTTCAGACATGTTTGTTTTTTTTCAATAGTCTTTGGGCTGAATAGTTGTCTGCAAAAGTTTCAACAGCCACGTTGAAATGGCTTGTTATTCTGTTTGCAGAGAACAGAGAACACATTTTGCCACATTTTATGTTATATGCTTTACTTTCTCCAGCATGATACACTTACTGAAACAAAACTGGGAAATAACATTTGTGAAATAATTAAATTATTATGTTCATTGATTATAGATGCTATATATGTATTTTCACTTGGAAATGATTTTAAAATGTTATTTGAACTGCGGTCAAATATCTATATATTGGGTATAAAAATTTCTTGCTACATAACATTGACATAAACATGCCATAAAAATGTAATAGCAAATGTCATATGCTGTCATAACAGATTATTATAATACAATTACTGTTAATTATGACATAATATAGTTCTGATGGCTAACATGAGATGATCTAGGCAAGATTAGCATGTGATATAAATTGGCATCAAACATAAAGGCATCACGACCAGTAATGGTAACATCCTACTTTTATGAACATAATCTGTTAAATAAACTCATGTCAATATCATTGCTGCTAAGACATGTTTATGGCACGTGGTGGTCTAGCGGTTAGGACATTTCCCTTGGGTTCTGAAGGTCGCAGGTTCCAGTCCCAGACCAGGTACCACTGAGGTACTCTTGAGTAAGAAACCATCCCACTTCAATGCTCCCAGGGCGCTGTTCATTGCCGCCTCCAGCTCCACGTGTGCATGTGTGATGGGTTAAATGCAGAAGTCACATTTTGTTGTGGTGCACTTTGCGACTGAATGTGTTCACAATGACAAATAGTCTGTTTCACTTCACATGGCATGAATATGAAGCACGTAGTATGTCACGGCACATTTGCAGGGAGACTGTAGCACAGCAACATTTTTATAAACACAGTGATCATACACCATCATTGCAAAAAATTCTGTTGATCATGAATGTCTTTTTTGAAATCCACCACTTCTTTGGTACAGATTCCACAGCAGCCTGCCACCATTATCCAGCAACTACCACAGCAACAGCCCTTAGTAACTCAGATTCCACCCCCGATGCCTGTCCCACCCAGGTCAGGCAGCATTAAAGAAGGTAACATGCTAAATGCTACTTCATGAGCTAAACTCACCTTATAGACAGACTGTAACTGTGCATAATGAAGCTACTAAAAATAAACATTATTGTTCTGTCTCTCTATAGTCTATTAATCATTAGTCACTTTCTGGCCACAGGGGACCAGATATTATTTGGATAGCACCATTCTGGGCACAGCAGTGACACTGGCATTGTAATGTAGTGTGTGTTGTAGTGTCACTACTAGTTGGAAAGTGGTCCATTGCCCAAATCATCTAGTTGAGAGTGAATATGTGGTCAGACACTGATCACTAATGACGGGCTAGTTGAGGCTATCCCAAACTGTACATCAACATATGTGCTACAGTCACTAAATCTACACTGGCAACGACAGTAGTTGGTCAGATTGTTTGTTTTTTTGTGATTTCTGAACTGATTTGTTTGATGTTCTTAAAATCCCATGCCATATTGCAAGACATTTTAAAATAAATTTATGTTAGCCTCATGGAATTATGCTAATGACCTGTTAGTAAACCTTGTCGAGTGTGTATGGACAACAATTTGATCTGAAAAGTCGTAGGGACTACACAAATCATATTTGTTGACCATATTTGGGCTCCTCTGTTGGCAATTATGTTTATCAAACCTGGTGCAAATTGTTTTAACAGATCTTCCAGAAATTGGTGCAGACAAAATGGCACTAGACACAAATTGGTGGGAACATGCCCCCAGTGTCCCTAGCATAAATGACATGAAATTGTGAGACTGAAAGATTGTGACTTAATTTCACTTGATCTGATTCTCAGACATGGTGGAGCTGATGTTAATGCAGAATGCTCAGATGCACCAGATCATTATGCACAACATGATGCTAAAGGCGCTTCCTCCAATGGCCTTCTCTCAGGCTGGTCTGGGGAGTACATACACAGGCCAGGTGACCTTTACCTACTGATGTTTACCATTTTTGCTTCACCTAAAGCTGCATTAAGTAGTGCAGGATGATAAAAGTTAATTCAGAATTTCTACTTCTCTTATCTTAAGGAGAACTCTATGAAAGTCAGAGGAGGGTCAATTCACCATCACCATCACTACGGCCCTCCACCGCTCCCTCCCATTGGCTACTCAGCTTGGCCGTCTGCTATGTCGCAAGGACAGGGTTGGACCCATCAGCCATCGGTTCCTCACATGAGCGGCCCAAAATCTGTTTCTGCAATAAACCCGTAAGAGTTAACAGAGAGAGCAATTAAAACTAAATAAATGTAAATATTCTGTTACAATAACAATACACTTTTATGAATTAAGTGAGGAAAAGACACATGTATTAATTAAAAATATATTCGGATAATGTGCTCTATCCCTGATACTGATACTCTTTGTTGCTTATTTCTCTCAGGTTCCCTCAACATCATGAATAAAAGAACTGGAAAAATATGCATAAAATAAAACTTTTATTAAAGGTTTTTTTTGTACAGTTGGTCTAGTGTGTGGTTATATTTTGCAGGTGTACTGAATGATTTATTGTAATAACCATTCTGGCTGAATGTTAATTGCAAAAGATAATTCAGTACACCTGCAAAATAAAACTACACACTAGACCAACTGCCTAGAAAGAAAGAAAGAAAGAAAGAAAGAAAGAAAGAAAGAAAGAAAGAAAGAAAGAAAGAAAGAAAGAAAGAAAGAAAGGTAATGTATGCATTTGGAAGGGGTATGCACACATTAAATTAATTCTTTTGCACTAACGTAAAATTAACAGGAAATAAACAGACATACATATGTTCTTTAAAATAAACTGAATAAATATAATTAAACATTCTCGACAAAAAATAACTAGCAGAGCAAAGAAATAGCAAAAATAAATTTAAATAATAAAGAAAGGCGAAAAGGAGACATGAAATCAAATATGTGTCCGTGAACGTAAAAAAAAGAATGATACGAATCAAGTGGTTTGTGTGTATACCTGCTTGCTCTCTGACCGGTGACGTTGACCGCAGAGAGGGAGGCGGAGATCACGCGCAGAGGAGCGAAGAGCCACGGGACTGGAGCGCGAGCGAGGTGTTAGCCGTTGTGTTTGAATCTCGCTTGTTGTGGATCCCAGCATAGTCCTGGCATTACCTAGCGAGTCGGTGTACTTTTCTTCGTGGTGGTCTGTGATGTATGAATGGATAGTTGACGGTCTGTCGTCGCTGTTCGTGCCTTTTTCTGGAGGGAGTTTGGCTGTGTGGCCTACAGACGGTAACGGTGAGGATAAGGCGCTTCTGCGAACCACCACTGCCCAAACACAGCACCAACAACCGGAGCCCTACAGGCCCGCCAAACGGAATTATCAAAGGTGACCATTTAGGCCATGCCATTTATATCTACACTGGATAGTGGTTCAGAACTTTTTGCATTTTATTGAATTTTAGTTCACATGTGAACATATAAAGGCATATTTAAATAACACAGGCTAGCAAACAAGCTAGCCTGCTAACGTCAGTAGGTTCCTTGTCACGCTAACTGATAGCAGAAGAGTTGTGAGCTTATTTTGCCAGATATCCGAATATTTTTTACTGAAAACTGCTTTTTAAAAGTATTTTTAGACTGACGAGAGTGTTTTAAACGAGTTATGAAGTTACTGAGACTCCACAAGCTCGCAAAGACAAAAGCGTGTAATGTCAACTGTCGAGGCAATTCTTACTAACACGCGGCGAGACACTACTGCCAAAGTAGTCAATGACTTAAAGCAGTGAATTAAACTACATAGTACCGAGAATGTGAATGGTCTCTTATGTTAAACGTGTTGAATTTGAGTTTACTTTACTCAGTTGTGGCGAACACTGTTCCAGAAGAGTCAGTTCTCAGCTCGGTTTAGTGGTGTTCTTGTTCATACACAATGTTGATTAGGTCATTTGGGCCAGAACGTTACCACAAACTGTCTGACTGGCACTCCAGGACCACTGCTCACCACCCTGACTTAACATAATGTTATCAGCTGGAGGTAATGATGACTTGTCCTATCTAATGCAGTGTCCACTCTGCTGATGGTATATCAGAACACCTGGAGATCAAAAGACCAAGAAGAGGTAACTAAATGCTCCTATATCACCTGAATTCCACTGCATACTGATACTCTTCTTCTGCCACAAGTCAGTATTTTAAATCTAAGCTCCTAACAATCAACAACACTGTCTGTGTGCAAATTGCAAAATCTCTGTTTGTCTTGGACATTCTTTTGTATGGAGTTCCAGAGTGATTATAAGGCCACTACATTGTCTCACAGTTCACTACATCAGTTTAATGTGCACTAAAATATAATATTACTAGGCACAGGAGCATTAATTAAGATCATCAAACTGTGCTGACTTGGGGTTCCCAGGGACTGGACTGGGAAATTAGTGCTTTGGGAAAGTATTTATTTGTGGACTGTATTAAAAGATGTTTGTTCTTGTTGCCTGATTGACACATGAACATCTGCAGATGTGATTGTCCGTGTCGTCAAGAAGACTTTTGCGGGAATTGCAGGGTTGCTTCGGATGCGACAGCACAAGCCATGCCATTATGGAAATGACAAAGAGCAAAGAGGATCACAGGTTTAAATGCACCTTTAAGCTTATTAGAGCCAGACATTGAATGATTACATTTCTACATTGTGAAACTATGTTTATTATATAAGTACTGTGTCTCTTCCTTTGTCAGAATCAGAATCAGAAAAACTTTATTGTCCCTCAGGAAATTGCTTATGTAGCGACTGCACATAGAGACAGTGACATAAAATAACATACATTGTATGATTAAAAATAGAAAGGTAAGGTAAAGCTACAGGTAAAGACTTGTCTTTTTTTACATTTAACACAGATTGGGCATGTCACGTTAATGGGAATTGATGAAATTCACAGCAACAGCTTAAATAAATGGATGATCAGTGGTGATGTTAAAATGGGTAAGTGTTGTTTGATGGCTTTTGTAACTTTCTTGCCACAGGTTTGCGTATTTGGCCTAGATTTTAGTTTCTGCTGGTTTAACTGATAAATGAACAATAGCACTTTTTGATTTGCCTTTATGTATATGTATTAGCAGAAAAAACCAAGGAAATGGGACAGAATTGTAAAGAGAGGACCATGACAAATTTCTACCAGAATGCCCAGCTTCTCAAAAAGAAACCTGAGTGGGTGATGATAATGGATTCAAAACATATATTAAAGTATGCATAAAATGTAACCCATACTCCTGAACGAATATAATGAGACAATATAATTATTTTTACCTTCCCTCTCATATGTTAGAGGAGCAGTCCTGTATATGGGGAGTCAGGACAGGCAGAGAGAGTGGCCTCTCAGGAGGTCAGTACAGCTGCTGCCTTCCCGTACTGGGCTTGGGGTGCCCGAGATTGAGCCCCCTAGCCGCACTCACAAGCCTTGCCTTGCAGTAGAGGAGGTAGGATATACAGAACCCTTTACACCTAGGTGACTAAAGTCTCTTGTGATATCGTCATTACTAAGTAAGATCTCTGATTTGCTTTCTAATTTAGGCACTGAAGGAGAGTGATCGAGAACACTACAGGAAACTGGTGGAAATGGTGTCTGAAAAATATTCTAAGAATAAACCACTACCGTTTGGAAGGGTGAAACCACCAAAGTAGGAACATATTTAATGAATTACACTACTTATTTCTGATTTCTCTTCAGGGATTTACAAAGTGCTAGCTTATTGCTCAACTTCCTTGACGTATCCCAAGTTTCCTAAGTTTCAAATTGTTATTAATTAATTGGAATTTGTGGACATAAAAATACTGTAATCATGTTGAATGATTACATTGACAGACATGTAATTCTCTTTTTTTTAGCACATCAATTCCCTTGGATGGTCATAAGTTCTTTTACCGTAATGCTGAGATCAGTAAACCTGCTCCAATCAGAGGTGAGCTCTGCTGTGACTCTTCAGCTGTTTTGTGCTTGTTCTCTCTCACACTCACACACATATAATATATATATATATACACATACACAACCTTATACAGTGATACTTGAGAGCTGGTTCATGTTGCATATAATGTGGATTTGTTTCTCTGTAGTCAACCCTAGTGTGTCAGTGTGGAGGGATTCGGCTTCAACAAACTGTACAAAGGACAGGTAATTTGCTTTATAAGTTTTCAGTCTTTCTCTATAAGCCACCATCCATTTTTGTGAATTTTTTTTTTGGCATGGTTCTTCTTTTATATCACTTCTTTTTAGATTGGTTGATGTTGCCTGTGGCACCCTCATCGATGTACGAGGCAAAAAAACAGATGATCAGTCTTCCAAAAAAACAGTGGTAAGGAATGTTTCATTTCAATACTAGACAGCAGGCATTAGGTTCTTACTGTGGTTTTATGAGAAACACTTTGTAGCAAACTTTGCAAATACCTTTCTAACTTTCTTGTCTTGAACTCTCTCTCACTCGCTTGTGCCCTCTGCAGCCAGTCGATGTGGATCTGTCTGAAGAGGTAGAGACCAGGCTGAATCTGAAGGAAAGAGAGCCAGTTGCACCATCCCAGCCAGCTGTGCAGAAACGACCTGAACCCCTTTCTGACACAGGGAGGCGCTGTGAGGATGAGTTCCCCAGACTGACTAAGGTTTGTACTCTGCTTCTTAATGATTTATTTATTGATGCACCAATCTTAACTGAAAGAAAAGAAAGCACTCAACAGTTTTCCAGGTCTGCCCACAAATTAGGATTTCTCTTGTTGACTAGTATTTGTTAGTTCCTTGCATTAGTGATGTTCATTATGTTAACAGAATTCTTGAATATGAATTCTGGGGGTATTAGAATAAGACAGAGAGACAGTTGTAAGTAACTAGCACAGTACTATATTACAGTACAAAAATATATATTTTTAAAAATGTATGAAATGCAAAAAACATAATAATGAGCCTTTAATTGAACCAATAACTAAGTAAAGTAATGACTCTGCATGTGTCTGAAGAACTAGCAAGGAAACAGAATATTTTGTAGGTTGACCACAGTCTTTTGCATGCTGAATTTGCATGCCACCTTAGGGTCATTCTGTCTAGGCTTGAAACAATCCCACGTTTTGCAGGATTTTTTGCTCAACAAAGTCTAACTGATTTGACTGGGCATGGGTCTATGATGTGCTTTTGTTCTATCCCATGCATGTCTTCACAAGCTACTGGGAGGATTTTAAAAGGGGGTTATTTAATTTTCAGTTTGTTCCTGTACTTGACAGTTCTGAGGTCTTCTAATTGACTCATATTTAGGCAAATAATTGTGTGATGTGTCTCAGGAGATGCAGCACGAAGTGAGTGCTGCTCTTGCACAGAGGGATCCAAACCTGGTTTTGAGCAGTGCTTTCAAATTACGCATTACACAGCGGGATCTGGCAACCCTGCAGGAGGGCAGTTGGCTCAATGACGAGGTAATTAAAAAGTACATTACACAAGTAGGGGTGGGAATCTTTAGGCACCTCACGATTTGATTCAATTACGATTCAGAGGGCTGCAATGCGATTATAAAATGATTATTGATTCATCTTTTTCCCCACTCACCTTGGTACTTTCAAAGCAAAACATTTGTAATGAACCAAAATGAATTTACTTCAAATTTCCTTTATTATCAAAACAATCAGCTGTGTAAATCTTCAAACAGAATTTTTTGTACTGAAATCACAGCTTTGACATATAAATAATGCTTGTGGACCTCAGCTTATTTTAAACAACAAACAACTGATCTTATTAAAAACTAAATAATGAAGAGTCTAAGATCTGTCACTTCAGAAGAGTATAGATAGATAGTATAGACTATCTCTGACAAAAAAACCCACGATAAAATAGAACGGAAAATTCTGTAACATAGAGCAAAACCCCTGGTTCTCAACAACAGAATATGGGCGCATATCTTTTGCAATAAAGGTTGCCATGGACTTTGTAATTTGGCTCGCCTTTCCCAAGTTTGGTGGAAGCTTTGACATCGCTTGCTCGATGGTTAGCGGTGGCAGCGATTACCGACTGTTTTCCTTTTTTCGGGTGAAAACGTACAATGTGGTTTTTAGTCTTCTGGCCAAAATATTTCAATTTAGTTTTACACAACTTGCATATAGTGTGACTCTTGTCCAGGTCCCTTCTCTCTTCAACTTCATAAAAGCCAAAGTACTTCCAAACGCCCGCTTTTAATGTTGAGGGACGCTGGTCGTATATCTCGCTCATTTATCTTGTGTATTTGTTGTGTGCACCTCAGAGACTGTCTGGGCGCTGCACTTCCGTACATTGGAGTTCCGCTTTTTCGTTCCTCAACATTGCATTGGAAATTAATATGTACAAAATCGGTTTTTAACATTTTAAAATCAATTAATAATTTTTCATTCCCGCATCGCGATGCATCTAAAAAAAAAAGATTATTTTCCCCATCCCTATACACAAGTACCAATCTGGTTAAAGTAATAATCTGGTCCTGAATATGGGTGCTTATGTTGAACAGTTAGTACAACTGGTTGTGTCAGAACACCTGAATCCTACGTAAGAAGGTACTGAAATTATACTGGACCTTGATGTTAAGAAATGTTGATGGTTGTACTATTCCTAACATTTTAAATAATTTCAAAGAGACTGCAATATATAATGTTGAGCTGTTAACCCAGGTTGTACTTCAGTTGCCTCATAATCATTCTTGGTCTAAATTATGCAATAACATCCTTTTGCATCTCTTTCTTTGTAAGGTGATAAATTTCTACCTAAACCTAGTGATGGCACGGAGTGAGGAGACGGCAGCTGGTTTAAAAGTTTACTGCTTCAGCACATTCTTCTTCCCCAAGCTTCATGGAGGTGGACATTTTGCTGTTCGCCGCTGGACGAAAGCTGTTGACCTCTTTTTTTATGACATCATCCTGATACCCTTGCACCTTGGTGTCCACTGGTCTCTCATAGTGAGTCACCTGTAACATTGCTGGGTTTTGCCATCACAATCTGTGTTATTGTTATCATATTGCTTTGTGGTTATAATGAACCATTTCCTCGAACATTTACTTGAAAATCAGTAGCAGAAAAATGTAATATGCTGATTGTGAATGTTACATGAGTTAATGTCATCTTGAATTGGAAGTTTTGGTTGCATTTGTGTAATCCGTTTGAAAAACTTTAAATGATATCTGTTTTGCACTAAAAAGCCACTGGTTCTTTCTCCTTTTAGGCTGTTGATTTCAAAACTAAATCTGTGAGGTCATTTGACTCCATGGGTCAAAGGCATGATGACATCTGTAACCTGATATTGTGAGTTGCCTGGCTGTGCTTCTACAATAAGAAACAGTCCATCACACTGGCAGAAGTTTTTGGAATCACAAACCATGCTGTTTAACCCTTTTATAGGATGTATCTAAAAGAGGAGTACAAGGTGAAGAAAGGCAAAGACATGGAGGTCTTCAAGTGGACAGTGACCAGCATGAGACCCACTGTAAGCTTAAATGGCATGAACTTTAGTGGTTGCTTTAAAAAGCTCTTTGTTAAACTGCAGCATTCTATTATTGCTAATGCAATGGTCATTATGAATAAGAAATCTTTATTTTTTAGGAGGTCCCCCAGCAGAAGAATGGGAGTGACTGTGGTGTGTTTGTATGCAAGTATGCAGACTACATCACTCGTGGACGACCCTTTACTTTCAGACAGGTAACATGCCTATTGCTGTAGTAAGACATTTGTTTTATTTAAAGAATATGGGCGCAAATCCTTTGCAATAAAGGTTGCCATGGACTTTGTAATTCGGCTCGCCTTTTCCAAGTTCGGTGGAAACTTTGACATCGCTTGCTCGATGGTTAGCGGTGGCAGCTATCACCGACTGTTTTTCTTCTCTCCGGGTGAAAACGTACAATGTGGTTTCTCATGTTAGTGTTGTTGCCAAAATATTTCAATTTAGTTTTACACAACTTGCATATAGTGCGACTCTTGTCCAGGTCCTTTTTCTTTTCAACTTGATAAAAGCCAAAGTACTTCCAAACGCCCGCTTTTAATGTTGAGGGCGCTGGTCGTATATCTCGCTCATCCATCTTGTGTGTTTGTTGTGTGCACCTCAGAGACTGTCTGGGCTTTAGTTTACTTTCAGACAGGTAACATGCCTATTGCTGTAGTAAGACATTTGTTTTATTTAAAGGGACCATATGCTGCACATTTTCATTTACATTATGTTCTATGGCTGCTGGCAGCCAAAAAATGCTATTGGACTCCTAGTTATTAATCCCCTTCAGTATTTGTTTGGGGTTTCACACATATGCTGATGCTAAGCTAACATCCCAGTGGCACACACACCACTCCTGCCCTGTTTAGAGGGCAGAGTCAAGGAGACTTCTGAGAGTCCTGCTGTTTAGCATACCTTGTGGCACAGTTTGTTTTCTGAATTTCATTTGTACTGTTGAGAAATGTTCCCGGTGTACTGCGTGTGTCTAGCATCAAAAAAGCACAGCAGAGCACCGGTTTCAGTGTAGCAACAATGCTAACCGCAAAAGCAGCAATCATTCTGAATGTGTGAAACACCAGCAACTAGCCTGCGTATTTAGTTAATTTAAGTTGTTTTTGAAGTTGACAAATAACCTGCATGTTTGCCTTGTTTGGGTTGCCTAACCTGCTTTAAATTATCCCACACTTTGAATGAATTTGCAACAAAGCGCAGATCAGATTATCCTACTAGTTAAGATTGTGTTTTCTTATAATGAAAAAAGTTTTTAATAGTTTATATTGTTTTCTACTGTGTATCATTTATCTTCTCTCTGTGTTTTTGTAGTGTCACATGCCGTATTTCCGCAAAGCAATGACCTGGGAGATTCTGAAGCAGAGGCTGCTGTAGTAGGCGGCCAATGGGCTGGCTGATCTTGACCAAAGCTCAAGGCCACAAACCATCCTCCACATTTGTCTGCAGTAATTTGGAACAGATGTTCACTTCCATTGTAGTTTGTCTCTCCTGTCTTATTGTTTCAAATCAGACTGACAACTCGTAGTAGTATCTTTCATCTGTTGACCAAGAGTGCTGATGGATTATGCCGACAGTAAGGCACTGGACTGCAATATATAGAGGCAAATTCAGCAAGTGGAGATTTAGGCAGCTTTATAAAGCACCTCATCATTCCTAGAATTATCAGGAGGGCTTTGTCTGCATTGATGCAGGGCCCTGCTTGATTGGCTCTCTTCGTTTTAGGAGTGCTAATGTTTGAGGAGCTGAATGCACAGTAATGGAGAGCAGGATGGTATTTGAGCATTATGTGTGCGTGCCTGTGTGTGTGTGTGTGGGGGGGGGGGTATTCACTCCTTTGTTCTTTTTCCAATGTGAATGGCCGTGTAGACTGAACCTGATATGTACAGTACAGGATGTACAGTATCTTAACACACTGGCTGCCATGTGGATGAGGAAAAAGGTGACTTATTTATTGCAACAGGGGTATATGTGTCTTAATGAATCACTTTGGACTGTTATTCGCTGGCAGCAATCGGAAGCAATGGCAGAAGTGAATGTATATGAGAGCTATGGTACTTGAGCTGCGTATTGCAGTTAAATCTACAGTATTTATTCAGTGGACTGGTTTTCTCTTTGTGTAAATACAGAGACCCATCCCCAAGTGCCTTGACACAACCATTTATCCTTATTGTTCTATTTTCAGTTCTACTTGGAGTGGTTTGAGTGTTAAGGGAATGAAACACTGCTTAAACAGAACTGGCGATGTGTATGTCTGTGTGTTTGTCTAAACAGCAGTATTACACAAGTTTTACATGATGGGTATGAATGAGGAATGTGGTGATGAGAGATTATATCTTTCACTTGTATTCCTCTTTTTGTTTATAACATGCTGTATTCATAATCCAAGTGTTTGGTTTTGTTTTTAACTGAACTGGAAACAAAGAACAGTAGCCAATGCCAAATCAAAATTCAGTGCTTGTGCTTGTGTTCTTTTAGTACTGCATGGTCAAGGCCCTTTTAAGAGGAGCAGGAAGTAGCATTTTCATCCTTTGCGAATATTTGCATTAGCTGCATATTTCTAGCTCATTATTGATGTGGCTGATTAACAAAATATATAGAAACCTACATGTAGGGTTTGATTGGTGTATGAAATAGATGGACATAAATTGCTATGAGCCTTCAATTCTCACCAGAGTTAAACATTCCATACATTTTACCTTTGCATAATGTATGCTCTTTAAATGAAAAATTCTACTTCTTGCTCCTTCTGTTGAAATTGTAAACTGAAGTAAGCAAAGACTAACTATTTATACACTTCTATTTTTGGTTTAGCTTGAGTATTGGATTATCTTAACCTGTGCCCATATCTTGTGATCATTTGAAAGAGTGAGGAAAAATGGCAACATGTAAGGTAATTTGATATGTGTTATTACAGAGATCTAGAGATTTCTTGAGGTGTGTATATGAGCAGACTTGTTTGCCTTTCGTTAAGATTGTTGGTAATTATTTTTTTAAATAATAAAGACCTGGGAAACCATTCATGCCTTGTTTTTGTCCAGGTTGTGGTCTGGAAACACTTGGTATTATTTCAAAGACAACGTTGGGTGTAACGATGGTTTTGCATCTCCAGGTGGAGCCGTTACGTCTGAAAATCTTTAAAATATTTATTCTGAAACCTGGTGTATGTATTCTAATGCATTACTAGGTGGCACTCTCATGTTTCTTTCGTAAAAGCCACTGTAACCAAGTCCCTCAGTGAAATATGCTGAGAAAAGGCATTTAAACTATAAAAACAACTAAAATATGGGTTCATTTCGTTTTCTAAAGTGTCAGTGTGCTGCTTTCAGTGTAAGAATACGGTGAAGTGTCTCTGTAGTGCTCTGTTCATGCAAATCAGTGAATGCCAACTCCACACTAGCACCCAACTCGTGTTTTATTATAGCTTCACTAAAGGACAGCATCATAAAAAATTACAATACACAACTTACCCAAATCAAACAGTAAACAAATGGTTAAAAAAAATCAGGCTGAAGACTGGCTTTTCAGATACAGAGAAAACAGAAACCGAAGGTTCTCATTAGCCTGAGTAAGTCGTTTCAAATGCTCACACTGGTAACCCTGCCCTATCCAGGAGCCTCAGTGTACCGGTAGGCCTGTGCAGCTAGGCCGCCGTTAGCCTGAATTACCCACGGAAACAATAACACAACCTAGTTCTCACCTGAGAAAGGACAAAACCCACTTCCTGCCCTACCTTCACACGATCCACTAGTTAATTTATTAATAACCCTCAATTATTCAAGTACTGCGTGTGTGTGTGTGAGAGAGAGATGTTAGCAGATGGTGCTCATGTGAGAGTAAGACGATCCACTCAAGGTGCACGTCAACTGTCCTTCATATGATACCTTTGTGACATGTTTGTGTGTTATATTCAAGGAAAATATAACTTGCCATGTTATGCAGTTTGTAAACAAAAACAAGAGCACTGTATTACAAACTCCATTGCTCAAATTCTAAAACACAAATGGGCAAGTAGGTTCTCTTTTAAAATGGCAGTTGTTTGCAAATGACAGGCTGAACTATGAGGGCTGATTGTCAGAAAGGATCTTGTCCTCAACTAAACTTCATTAATTTAAAAAAAAAAAAGTTAAATACTGTTGTTTTCAGTTAACTTCTCTGTCTCTTTATCTTAGAATATCAGGAAAAAGTCATTTGCCACTTTATTAGAAACCCTTTGTAGGTCTGCCATGCCAGTAGATGGTTTCAAACTTCTGTCCATTTCTATACACAATGCAGCTGTTAAATTGTTAGCCATCTCTTGGGCCTTCAGTAGGGTTAAGTTCCAATAGACAGACAGTTCTGTGCCTCACACTACCATTGAGGTTCTACCAAGTCAGCTTCACCTAAAAATGGTCAGCCATTTGGATCATTTCTTCTCAAGAGTGATAAGACACGGGGCAGTGGTGACCTAATGGTTAGGACTTTCAAACGTTAGCAAGTGAGTTCACAAATACAAAGAAGCTGTTTCTAATAAAGTTGTCTGTGTGTTTTTGGAAACAGATTAGGTCTAGGCTTAGTCTTCTACATTTCACTAGCAGACTTGTGGACAGAGTGGATAGGAACCATGCGGTTTAGTTGCAGATTAGGCCCATGGACCTGCAGCACCAATACTAAAACCACTAACCCCACGAAGATGCGTCCTGTATGATCCTCACCGTAAGCTTTTGTGCCACAGGTCAAAGCATGGCACAGCATGCAGCCGGACGTATTTCTGACCACTAGAAGTGCACTCCAGGCAGCCATAGACAGTTTCCCGGCGCTGGTGGCCCATGCCACAGAGAGCACAGGGACCTTTGGGGATGTTGTGGTTGAGCAGGTTGACTCGTGTGTGTTTGTCCTCCCGCAGGTAAGACGTGGACAGGTCAGTCATGCTTGCAGCCTTCTCATAGTAGTCTGTAACGTCATCCATGTACATGTCTGAGTGGGTGAGCGCCTCAAACGTTCTGTCATCTGTGGATGTTAAAGTGTTTTAAGTGAAAGAGTGGTTTTAAGTGGGTGTTGAGCTAGACCTAATAAAAAGCTAAACAATTCCTTTAGCTAGCATTAGAAACCTTAGCAGTTAACTGGTTGCATGACCCAGTTATGTTCCTGCCACAGTTAAATACAGACCAGTGCCAAAGTCACTGAATTTCATTAGAAAATTCTCTTTATTCTGAAACCTGGTTAATGCATTCTGATCTACAGCACAGTGGTCACTTTTCAGTAACACCTCATTATAGCCTTTATAGACATTTATATACAGTAGACACATTCCTTATTTCAGTCAAACACTGACTGAGGTCAAACAACATTGAAATGGATGAAAGCAGCCTTTTACAATACAGTTCTTGGAATAAGCCTTTAGAAAAGTCTTTGTACATTTACTATATGTAAGTGACATGACTGCTGTTCTTTTATAAAGTGTTACCAACTTTTCTGTAATTTTGGGCTGGTGCTTCAAGACAAATGTAGCTACAAGTATCAAATGTTTATGCCTTATGTGTGTGCTATGTTTATACACAGTTAACATCATGCTAAGAGCATAATCTTAGTTGCTTATGTGGATTCATTTTGTGATATACTTTTATCCATAAAAATACACAGTATAATGCATATAAAACTCATTTAGTGTAAGAGTTTACTTAACAACTTTACACAGTTTGTGGGTATTGTGATATAGGGTGATGCAAACTTTTTGGGGAATTTTTCTGTTGCAATAACTCAATGAGGTACATCATCATATTAGCAAAAACACCCTTAATTAAAACGCTATAATGGGACAATTTACCTGCTCTAAAGGGGTTCCCATAAATGATTCCTGATAGGAACCTTCGCAGTCTGCCCACAGAAAACCTGCCAATAAATCCTCCAAGTTGCTCACGGATCTGTTCCCTTTCAAATCCACCTGTAGACTCCGGTGCTACACATATATCTGATCAGAGGGGTAAAAGCAGTGATGAAGCCAGATTTCATACACACTGGACTGCATCTTGATTCTGTCATTTTCCATACATGATCCCTTAACTTTACTTCAAATAACTGGTACTCTGAGTAAAGAAATATGGAGATTGGAAAACAGGTGCAGTAGTTTAAACTTGAAACATAATATGTGAATGATTGGATTGAATACCATTGAATGTATTACTTACCTAAACGGCCATCAAGTCGCACATAAAGCTCAAAAATGCTGAAGGCTATGGTGGTATGGGCTGGAATTACAATGGCTTTATCTCGACCTTTGGGGTTTCGGCCATCGTCTATCTGAAACTGTAGGAGAGAGATGTATCTTACAGGATGTGTTTTTGTATGTATATGTACAGTGGAAGAAATAATTATTTGACCCCTTGCTGATTTTGTAAGTTTCCCACTGACAAAGACATTTTTTAATGTTTATTTTAACAGTAAGAGATAGAATATCAAAATGAAAATCCAGAAAATCACATTATATAAAATATACAAATTGATTTACATTTAATTTTATCTCCTAGCAAAACAAGACTTAGTACTTGGTGGCTAAACACCTTGGTGGCTAAACACCTTGGTAGCAAAGCACAGAGTCAGACGTTTCTTGTAGTTAATGACCAGGTTTGCACACAATGCTGGAGGACCCATTTTCAGTGTCCTGACAGAGGGAAGTAGGTTGTCACTCAAGATTTTATGGTATGTGGCCTCGTCCATCCTCCTGTAGATGCTGTGAAGATGTCCTGTGCCCTTAGTAGTGAAACCCCCCAAAGCATAATGCTTCCACCTGCATGCTTGACATGTTCATGGGGTCATAGTCAACATTTGCCTTCCTCCAAAAACAACAAGTTGAGTTTAGGCCAATGGTTTTCTTGGTGACTGTGATCCCAGCTGCTTTATGATCATTGACAAGCTACTTCCCTGAAGTTGTAGGTTGATCTCTCACCTTACGCATGATCATCCTCATCCCACATGATGAGATTTTGTGTTGAGCCCCAGACCAAGGTCAGTTAATGGTCATTTTGTGTTTGTTCCATTTTCGAACAATTGCACCAACAGTTGTTTCCTCTTTACCCAGCTTCTTGCTTATGGTTTTGTAGCCCATTCTAGCTGTCATGATTTGTGTAGAAGAAATGAAGTAACTGTGAGGAATTTATGAACATTTAATACTTAACCAGTAAACATAAGTGATGCACATATAGTAGTGCAGACACACAGATGCGTAGACAAGTAGACACTAGGGAATAAATACAGCACCAAAGGACTAACAGCTGGGAACGGGCGGGGAATAGAAACAGCTGAGTGAACATGTGACAAAATGAGACATGCGAGACACAAGAGGAGAGGGTGCCACCTACGTATATACTGAACCTTTCACCAGTCATGTGCAGGGCTACAGTCTTGTTTCTGACATCCTTAGACAGCTCTTTGGTCTTGCCCATGGTGGAGAGGTTGCAGTCTGATTGATTAATTGTGTCTGTGGACAGGTGTTTTTTATACAGGTGACTAGTTGAGACGTGTCTTTAATGTGGGTGACGAGTTGAAATTAGGAGAATCTAACTGGTCTGTGGGAGACAGAACTCTTAATGGTTGGTAGGGGATCAAATCATGGTTGATGGTTCAGCAGTTTTTTTGGTAGGTTCCAACTAGTGCATACCTATAACACTCCATAAATAGTCCAACAGCCTTATAGCGGTCACAAGACCCTTGTCAAGGTGGTTTAGATCTTTACACTCTCCCATTTTTCCTGCTTCCAACAAATCAACTTCAAGAAATTACATTAATATCAATGTTGTGTTTTTCAGCCAGAACATGTTTTAATGTTCTGGCTGATCAGTGTATATCGGCTGAATAGCAAAGGTCTTAGGCAGTTTTGTAAATTGTTTATAGCCACTGTCTGTCTGCAAAAACCCACACTTTATTTATTGGAATAAATGCAAACAAACAAAAAATGAATCAATAGTAAAATAAAAATTAGTTGTTGTGTGTAAACAATTAATAAATAACAGATTTTGGTGATTTTGAAATTGAAAACATGTTAACAGTCTCTCTAGGACATGGAATAAAAAAAAAAATTGTTGCATAGTTATTGCATAGTTACTTTTTATGCCATAAATTATGCCATGAAAAACATTATTATGGCACTGTGCAAATGTTTGGGCACCTTAAGAGTTCCAAAGTCTCAGATTCTTTTTTACAAGATTTCAGACTTGAATTGGCTCGTTTTACTCATTTACTCATTAGTAAATGTCAGCTGGTGCCAATTTCAAAGCTTTACAAATTCTCTGACTCTTCCACCCTTGTGCACACACTTGTGGACACTCAACAACCATGGGTTCCTCTAAGCAACTGTTTAAGTCCCTGAAAATTAAAGTTATTGATACCCACAATGTGGGAGAAGGCTACAAGAAGATAGCAAAGCGTTTTAAGTTTTCAGTTTCCACAATGTAATGTAATTGTAAAATGTAATTAAGACACGGCAGTTCAAGATGAGATCTGGAAAAACCAAGAAAACTGTCATAGAGAACTGCTCATATGCTGGTCAGAAAGACAAATCAAAATCCCCATTTGACTGCAAAAAACCTGCAGGAAGATTTA
>JBBIGC010000104.1:2754751-2767972 GCA_037576955.1 Lepidarchus adonis
CGCCACCGTCGCGGCGGGGAGCGCGATCACCTCGCGCACCTCGCGCCCCTCTCCTCCGTCCCAATGGTACAGCCGGCACGACACCACGTGGCCTCCGCAGATGTTCCACTCAGTGCCCACGGCTGGCAGCTCATGGGAAACCCTTAACCCGGCGGGCACACACCATAAAAGAGGAGCACCGCGGAGGCTCATGGCTACACGCCTAGCTGCCGCCTGAGAAGTCGTTTCATTACACTTGCCGCTATAGGCGTTCACCGAAGCTGTGTGAGTGTGCCTGTGAGCCTATATCTCCTTCTGCACGACTCGACTCCGGCTGCCGCACGGCCAGAGTCCACGGACGTGCTGCCGGTCAGACTATGACGGCGAGCTTCCGGCCCGCGTGCTTCTGAGGACGCCTGGAGCCAGCCCGAGCTTGCTGCCACGTGACGGATCTTCCGCCCCTCCTCTGGCTCCTCGCCGCTGCCTCCTCTCTCCTCTTCTCTCGCCCCGCCCTCGCTCTCACTAGCTCTCTTTCGCTCTCTCTAGCTCTCTCTCTCTCTCTTGCTCGCAGACATTGAGCACCCCCATAATGCTCGTTTCAAGATTCGACTGTGAGATCGGTGGTCGAATCAGGCTCCACATATCGATGCATCGAATCTTCGACTATTCGGGTACAGCCCTAATAAACACAGCTGGAAAAATTGTTGGTACCCTTCCATTACAAAAAGAAAAACTCATAATGGTCACTGAAATAAATTGAAACTAACAAAAGGAATAATCCATAACAATTTACTAAAAATTAACAAATGAAAACGAGACATTGCTTTTGAATTTTGGTTCAGCAGAATTTTTCTAAAAACCAAACTAACTGGCCTGGACAAAAATGACAGTACCCTTACTTTAATATTTTGTTGCACAACTTTTTGAGGCAATCATTGCAATCAAGTGATTCCTGTAACTCTCAATGAGACTTCTGCACCTGTCGACAGGTATTTTAGCCCAAACTTCATGACCAAACTGCTCCAGCTGTCTCAGGTTTGAAGGGTGCCTTCTCCAGAAGCATGTTCCAGCTCCTTCCAAAGACGTTCAATAGGATTTAAATCATGGCTCATAGAAGGGCACTTCTATGAATAGTCCAATGTTTTGTTCTTAGTCATTCTATGCTGTGTTTAGTTGTGTGTTTTGGGTCATTATCCGGTTGGAGGACACATGACCTGCAACTGAGACCAAGCTTTCTGATGCTAAGCAGTACATTTAGCTACAGAATGAATTGAATAGTCTTGAACACAATTCAAAAGCAATGTCTGATTTTAATTTGTTAATTCTCAGTAAATTGTTATGTATTATTGTTTTGTCAGTTTCAAGTTATTTCAGTGACCATTGTGGGTTTTTCTTTTTGTAACAGAAGGGTATCAACAATTTTGTCCACATATCATCCAAATACAGTATATACATGCACATAAATTATTGTGAAAAAAAATTATACACCCCATTAAATACCCCATAGATAGATAGATAGTTAGTTAGTTAGTTAGTTAGTTAGTAGCACCAAAGCAGCCCCAAGCCCTGACATTTCCACCCTCATGCTTCATAGATGGTATGAGGTTCTTTTGTTTAAATGCTGTCTTCGGTTTACTCCAAACATGCCACTTGTTACTGTGTCCAAATCATTCTGTTTTAAATGTATTTGTTTAAAGCACATTGTTGCAAATGTCTTGGTCTTTGTTTAAGTGGTATCTGGCAAACTTTGTTTGGATTTTTTTTATTAAGCATTAGGGTTTTCTACTTGTATACCTTTCAGGTAAATCAAACTTGTATTTACTCTACTAATGATTGTAGATTCATGTACATCAAGTGTGAAAAGAACTTCATGTAGGTCCTGAAATAAAAGGCAGTTGCTTTAAATGACTTTTAGTGCAATATATAATTTAACTTCTTTTTTATATTTTTATATCTCTTACCAGATTCCACGTTACTACAATCTTCTTTCTGAATGCCTCTGAGAGCTCATTGGATCTCACTATGTTGAGACCACTGTCTTGAGCAATCAAGATCAAAGCAAATAACTAAATATCTGTTTTAAATAAGAGATGCTTCTTCAAAGTACTTATTCATGATTTTCTAATAACTTCTGTCTGAAGTGCTGCACCTGAGCCTAATCTAGGCATTGTCAATAAATAGATTTTTTCTTTCTGTAACACAGTTTCATGTTACATTTCTGGTTGCTACGATGGACTATGTGAATTGACAATGGTTTTCTCAAGTTTTCCTGAGCCCAGGTGGCTGTATTTGTGACATGACTGCTTCTTAGACAGTACCACCTGAGGGCTTGAAGTCTCTAATCTTTTATGGAATAATATGTATTTGAATCCTCCGAATTTCATACTGTAGATGCTGAAATACATCTACAATCTTACATTTAGAAATGTTTCTTTTGTTTTGCTTGCAAAGACTCTCTTTGATGGGTGCTACTTTTAAATACAATCATGAGACATCGCCTGCTACCAGTTAGCCTACTTAATATGGAATCTTCTGAACTGGTATTACTTGAATATTTTACATTTGTATATACTATATATGCAAAATACAATAAAGTTGATCAGTACTATTTAAAATGTTTGCTTTGTACCTTTGCCAGTAAATTTTTAAAAATCACATTAATTAACAGATCATATATATAATTACAATAATATTGGTCAGTTTCTTTCATCAGATGAACTCTCATGAATAATTGTACATTTGTAAGGTGGATCAAGGTGGTTAGGACAGTAAGTGGACAATATGTGCGTCAGTGTCACTTCTGTGCTGAGAATAATCAACTACCACCATATTGCCTCCTCACTGGTGGTTTTGTAAGGATCTTGAACATTGATGAAAAAAATAAAGGAGGATAACAATTGATATATAGAAGTAGTTTACTTACAAAATTACAAAGGTGACAAGGTAGAGGGCACAAGGTTCAAGGTAGGTGTGAGGTGACTTGTTTGTAGACATGTGTGTGTACTGTGAAAATAAGGCAAATATATATAGATATTGACTCTCAAAATACATTAATGGAAAAAGATTTTATGATTTCACTGTTACAATGACACTACTTTTCAATGTATTAAGGGTGTGGCAGGTCCTCCTGGTTTTGATGGTGAACCTGGCATACCAGGTTTACCAGGTGAACCAGGTCCTGTAGGACAACCTTCATTACCAGGGGTGAGTGTTTTACCTTTTCCTATGAGTGATTAATCATCATTATAATCTTAATATTTGTGTATGTAGTAGGGCTAGCACAAATAATTTGCATTCCTTAGTCGGTTTGTTACAATTTAATTCTGTATTTAGTATTTGGATGCTTTGTCTTTTTTTCCAGCCAGAAAAATGGTAAACAAAATGTATAAACACATTCTTATCTGCAAAGGTGTTTAACAATATGATTTAATATATGTAAACTATAATTAACAGGAACTAAAAACTGATAATGATTAATAAAGGGATAATACCATTTTGTTACATCTTTATTTTAGTCATGTCACAAAAGTTGTATTTAATCTTCTACAGCATCATTTGGTGTACATCAGCTGGGTTCAGCTGACTACTACTGTAATACACTGTTGAGACTTTATTTCAAATATTTCAAATATTTCAAACTGCAGTAGTGAATATACATAAAATTATGTTACATTATAAAAGATAGTAAATATATAATAGTTATAGTTCAGTTTTATTGATCATATGCAAGTTAAAATTGGGTCAACAGTACAATTTTTACTGTCTTTTAGTTTGTAGGATGTGGTAAAATAAAAAGCTGGATATAGTGTGCAGAATTTTCTTTTTGCTTTTGAAAACTGTCATTAAAATGACTTTTATATTTTCTTTAGTAAAAGTATGTTATGACCAACTTCCAGTGTTATTCTGAAACTTGCCAAAAGCCTCCCTTTCACACCATATTAAATGTGTTTAAACCACTTGTAAAATGCATGTGGACAGTAGTTTGTTATGGTTTGTTTTATATCTTGGTTTGGAAAACTAGCATGTGGTTGCAACTATCTGGCAGGGGTGATGGGAAAAGGACATACCAGAACTTGAATCTTACAGTCATGATTTAAATGAATTGATTGTTACTAAATGTAACCTTATTAAAATATGCCAATTTGATAAAGGTGGCTGCAATGTGTTTGAAATTTGTTTGAAATTGTTTTATAGAGTCAGTTTGCATCTCAGATGGCCTCAGGATTCCATGATGGGAAGTTGGGGATGGCAGGAATCGTCTCTGGATCACCGGTAAGAACAGTATACAGTATGAGTATATATTGCCAATTAATACTGCTGATGTTGACATTACATATTTTAGATATGAGTGATTAGTTGACCAAATTTACTGTGTGTGATCTTGGATCTAATTTCTACTTAGGCATGCAACCCCCTTGTTTTTTTATTAATATGTTAGTTATTCTGAACATATTAGGGTGAAGCAGGACCAAGAGGACATCCAGGACCAGCAGGTCAACCTGTAAGTCAAAGTTGAACAAAATTGGAAAACCTAGAACTCCAGTTCTCTTTAGGAGTTTATATTTTATCTAAACAGTTGACAGTTCACCAAAGTTCCCTTTGCTCTGTGTGTGCCTCCAGGGTCCTACTGGAGCACAAGGAGCCCCAGGAGATGCGGGTGATCCTGGACCCATGGTAAGAGAAAAAGGTAGCTGATATTTAGTACACAGACTGAACAGCCTAAATATCAGTTCCTATAAACACTCATTTGCAACACTTAACAGGTATAAGAAGTTAGTAGGAGTAAGTAAGGAATTTTCATTTCATAACAGGGTACTCATGGTCCACGGGGGCCAGATGGTCCTGCTGGAAAGGCTGGGCCTGATGTGAGTACAACAAACAGCTTTTTATGTTGCCCACCGCCATAATCCAAATCTAGTCTCTTTGTGGAAATATTTTTTGCGGTTTTCTTAAAAATAATGATATGTTTTAATTAGTGATTTTACATTTTATTATTTTTGTGTAAATGACAAATGAATATGATGCAATGCATAATGTGCATAATGTAAATGTGTCGCTTTTTTGTGTCAGGGTGAACCGGGACCTTCAGGAAAAACTGGAGAAATAGGATTTCCAGGCTCTGCAGTAAATTAATCCCTTTATTTCATTATTTTCTCTTGGCAATGCTCGTTTTTGTGTGTGACAGCTCAGTACAGTTTCATTCTTGGTTTTAAGGGGGCCAGAGGATTTCCAGGATTACCAGGTCAACCAGGAATGAAAGGCCACAGGGTGAGCTGGAGGCATTCTTAACTTTAATTATTTTGTGCTTTTAAAATGTATGCAATATCCATGAAGCAGCTGGACTTTTATGCTTATTTCAGTTCAGTAAATAAAGTGCACATCTCCCCCATTTAATCATAGCCAATTCCCACTTTTTAGTTATTCTTTCACATGATACTACAAAGCTGGGTCAGTCATTATTAGACAGACTCAGTATAGAGAAGAAAACTCACATTGACATGAAGAACATTAATGACCAATTTTTCTCACATACTGTAGATGCCACTTAGATGTTGTGCTTGCTAGCATCGTTCTGATTAATGAAAAAGAGGCGTGGCCATCTTCATGCTCTCTTGAGATGCACCATTAGAGATAAAACTATCTATCCCTCAATGATAGTGCCAATGCAGACTTTTATACAACTCAGGATCTTTTAAAAGAACAATGTTGACTACTTACACTGATGCAGAAGATGAAATACTAATTAATTTTCTTATCTTTATTTCAGGGACATCTAGGTTTACAGGGTATGAAAGGAGAGCAAGGTGTCGCTGGGTCGAAGGTCAGATATGTATCACACATTATTATTAATGAATACAGGATATTTATATCTACTTCAACTTCATTGTTATTTCTTCTCACTACAGCTGTATTCAATGAGGAACAAAATTTAGTTTCTCCAGGACATGGTTCTAAAATAAACACAGAAGAGCAGCATAAGACAAAAAATCTATTACAACAGGCAATAAACTATACAAATCCTTTATCCCAAACTCTTTTCTATACAACATACAGTGACTATACAGTAATGGTACAGTAGACAAAACAGTGTAGAATGAGGTTGGGATAAAAATATCACCTGTGGGTTGACAGTAATGAAGGTTTTATGTGTATTATTATTGTTTCATTGATTATTAGTGATGTCCTTAGTAACATATCCACAAGCACTGTCAAGGCTACAAAGAGTCTCTATGCCTATAAAGTGAATTAAATATACATTTTGATTGTCTTAGTAAAATAACCTGTGTCCTTAGTGATTAGATGTTCATATTTCACTTCAGGGTGAATCAGGTGTGCCTGGTACAATGGGTCCTGTTGGTGAACGGGTAATGTTATTTTGATCATTATTCACTACAATAAATTACAATAATAAAAAATACAATAAACCCCCTTCTAATCCAAAAAATATATTTTTTCTCATGCACAGTAATTGCCTTTTGTTTTTACAGGGTCCAATTGGAATGGCTGGAGAAAGGGGTAGAATTGGGCCCACAGGGCCTGTGGTAAGAAAACAGACTTAATCAGTCTACTGTAGCATGTTACTGTACTGTTTTCTGAAATGTCCATAAATTCAGCCTCATTTCCTTATAGGGAAAACGCGGTACTGCAGGAAATGTTGGGAAACCAGGTCCACTGGTATGCAAATTGCTTCTTCTGTTCTACTGCCTTTTGTCTGACGTACTGCAGATTTTAACACAAATATATACATTTGTATATAAAAGACACTGCAGCAATTATTTATTGTTTTCAGTTAGTTGTTTTTTTTATGCACAGGGCCCCATGGGAATCACTGGAGCACCAGGTTTTCCAGGTAGTCCTGGGATAAAGGTTAGTGTGATTATGTTCATTTTAATTTCAGATGTCTGTAATTGTATGGATTTTTCTTGCACTAACCCTAACTATAGCCTAGTTACAGTTCTTCAGACATTATTAATAAATTAGAAACGTTAGAGAAGTAAGCATTGTTGAAGTACATATGATCTTTGTTCAAGTGTAATCTCTAATCAAGTGTTACTCTGTTACTACAGGGTCAGCCAGGAGCCACAGGCCCTCGTGGCACCAGTGGACCCCAGGGCCCCAGAGGAGAATCGGGACGTTCAGGCTTACCTGGAGCTCAAGGCATCCAGGTTTGTCCTGTCTCACCTGTCTTAATGAATTATACTGTAGTTCCACCTTATGTCACATTTATCAACATATTTTCTGTTTTATATATTCATGTATATTCTCTATTTATATGTTGTTATTTCAAGGGACCATCAGGCACAGATGGGCTTCTTGGAACCAAAGGGCCAGCAGTAAGTGCTCATCTCTCATTAATATCCATTTATATCACAAAATTAATTGTTTTAAGTACTTAAAATCTATACATTTTATTTTTTTGACACATCTGAGAAGATTTCTGTGATGTTGTGTTGTAGGGTACACCTGGTGTGCAGGGTCCAATTGGACTTATTGGTCAGCCTGGCCCACCCGGACCTCAGGGAACTACTGGACATGCTGGGATCAAAGGTCAAGTGGTAATAACAAACTCTTAAATTAAAAATGCTGAACTGTCTGTTTGGGACATTTGTTCCAAATAAGAATACAGATATTCTTATTTGTGTGCTCATAGGGTGAAGTGGGCGTCCCTGGATTTAAAGGAGAGGCTGGACTTAAAGGAGAACATGTGAGTTTTAAAGTATTTGTTTTCCTTATCATTTGGAACATTTGTTAAACCTAAATATATATGCAAATTATATCAACATTTACAAATATATGAAGAGTATTTCAGCTGATATAACTGATTTAACTGTTACTAGTTGGAGTTTCATAAATGTCATGTCTGTGTAACAGGGTCCACCCGGAGCTCAAGGGGAGATGGGTCTATTGGGAGAGGAAGGAAAACGTGGTCCAAGAGGAGACCCAGGATCTCTGGGGCCTCCTGGTCCTGCTGGAGAAAGGGTGAGGGAGTGTGACTTACTGATTTTAGTCCTTAGTATGTAACATTTTGCGAGATGTTATTAAGATTACAGCTTTTAAAAACAGCCTCCTTTGTTTTATGAACAATTCCTTTTGATATTTTTAGGGTTCTCCAGGTAATCGTGGTTTTCCTGGTGCTGATGGGTTACCTGGACCTCAGGTAGTCAAAGTCAAATATATTATTTAACATATCAAAAACCACTGACCCCCTTCACTGTACTGCAGTTAATCTAGCATGGTACACTATGGTGGGCTCTGCATTTTCATACTGTTCCTCAGTGGTTTGCTGTTGTAATATCACCAGGGAGCCCAAGGTGATCGTGGGTTTCCAGGCTCTTCAGGGGCTAAAGGTGCTTCTGGGGATCCTGGCCGTTCTGGAGAAGCAGGCATTCCGGGTGCAAGGGTAAGAAAATGTCAGGGATGCTTTTTCTCTCAAAGTGTGTCACAATTATACATATTTTTTCTCATTTTTAAGGGTCTTACAGGTGTTCTTGGACTCCAAGGGCCAGAAGGAAAAATTGGACCTCAGGTATTTATGCTAAATGAACTCATAATGAGCAAGGTCATAAGCTAAGTTAGGAACGGAGTGTTTTCATGCAAAAAGAAAGTCTTTAATGATACAATATACAAGGTATAATAAGTGTTAATATGTCATTTTAAACTATATCTGCATTATTATCTGAAGAACCGTAACAGCACATTTAGTAAGTAAGTGCAATCACTGTTATGATAAAGTGAGGTTCAGGTTCTAGAGGCGTTTTTGATGAGATATGACTATAATAAATGTCACTGAAGATGTCAGTCTGTGCATTATGAACTGTTTTCTGCAGGGAGCCCCAGGAGATGATGGTCATGCTGGTTCAGCTGGGTCCACTGGAGTTAGAGGCCTAGTTGGGTCCATGGGTCTGCCTGGTCCAAAAGGCTTCAGTGTAATCAATCACTGCCTTTTCAAAACCTGTTAATACTAAGCACTGTAGAAAAATAAAATAGTGGGAATATATTCCACTTTCTCCATATCTGTGGTATAAGAATGCAAGCATCGATTTCTAACCACATCGTATGTTGTTCATATTCAGGGGGATCCAGGAAAAGCAGGAGAGGTTGGATCTTCTGGATCCCCAGGGCAGAGAGTGAGTATTTTACTATTGCTATAGTATCTATTTACTTTTCCAGTTGTGAATGAAATATAAGTGAAAATATATCCAGAAGTATTGTTGTAATATAAGAAAGAAAACTCTTATCACTCTCAAAGGGCCCCAATGGGAAAGATGGAGAGGAGGGCGCTGCAGGTGCTCCTGGACCACTTGTGAGTGTCCAATGTTGATGTGTCATGAACTGACTTAGTGTTTCTGATTAAGTATCTGTGGTATTCTAGCAAATATAATAAAAAAAATAATCTAAAAAATAAAAAAATAATCTTCCACTTCTGCTTGTTTCAAGGGTACTCCGGGGAAGAGAGGAGAGCAGGGTCCTCCTGGTCTGATCGGTTTTCAGGTGTGTAAAAAATGATTGTTCATCATTTAAACTAATCTTTTAATGTTTAAGTAACTTGATCACTACTTCTGCTAATTTCATCATTCAGCTTTTCTATTTGCATCTTCATATTTGTAAAACATGCTTGTAGAGCTGGGCTAGTTTTCCATAAAGTTATTTGGAAACAGCTGGAGACTGAGGAAATTACTTTGATTAAATTTGGTTTGCTTTTCAGGGTTTACCAGGACCAGCAGGACCACCTGGAGAGTCTGGAAAACCAGGTGATGAGGTGAATATACTGTTTTGTGTTTGTGTGTGTGTGTGTGTGTGTGTGTGTGTGTGTGTGTGTGTGTGTGTGTGTGTGTGTGTTTTTCTGTATGTAAAATGTACTAATTTTGTTTTTTTAGGGAGTCCATGGTGAAGCAGGCTCTGCTGGTCAGACTGGTCCAAGAGTAAGCTTATACTAAGAGTTCTTCTGTACAACACTGGTCAAACTAAAAAAATATCCACAGTGTACTATATCGTATTACTGACAGTTATTTACCTAATACCTACTACGGATAGGGTGAACGTGGAACTCCAGGAGAGAGAGGAGATCCAGGTCCAAACGGCCTTCTGGGGCCTAAGGGAAGTGCAGGAACACCCGGCCCTGATGGACCTAAGGTTAGTCTTTTGCTCTGTGTTGTCAATTTTTTGAAGGACATTATCCATCTCTCTCTCTATCTCTCTCTGTGCCTTCTATTTGTGTGCTGCATTCAGATACACACCACAGTAGTGGGCACTACAAGTAACGGCTGATTTACACTGGAAGAAAAGACCAAAATCACTCCTTAGCAAATGCACAAAACTAGTTTCTCCATACAGGAGGCATCTTGAAGTTGGGTTGTTTGGATACTGTATGTGTAACTCTCATATTCTATCATATTCTGAAAATGTCAGAAATGCATAACTTCAAAATCTCAAATGGCATTGTGTGTGTGTGTAACTGTGTAGAGCAAAAGTTGTAACCTTAACTAGGGTGACCATATATCCTCATTTTTCTGGACATGTCGCTAAAAGTGCAAAAAATCCCTAAAATGTACAAATACAAATTCACAGGTGAATAAAGAAATACATCTTGTGCTTAAGTCTCAGGAAGTAGTGAAAAACCCAATACATGACCAGCAATGCTGGCTTTTATGTGTCAGTGTCAAATAAAGTTCCTAATGATCAAGAAGCCCAATTAAGCTCTGTAACATCCAACTAACCATTCTTTGCGATTTCTTCACAAAATACAAACGTAGAAGGAGATTTTTTTGCTGATTCAAATCCACTGGGAAGAAGAATTACTTGTTTGTTGAGGGGCTTTTTGGCACAACATGCAACTTTAAGCACATTTTTTCAAAGATTTCCCTGTCTACTTGATTAGTAATCGAGAACTGTTCCAAAAAATCAGGAAGATAATTTAAGCCTGTATCAAGAGTAGTGAGGAGTGGAATTTTGTGGTAACTTCTTTTGTTTCTATGGCAATTAAAATAAATAAATGTTATGCTAAATTATTATTTTTTTATTTGTTTCTTTTTTATGTAATTCTTGTTTTTGTGTGCCAAAAGTATTTTTTATTTTGTGTTACAAAATATTCTGAATCTGTGAATGAGATTTAAAGACAAGAAAAATGCCAGACTTTTCTCTTCATTTTAGGTAAATTATTTAGGTAAATGCTACAACCTAAAGTACACATTATGTTATTTTCAACCTATATGAGCAGTGTAAATCAGTCATAAATACACTGTACAATTTGACCCTCTTTTGTATCAAGTTGTTATGCTTGATCACAACTGGTGAATTAGTTTTACCAGTTATTTACCTTACTAGTCTCTTAGTTATGTATCCTGCAAATGTCTCCATATTACAGTAACATACATTTAGCTCATGTGTCATTGGCTGTCCATAGAATTAAATGCTGTTTTACATGCAAGTGTTGTACAGATCTTCTAGATCTGTAAACTGGACATTATTGCTAACAAGCATTTACCTATACTTTAGATACTTTTTCAAAACTCTTAACACAGGAACACACCTACATCACACAATTGGCCAAATTGTTCATATTCTTCTCAAAAACACATTTTGTTAACTAAATAATAACTCTTCATTTCAAAATACAATACATATTTTTCTACACACACTAACTTCATCAAAACTCAAGAAATATGACTCAAAATAAATTAATTCTGTCAATCAATAGCACATGCTTTCAATTCACAAGGTAAACACAGTCAATCAAAGTGCAACAACTTTCAAACCACTAGTGATTGCTGCCATTACAAAAACTGCATTAGGTTTCATGGTGTTAGGTTGTATAGCTGTCCACATTCAAAACACACAACCATTTGTTCCTTTCAATTCACCACATTTATTGTGTCAGTGTTACGTAAATGTGAGAGAGTTTAAATGCACACACACAAAAACAAAACCAAAACCAAACATGTATTCATCTAATCTTCAGGATTAGGCCACATGTTTTCATCAACATCACACCTGATGTCATCTAATGCAATACACGGGGGATAAAAGCGTTTGGAGTGTCGGATCCACCCCGGCAGTCTACAGCTGTGATGTCCCTATAGCATCAAGGAGAGACATTTGGTCATGTGGCTGATGATCATAAACTTTCCACCTCCACACAGAAAAGATCCTCTATGGGATTAAGGAAAGGCGAGTAGGGAGGAAGGAAAAGGGGCACCATTCTTGGATGGGTTTCAAACCAAATTGTAATGGCTTGCGAGTGGTGGAAAGCAACATTGTCCCAAGTGATCACAAAGGTCCTCAAGGTTCCTTTCATGCAGAAACATAAGGAGATGCTTAGTATTGTAGGGCCCAACCTGGCATCTATAAAGGACTAATCCAATGCTCGAGATTGCAGCACACATTGTGATGCTCTCTCCTCTTTGACCTGGCACCTCGACTGTGGCCCTTTTTTCCGATTATATTTTGTCCTCGTTGGCGCCTTCTGGCCAGATTGAACACTGCCTTAACTACAGAGATAAATTCATGCAGGTTTTCATTAATCTCCAACTCCATAACTCTCTGATATAAAACCAAAAACAGTTTATGTGAATTCAGTTCATTATACGTGACTGGACTGCAACCTGTATGTATACTTGCAAAGTGAAAAGCTCACAGAACTGGACATTGAATGTACAGCACACCTGCACATGCTGCTGCCGTAGTTCCTTGACCTGCTCACTGTTCCTATCAAAGGGAACAGTGTAGAGTTCTTTCATTTGAACTCTGAGTTTGGACAGAGACTGAGTGATGGTTGTCAGGCTGATGCTGGCCACATTGTTGAATATTTCGTGGTCGTCCACGATTCTGGTCTCAATGTCACGAAGTTTTATTGCATTATTAGCAATGACCATTCCAAAATGGCAAGTTCTTGATCAACATTGAAGATCTTTCCTTCTCCCCCAGAGGGAGGAAGATGGTGTATCCTTTAGGGACAAAAAATTTAACATTAGGACTATTAGTCTTACTTTGAGAAATGGCAAGTGAGAATAGAAGCAACCCATGTAAATTCATTACTCACCTTTTGGTTTGGTTAAAGATGCGAATAATGAAGGCAACGGTCGACCTCCTGAGATTGGGCTGCACTCTCAACAGTCTCTCTTAGTGACAGACCATGGTTGATCACATGGTCAATGATGGTGGCGCGTATTTGATCACTTACTTGCTCTTGGAACCCTTTGAATACCACCATGCATTCTTATGCCTCGTCTGTGTCCTATTTGT
>JBBIGC010000104.1:2768072-2789915 GCA_037576955.1 Lepidarchus adonis
GGGCCAGCACCTCTACCTGGGCCAACTCCTCTACCTGGGCCAACTCCTCTACCTGGGCCAGCACCTCTACCTGGGCCAACTCCTCTACCTGGGCCAACTCCTCTACCTGGGCCAGCACCTCTACCTGGGCCGGCTTTGAATCAACTGTGTGTCAATTATTCAGAGATTGGTTTATTATCAGCTGTTTTACTGTTATTTAGAGCTGATCTCATTGCAGAAGTAGTGGAATACTACTGTTTGAAAATATTGTGTTTTCTATTGTGCTATGCTGTGTACACACTTTTGTAAATAAGGCGAAAACGATTCATAATGTTAAGAAAATGTAAGCATATTGGAAATGTGTACACTGACAGCATATTGTGTGAAAACGACATGAAATGTGTTAATGGTTTGGCCACAACAGATCAATCTTGTGCTAATTGTATTTAGAGTTTTGAAAATGTGACCACAGATTGGACAAATGCTTGTTAGCGATCGAAAAAAACTGTAATATGTAAGTTCAATTTCCAATGAACTGTTGATATTATATTTACAATTTACATACATTGATAACTTTGATAATATGTTTCTAAATGTGCTATTGACATATCCTCACCACATGTTGGCAACAACTCACATGCAAAGAAATCAAACCATCTGTCCATAGATTAAATAATGTGTAATAAAATGGAATGACACAGGAAAAAAGTATTGAAGACGCTTACTGAAATGTATTTAATACTTTTTACAAAATCCTTTGTTGGTGATGATGGCTTGAAGTATCTCCTGTATAGAGAAACTAGATTTTGCATTATGCAGGTTTGATTTTGGTTCAATTTTCTTAAAATCCTGAAGGTTCCGTGGGCCCCTTCTATGAAATTTGTGCTTCAGTTCTTTCCATAGATTTTCTATAGGATTCAGGACAGGTGATTGACTGGGCCATTCTAGCAGCATTATTGTCTTTCTTTGAAATCGGGTTGAGAGTTCCCTTGGCTGTGTATTTGGGATCGTTGTCTTGCTGAAATGTCCACCCTTGTTTTATCTTTTTATCAAGAATGTCTCAGTACATTTTCCATTCATCCTTCCTTCAATCACCACAATATTCCCACCTTTACTGTGTGGTGAGCGGTCATACATGTCATGGCAGTTTAGTGCATTACTTATTGTTTTCTTTTAAACAATTCTACCTGCTAATTCCAGGTCTTTCTGCAGCTCTCCACAAGTGGTCCTTGCTCTTGAGCAACTTTCATGATAATTCTTGTGTGTGTTCATTGCTTATTTTACCTGCTGTAAATTATTTTTCATGCGCTTTGACCATGTGTTAAACTGTATAGATACACCAGTAATAATGGTATATGATTGCCCTATAAGTGTGTGTTGCTTTTGATCTTCAGGGTAGTTCAGGTCCAGCAGGGACTTTAGGAGAGCCAGGCCCACCTGGCCTTCAGGGAATGCCTGGAGAGCGAGGGATCCCAGGACCAGCTGGACCTAAAGGAGACCATGTAGGTGTTGCCTGGAAAATGATCAAAGAAATGATTGTCTGTCAGAAAATATGATTAAAAGGCATAGATTTTAAGATGAAAGAAAGATGCAGACAGATGCACCACTCTAAAAAAAAATTCAGTACCTTAATTCAGTATCTGACTGCATATTTTTTGTTGCACCTGTCTGTCTGCTTGTTTCAGGGTGCCATAGGTGTGAAAGGAGCTGAGGGAACTGCTGGCAATGATGGTGCTCGAGTGAGTAATATGGATATATTACACATAACAAATATCCAAGCACAAATACAGACACAGATAGAAATACATTGATGTTGCACAGTATCTCACAAAAGTGAGTACACCCCTCAAATATTTTGTAAATATTTTATTTTATTTTTCATGGGACAACAGTGAAGATGTAAAGTACAATGTAAAGTCATCAGTGTATAGCTTGTATAACTAATTTGCTGTCCCATCTAAATAACTCAAAACACGGTCATTAATATCTAAACCTCTGGCAAATGTAAGTGCACCCCTAAGTGATTATGTCCAAATTGTGCCCAGAGTGTCAATATTTTGTGTGGCCACCACAATCTTCCAGCACTGGAGTTCAGTAGATCTTCACAGGTTGCCACTGGAATCCACTTCCACACCTCCGGGATGACATCACAGTGGATGTTAGAGACATTACACCTTATGTTTGAGGGTGCCCCAGATGCTCAATATGGTTTAGGTCTGAAGACTGTCTAGTACCTTTACCCTCAGTTTCTTTAGCAAGCCAGTTGTTGTCTTTTAGGTGTGTTTGTGGTCATTATCAAGTTGGAATACTGCACTGCAGCCCAGTTTCCAAAGAGAGGGGATCACTCATTGCATGAGTGATGACAGCTCTCATGCAATGCCAAAACTTGACACTCCCACCACCATGTTGGACTGTAGGTAAGACACACTTGCCTTTGTAATCTTCACCTGGTTGCCACCACACACACTTGAGGCCATCTGAACCAAATAAGTTTATCTTGGTCTCATCAAACCACAGGACATGGTTCCAGTAGTCCATGTCTTTAGTCTGCTTGTCTTAAGCAAAATGTTTGTGGGCTTTCATGTGCATCATCATCAGAAGAGGTTTTCTTCTGAGATGACAGCCATGCAGACCAATTTGATGCAGTGTGTGGCATATGGTCTGAGCACTGACAGGCACCCCTTCAACCCCTGGCATACATCTGTTTTCAAAAGACAACCTCTGGATATGACGCTGAGCATTCAACTTCTTTGGTTGACCATGTCAAGGCCTGTTCTTAGTGGAACCTGTCCTGTTAAACCGCTGTATGGTCTTGGTCACCGTTCTGCAGCTCAGTTTCAGGGTGTTGGCAATCTTCTTATAGACTAGGCCATCTGCATGAAATCTGTGCACCGACTACTTTACATTGTATCATAGTGTCATATCTTCAGTGTTGTCCCATGAAAATATATAATAAAATATTTACAAAAATGTGAGGGACATACTCACTTTTATGAGATAATGTATGTACAGAAAAGCACAATACTATCACGTAATTCTCTTGTACTTTTTTTATTTCTGTAGGGTCTTCCTGGACCCATTGGGCCCACTGGGCCAGCTGGACCAGCTGGAGAAAAGGCAACACTCTTTTATTTTTAAATACAGTATTTATAATTCTGTTTATTGTTTGTTGTTTATTTTCTGTTTATTTATTCTCTGCATATCTGTGTATTGATCAGATTTCTATCTTTTTATTTTAGGGAGAGGCTGGCCCCAGAGGGCCTTCTGGACCTCAAGGTGCTAGAGCATCATCTGTAAGTGTGATATGTCTCCTTCATCTAGACTTTCTATGTGCTATGCATCATATACAGTCATGTGAAAAAATTAGGACAACCTATGATAGCCTGTGTGTTTTTGTAACATTCTTGGACATATGGATACTTAATGTAAATTTGAACAATACTGGGAGATGCAAGTAAGACAACTAACCAGTTAAAACTGAAGAAAAGGGCAAATTTTTTCTCAAATGTAATTCTACAAAAATGAGTGGTAAGGAATAATTTACAACACCCCCAAATTTATTCCCAATTAAAGTGGCTCAAATCACACAGGTGTAACACATCAGATGCACATGATTAGAACATAGTTACTCAGCATTTTGAAGGAGGTTCACCCTATTTGAAACTCAGACATTTAGTTTGGTGTAATTTGTTTGTACTCTGATATATGTTGATGTAATTATGTTTTGCTGCATATCTCAGGGTTCTCCGGGTGAGCCTGGTCCTAATGGTGCTGTTGGTTTTGCTGGACCTCCAGTGAGTTTATCAATCATCCATTTATCTTTACATTTATAAATATATCCATAAATTAATTTTGAGGCATGCCGGTTGGGTGGTCAAAATTTGTCTGTTTCTTTTTGCAGGGCCCTGATGGTCAGCCTGGTGTGAAAGGTGAGACAGGAGAGCCAGGTGGAAAGGGTGAAGCAGGTGCCCCAGGCCCTCAGGGAATGGCTGGAAAACCTGGACCCCAGGTGAGTTTTAAGCCTGCGTTAAGCTTTAACTTTATGTAAGGTCGATTGTCACACTAGACATGGGAGAGTTCTAGAATCCTAGATAGGGCAACAAATGTGTTAATATAAGTCTAAACATCTGGGTAAGTTTAGAAGGCGTAACAAGTTAATCTGTTGTTAAGAACATAATATATAAATTTTTAGATCTTAGATTTACAGATTTAATGTAACAGTTATGTTTTTGTATATGAGGTTAAAAAATGTTTCTTGTTGTTTCTTAGGGTTCCATTGGTGTAGCTGGGCTCAAAGGAGGCAGAGGAACTCAGGGGGCTGCTGTAAGTCACACCACAGTTGTTACTGGGGATCACAGAAATGGTATTTCCTCATACTCAGCCTGTGCTCTTTCTCTGTGTGTCATCAGGGTGCCAGTGGTTTCCCAGGTCTTCCAGGACGAGTAGGCCCACCAGGCTCTGCTGTCAGTGTTCTCTTTAAAGAATTCTCTCAAAACTAATTAAAACAAAGTTATATGACTTTTAATGATTCAATTGTTTTTTAATTATGTAAATTTAAATCTATTTTAAAATCAAAGAGTACATCTAAATATTTCTTTTACTGCAAAAGACATTCTCCATTGTTTTTTTTGTCAGGGACCTGTTGGGGAGCCTGGACCACAAGGTGCCCCAGGAAAGGGGGGCCCATCTGGCATCAGAGGAGATCCAGGGGGCCCTGGACGTCAAGGAGAGAATGGAAACCCTGGACCTGCTGGAAACCCTGGAGATAAAGGCGATTCTGGAGAAGATGGGCCACCGGTAATTAACATGGACAGATATGACTTTGGGATGTTGAGGATAGAGCTTTTGACTTTATATTTTAATTACCACACGAAAAAGTTACAATATCTCGGGCAGACTGTTTGAAAATGGACAAGAACACAGTTTTTAAAAAATCCTGAATATTCCAGTTTGAATGTAACAAAGGCTAAAAAGATAAAAGATTAGAATGCATGCCTTAATTTTTAACTGAATGAGATTATGTATGAATTATAGCCATTTAAAACAGCCATCCCTATTTTGAAGGTCACATAATTAACAAAAGCTCTAGATAAATTGGTATTAGACTGCACTTATTAAAGAGTTTAAACATTCACTGCCCATAAGTGTACAGAAGAATCCTAAAGCTACTTAGATCCAACCAAAAACCTCAGAAAAGAGGATTACTCTTTGTCTGCAAAGACTTCACATATTCTGTTAACATACCAAGGTTACCAAGTTTCCTTGGTAAGACGTGTGTTTGAGTACAAAATGCATCCCTGTTTAAGTTTTTGGGTTAAATTAGATTAAATGTGTAAAACCTGAGCTACATTAAACTGTGTGACATGATGGTCATCCATATATGATGCTTTTGATTTAGAAAAGTAACTTTTCTTAAAGTTTAAGTTGCTCTTTTGTTTCTCTCCTTTAAATTCCTCAGGGACCTGATGGTCCTCCAGGACCTTCAGGAACTTCAGGACAGAGAGGGTTGGTGGGCCTACCTGGTATGAGAGGAGAGCGTGGCATTGTGGGCCTACCTGGACCTGCTGTAAGTATGGCCATAATAACAGTACACTGGCATGTAGGAAGGCATTTTACTTTGGAAGGTGCCAAATTTAGCAAATACAGATTAAATTTGACTAATTCATCTTGCAGTGCTGTGTTCACTTAGTTAATGTTGCTGTATCTTACAAGCTTTCAAGCCCAGTTTGTCTACAATGGAGATCAATGGCATTTTCCCTGAAAATCTTAAAGAAACAGATGCAACATACTAGAATGGGTTAGACTAGAGGTTGCAGGTTCAAATCCCAGCCCGGGCACCACTGAGGCAAGGTACTGTCCCCACTTCACTGCTCCCTGGGCGCTGTTGATATGCTGTTCACTATGATGTTGTATTTAGTCTTCGGATGCATCCTGGAGACCTCTTTAGTCTAACCCACTCTAGTATGTTGCATCTGCCTGCTGCTCCATGTTAAATGCAGAGGACAAATTACGTTGTGGTACACTGTGTGCAGTGGTGTGTTCACAATGATAGGAAATCACTAATCACTAACAAGCTGTCAAGGTCTATACAAGTAGGAGATTAACCAGTTTTCTTAAACAGTGTCTGACTGTGTTAATGGCAAACTACAACACAGTAGATGCATGACTCCTCTAGTTACAGAGTAGATCCTTCACTGTTAAACTACCACAGAAAGTAAGTAGCTTGATGGTTATGCTACATATGTGCATTTCTTTCAGGGTGCACCTGGAAAGCCCGGGACTACAGGCCCTCAAGGAGCTAAAGGGTCTATAGGCCCTGTTGGACTGCCTGGATCATCTGGACCTCGTGGAGATCATGGCCCAGAGGTTTGCCATGTCAATCTCATACAGTTCATTCAGTTGAATTGGGTGAAGTGCCACATGTATTAACATGTGTTTTTCCTTGGTTTGAAAGGGTCTTGCAGGTTCAGATGGAATTCCTGGTGCTGATGGTACCATTGGAGTCAGAGTAAGGAATAAAATCATAACAGAGTAAAAAATGAACTGTATAAAACATTTGAACTAATAGTACTAAATGTGTTCATAATTATGTTTGAATGGGTTGATTGTCATTGTACTAGTGAATACTTGGCACTTGAATACATGTATAAGGGGAATTTACTCAATGTCTCTTGGTTGATCTCAGGGGGACAGGGGAGACTCAGGAGCTGAGGGTCTGACAGGAACCCAGGGTACCTCAGGACCCCCAGGACCAGTAGGAACTCCTGGAGGTCCAGGATTAAGAGGAGCACAAGTATGCATTTTGTGATATGCACAATATTAGCATACACCAACATCCCAGCCCTTTTTTGTATTTGACCTGTAGATCTTACTAAACAAAGTGTATTTCTAGTTGACATTACTGTAGTGTTATAATCCAATACTTCATTACAGGGTTCAAGGGGTCCCCCAGGTCCAGCTGGGCAGCCAGGTGTCAGAGGCAAAAAGGTTATTTATCCATTTGGACATCCACATATCCAATATATTTACTAATCTCAATTGACTTTTTCCTGGATAAATAAAGATGTAATAATAATTTAAATACTGATATATTTAACTAACCCTGTTTGACTTGAATGTTTAAATGGTTTCATATTTCGCATCGTCCTCTGACCTTAGGGACCTCAAGGGCCTTTGGGAGCGAGTGGAGACAAAGGAGATGCTGGTGAACGAGGTCAGAAAGGTCATCGTGGCTTTACTGGACTGCAAGGCCTACCAGGATCTGCTGTGAGTTCAAGATCATTATACAGTACACTGACTCTTATACTCTAATCAGTACAGACTGTGACTGTGTGCCTTGTCTTCTCAACGAAGGGAGCTACAGGAGACGCAGGTGTGAGAGGAATCACTGGTCCAAGTGGGCAAAGGGTAAGTCCCTGCTATTTACACAAGCCTCACTTTTAACCTTCTAAATGAATGTTCTAAATGAGACTGTTTGCTATATGGGCAGCATAAGGATTGTATTCTAATAGTATACAAAAACATATTCAAATAATACTTAACATGTTTGAGACCAGATGACGTTCATTCTCACATTAGGGAATTCCAGGACCTGTTGGTCCTTCTGGTAAAGAAGGGAACATAGGTCTGCCTGGAGCAACAGGGCCACCTGGACCACGAGGTGTTGCTGGAGAAAATGGACCGGAGGTGAGGAAACCTATTCTACTGAAAAAAAATGAATTCTGTACAAAATATGTAATGTTTTCCATGCAAACTAAAACACATAATTAACATTTATTTATGTAAAACTATTTGAGAGATATCAATTCTTCCTTAATTATAAATTTAAAGTTATTTTAACCCAAAAATATTGATCAGCCAAAGCAATTTGTTTTTTGTTTCCCTTGTTTTGCACAGCTACAAAGCAAATGTAATTAGTAAGTATGTGAAGTGTATAGCCCAATTAGACATTACTACTTTAGCTAAGAATATAGATTCTTGTTTTTATGGATGTGGCTGGATAATTAGTGCTGTCGCCTCACAGTAAGAAGGTGCTGGGTTCTATCCCCGGGTTGACCATGGGTGCCTTTCTGTACTCAGGCTCCTCCCACTGTCCAAAGGCCAAATCGCCCATAGGTGTGAGTGTGTGTGAATAATGTCTGTGTCACCTTGTGATGGTTTGGCTTCCTCTCCAGGGTGTAACCTGCCTTCTCCCATAGTCAACTGGGATGGGCTCCAGCTTCCCCCATGACCTGAAATGAATAATGCATTTGATGGATTTTTATGGACACTTGTATAATACAGTCATATTACAAACATGTTAAGATTTACTTTAGATTACTGAACAACTCAAGGTTACCTTTGAGTTTGAGTTTCATCAAAGTTTGGGAAAGGTACAATGTCATTATTAAGACATGGAGTTAGCATAAAAAGGCTAAAAAGGCTAAAAAGCCAACTTCAGATGCCAGATGTGTCCTGGCTGGTTAAATGTTTTTGGCTTAAGGGGGTAAATATTTGTACATTAATTTTCCACTGCACTATTGCTTCAAACATTATTTCTCCTTTTCTTGCTCTATTTAGGGTCCTCAAGGAGAACCTGGCCCTCCTGGGCCCCCAGGCCCTCCTGGCCCGCCAACTGCTGCTGTGGATGACCTTTTTGGTACATTGCTTGACTATGGTGAGGATTTGGACCCAGATGCCCCACCCCCTCCCCCAGAGTTTAACGAGGATGAAGCAAGACCCAATAACAGCTCAGTTGTAGCTGAGATGGACAGTGGGGTCCATGCCTCTCTGAAGGCTCTGGGCAGCCAGTTGGACAGCATGCGCAGTCTCGACGGCAGTCGCAACCACCCGGCGCGCACCTGCCAGGACCTGAAGCAGTGTTACCCATTGAAGAAAAGTGGTGAGGAACATAGTGGCATGATCATTAAGATGCAATTATTAGTCTTAAAACCTGTTACACTGGAACTGTTATGCATTATTTAATAACTTCAATCAAACTAATACATACTGCATGTGAAAATAAGAATGAGGAAATGTAATCTGGAGCTGCAGGTGAGTTTTTGGGTGTAAAGTGTCGGCTGATTCTCTGTGAATAGGGTTCTGTGAATAAAAGTGCTTTGAATAAAAATGGTTGAATTTAGCACTCTACTTCAATTTACAGGACACAACATTTTCAACATTTTTCACACTGTACAGAATACAGAGCATTAATCACCATCATCACTTATTTACAGCTAATCTTATAGCATATAATTTAGTACTTACTGTAAATGATTTGGTAACCACTCATATGTACAGGGCGTCCTCGACTTACATTGTACTCGACATACAGAATTTCATGGGTATGTGACCCCCACCCTTTAAAAAATATAAAGTGTAAAATTAAAAGTGAAAGTAGACAGCATAAAACACTCAGGTGGGTGAATGTTTTCCTCCGGTGGACTGACACAGGAATGGCCCCATTGCGTTACACAACTCTGTGCTTATTTATTGCTTATTCAACGTATGAATGACTTTATCACTTTAACAGGAAGCTCTATGTAGCAGAAGTGTAAATATGTTTGACTCTGAATCTATTGCATAAGCATTAACACACCCTCACCCATACCCTGAATGTGTTATAGGTGACTACTGGGTGGACCCTAATGAGGGCAGTCCTAAGGATGCCATCCAGGTGTACTGTAACATGGAGAGTGGCGAGACGTGCATATCGGCCAACCCCTCCAACATTCCGCGCAAGAGCTGGTGGAGTTCACGCTCTACTGTGCGTAAACCTGTGTGGTATGGAGCCACAATAAACAGAGGAATGAAGGTCAGTGTACAGAGTTACATTTAAATTGAATTGATTTACTTGACCAGTTGTTATACAGTATACAATTTTAAATGTAAAGCAATTGTATGTTTTGTGGGGCAGTGGTGGGCTAGGTTCAAATTCTAGTCCAGGCACAAGTGAGGTACTGTCTCCACTACACTGCTGCCTGGATCCTGTTGATTCTGTGTGCACATGCAATGGGTTAATTGCATTGGTCACATTTTGTTGTGGTGCACTTTGTGTGTGATTAAGTATGTACTCAATGACAAATAGTCACTTTCACTTCACTTGACCATTATGCAGAGCCTTGCTATAGTATCCACCCCTTTTAAAGTCATCAAATTTGTCTGGATTACAAATGGCACACATTGTTCCACCCAGTATATTATAGCAAACCATTGTAGCTCTAAAGTGAATTGTCAAAATGACTTTTTTGAAGAACAAATATATAGTATATGTCTACAAAATATCAGTGCCATTTGTAATGCAAAGATAAGCATGAATAGTTTTGCAATGCTCGAAATGCACATATGTATTCTCTGTACTGATACTTATCCTCCTCATTTGGCCTTGTAATTTCTAAAACTATATTTTCTTCATCAGTTTACCTATGGCAGCAAAGAGGCTTTACCCAACACAGTGTCTGTACAGCTGAGGTTCATGCGTCTGCACTCTAAAGAAGCAGTTCAGACGCTTACATACCACTGCAAAAACAGTGTGGCCTACAAAGACAAGAAGAACAACAATCTGAAGAAAGCTGCAATATTAAAGTCTGCAGATGGTCTGGAAATCAAAGCGCATGGCAACACCCGGCTCAAGTACACAGTCACTGAGGACAGCTGCTCGGTACGAGACTAAATATGAATTAAACAAGGCTGTTTAATTTGTTCATACCTTTTGACACACTGGGCTGCATTATTGCCTTTGAATCCTGTTTAAAAGACACATTTTTTCCTTGCAATTTCAGTAAAATTATGAAAACTTCATTAGAATTTGAGTTATTGTGTTTTGCTGTTTAAATGTAATTAACCATTGAAATGTATGGTGAAAAATACATTTTATTTAAGAAAATAAAAAAATAGCTTTATAATAAATAATTTAGCACTTACCCTAATTGTAGTCAGTTAGCCAAGACATGTTTGGTGTCCATTTTGCAAGTTTTTTTTTTTTAGTGTAGAACTGATGCTACAGGGCAAACAGGGGTTGAGCTACAGCTGTGCCAACACATCCATTTTCTAAAAATTTTTTTTTAGATCCATGCTATTTAGAAAACAAATGTTCAGTGCCTTAAGATCTCCAATCTACAAGTAACCATTTTAGACATCACCAGGGCTAGAAGTTGGTCATAATTTTGTATCAGATTCTTCCATATTTATGACAATTTTTTTTACCACAAAAACAGTTGGCAGTTTCTGAAAATGAACCCTTTTCTAAAATGGTTGCCTAGACAACATCTACAAGTCTGTGCCACCTCAATGAAGAGCTGTATGTGATTTAAGGGGCTTCAGAGAGGTTTTAGAAATGTATTCCAAACATGTCTATGGTGGTCACATTTTGATGCCAAACAATGACAAAAACATGGCAAAAATGTAAAGGACATTCAATATTTATTTAATCTCATTTTAGTTGCATTAAAATCAAATTTTCTCCTTACACACACAAATGTGATCAATCAAGTGTAGACTCCACATTTTCAGTGCGACACATACAATTGGAATATGTTTTTGTTATTGCTGGGAGTAACTGACTCGCAACAGTACATTTGGTTTCAGTATATATTATCTGTTTTTAAATCCAGGGTTATGTATTTCTAATGACAGGTATTGTATATGGACACAGCTTGGTCTCATCCTCTTCTCTGTGTTCATGTCTTGCAGAAATCGAACGGCGAGTTGGGTAAGACTGTGTTTGAGTATCGCACACAGAAGCTGTCTACACTCCCCATTGTGGACATGGCTGTACTCGACGTGGGAGGTGCAGATCAGGAGTTTGGCATCGACATTGGCCCGGTGTGCTTCTCATGAAGCCAACAAAGAAGCCGCCCTGTGATCCTGCTGCAACCTGCGGATTCTGTACAGCAAGCTAAGACCACCATTAAGGCTTCAGCTCTGTAATACAGTATTTATTGTTCAAGACAGTTCAGAAGTGCCTTGACCAGCATGATGAGCCACAGCAGTATCCCCCCCCTTTTCTTTTCTTAAGGAATTCCACTAGCTTGGGGTGTATGAATATATGAGAGACTGTGTGGACTTTAATTTATGTCATATTTCATAATACATATGCCCCTTGCACTGCTGTGTAATAGCAATAAATGTTTTTATTGAGTAATGAGTAATAAATAATAATCAAGTAATAAGGGGCACAACCTAACATTGAGTTTTTTGCTAAATATATTTTATATTATTTAATATTTTATATAAAAGACCTATACACTACTACTACAACAAAAACTTGTTTCTAGCACTTATTATTTAATTAGGTTCATTTTAAGACATAAAGGGGCAATTTAAAACAACCAGAATTAATTCAGTATAATTCTATATTGTGTAAACCAGACATTCCTACTTAAATACATATATAGTATGTATATATGCATTAAAATAAAATAAAAAGTGTAAAATAAGGTCAGTTTACTTCTATTAATTAAAATGTTCTCAGTTGAATTTCTTTCTGTAGATTTTGATGAAACTGTTAAATCTGTACTTCAGCCTGGTTAACTCTAACAGTGAGCTGCTTACATGCTTTTAAATGGTGCTATATTACAGCCACCAAGAGTGAATAAAATAATATATGTGTGAATAAAGGTGTGAATCCTGTGACTTATACACAGCCCAGCAATCAGAAAAACATGTGTTAAAAAAGTGACCTTTATTGTACAAAAATCTCTGAATGAAGCACAGATGTTGCTATTAGAATGTGAGAAGATTCAATGCTAGATGTAATGTTCTAGTATCCATGTTACAATTTACCCCATGTTAGGTTGTGCCATTCTCTCCCATGTGTGTTTAAAACAAGGCTGCAGTTACGCTAACTTTCATGCTCACATTTCAGTTCTTGTTGAGGTGCTACATCATTTAACTTTTTTGGGATTCTTGTGGTGAGGACAATTCCTTTTTCCCTCTCAATGGACCTCCTTCCTCCTCCACATCCCCCTCCACCCTGCCCACTTTCTTTCTTTGTTGAACTGAAGTATGAAGCTGGAGATTCGGACCATTGTGTACACTTTATACGTGCTACCTCTGAGGGATGGTATATCGATAAGAGTGAATTTGACTGACCTTTAAAGTGAACATCAATAATGCGTTTTACTTTTACATAGTGACCATACAGTGTCTCATTAAAGAATGATTGTGTACATTTGTGATAATCTTTTATATATACATGCTTACCATATAGGTTTTCTTTTCTAAAAAAAACTTGCCTGCCTTTTCACACAAACTCTTCATTTCCATTTGCACAAAAATTTAAATACATGGCAGATCAAATGCTAACATTTATATTTATAATTTGAAAATAATTTTGAAAGTATTGAACAATGTTTTGTGGAATAGGGAATAATCTAATGTACAGGTGTCATAAAAAGTAAAAGTAGTTAATGACAAAATGTTCAACAAATTTTCCTTTATTTAGCAAATGTGATACTGAGGACATCATAAAGTAAATATCAGCTATTTTACATAAACAATATCTACACAAATGTCATTGTCACTGTAGAACCTGCAAACATTCTTGTGGAAAGAACCACAATGCACTGCAACCAACTACTTCACTCCTCCACCTATTTAAGTTCACGGGCTTCTATAAACCACTAACAATGAATGTGTATGTACACGGTGGATGCATATTAGCAGTGTAAATGAGACAAATTCTAAAAAGTGCTATACCATTAGTTTGGCAAGACTGTCATAGGATACAGATAATCAAATCATTGATATTCAGTAAAATTATATGTAAAATCTCTGTAGACTGATTTCTTACCATATAAAAATAGAAACAACCTGTACAACCCGGTCCATGGCTTTATTTAATTTCAATTGTTGCTCAATGCAAAATGTAAATAGAAATACTCTGTTACTGCTCTATGTAGAGATAAGATGTCTGCAGAGACATTAGCATCGACTGTCCACTTGATCCAGGGAGAAAGCAGTTCCCTCCAAAGTCAGACCCATTTTGAACCCCTCCTAGCAGAACAAACAAAATATTAGAACAAAAACATCTTAAAGGGCCCATATTTTTCCTGAGGTCTGCTTATGGCATATTTTTACATGACCATATCCATCCCTTATTTTTGTGGTCCTGGAGATTTAACATCCTGGAATGTTCAGACCCAACACAACTGTCTCTCATATTTAGACTCACCTGAGGGATCAGGTGTGTTAGGGTTAGAACTAAATTCTGTAGATAAATAGTAGATCTCCAGGACTGGAGTTGGGTGCCCATTATATATATTTCATAAATGACCTCAATTTAGTGACTGAACTATTTGGTTGCATTATTCACAAAGCAGTCTGGGCCAAAACACTCCTTAAAACTTCAGAATGGGCAGAACTAAAATGCTATAGGGTGAATAAGCAGGCACAGTATATGTAAATATGACCCCTGCAGAATAACATTATTAAATGAACTAATCTTAACATTTTAAAAAGTAATTAATATAAATACTTCAGTAACTACTATGAAACTGCACATGTTATATAGTTATGAGAATGAGAAACTGAAATGTGGAGCCAAATACACAAATTATGCACAAAATGGCCAGAAAAATGTGTTTCTAACTGATAGCAACTGGAAACAGCGAAAGCATGCAGAACACATATTTTACAATTCAGCTGAATTATCCAAATATCTATTGAGCAACTTCATTAGGTCAAAAAACCTGTCTCAAGCATAAGAAACAGGCTTTTTAAATAAATAATGAATTATATCATTTTTGCATTATCAGTGTTTAAGGATCCATGTAAAGCCCTCCAACATTAATGGCAAAGCTCATCTGAGGGACATGCTAAGCTAAGACCGTGTCAATGCTCCTGTCCTAATTTATACATATTGCGTGCAAAGGCTGCTGTTATTTACAGGAGGCAGATTGAACAACTCTGAAAGCAAACTGACAGCAGTGATTTCACTCATCTCCTTCTTGCCCAGATTAACTTCCATAAACGGCTCAACTCTGGAGATATTTCCAACAAACAATGGAGGAATATTACAGGTCTTAGTGCCTGTTGTCCTCCAATGATATCCTTGCTCTCGTACACCACCTGTGAGCTGCGGTGCATCGAACACTAAGTTAAGCATGAATTGTACTGCATCCAGAGAAATGGATGTAATGTGTGTAATGGAGAAAAATCAAATTCACAAATAGTTTACAAACCATCTCTGCCGCTGTGGGGGCACAGGGAAGCAAAGAACAAGAGAGGGAGAGACAGAGAAAGACAGAGGAAGCAAGATAATGTCATTATTTCTGAATCTCCTAATGCTAAATAAGAGATGCCACTTGGCAGATTTTTAGCCTGGTTTTAGTGGTCTCTGAACTTCTCTAACATTCATTAATATTTCTGCACTGGGGGAGATTAAGGCATGAATAAAACTAGAGTAGGATACATCAGGGCAAATCCAGCCAAGCCAATGCTGCCTGTGCGGTCTCTTTGATCTATTAATACTAGCTGTCAATCTCCTCTGCTGTTGACAAATATTTGAAGTCTGTTCATGATTAACGCAACTGGCATTAATTCTCTCTCAGCTAAATTTGGAATTCTGTCATAATCCCACTTCAAAGTGTGAGGGCTGCATATTTTAAAATCTTCTACAAAACACAGATTTAAGAAACACTCAGCTGAGAGAAAGTGGTAAGCAGTAAGACACTAGTGGAAGTTCTTGCCTCGTAATAGACTGAAAATAGGAATTTACAGTTTTTCTTTTCACCATGATCACTAACATTTCCACACCTGAACAGACAAAACAAAGCATAACAGAGCTGTACTATCTTCTAGGCTGCTTTTTGGTCTTTGGCCTGTACTGAACCCAGACTTTTGTGTTGTAAGGTAAGTGTGCTAACAGCTCTGCCAGCATTCCACATTTCTTACAGCCCACATTATATTGTAGTGCCTTGTGTTTGGGTCATAAAACCTAATATACACGGTTGAGCATTTCACTTTGCACATCAATGTCAAACTGGCAGAAGCTGATGAGCCCACCTGCATCTCATCCAGCTTGGACTGGAGATCTGGAGAGTAGTCAGGAAGGCCACAAATAAAGGGGTCAAAGGGTACAGCTCCAAACAGATCTATATCTGCAAAAATAGAAGGGGCGGTGACTGAAAGGCATTCCCACACCCTCACTGGTACTACACTATAGAGGTCAAACCACTATTAATAAATAGATGTAAAAATGCATAAAATGAGTTTTGTCCAACCAGCCATACAAACAAATAACAAATAAACAAACATTAGCTGTCTGAGTGAGGCTCGAGGCTTTTAATTTGTAGCTGTAGCTGATTGGGTGACAGCCAGAAAAAAAAATACAAAACTTGACTAAGTTCCATTTATTTCTTGGTGCCCACTCAATGTACTGTATGCTCTCAGACTAGAGGCATTTTTCAAATGTGCTACTATGCAGTGTGGATGTGAATGGCTCAGCAGCCCCAGGTTAGGTTCACATTCATTTCAAATGAGACCTTGCTGTGGAAAACAAGGTCTTTCTATAACTGAGAGAGTTCTGTATCATTTAACACAGTACTCGTCAGTAAGTTTGGACACAACTATTACTTGCTTTTGCTTTTTAGTAGTCAATGCTAAAAAATAAAACATGGGATTATGGGATTAGGACCATACAGGGTTTTTTTTTTAATCACAACCATCAATCAGTTCATAAGAGTATAATTTAAGACTCTTTTGACTCTTTATTTAGCAACTTATGAGGAACCACCAGGTCTGCTGTTCCAAAAAACTTGAGAAAGAATTGGCCTTTGTAAACTACTTCCCTTTAGTTAAGAAAATATTTTATTTCTTAAATGTTTGTATTTCAATTATTAGTATTATATTCACCTTAGAAACAAGTATAAGAGCTTCAAGCATAAGTATTTAGATCAGAATAACTATGATTATGAAAAAGTGTTCAGTTGTGAGTAGTATTATGTGAATGAGTACTCACCTCTGTCTTCGGGAAGGAGTGGGTGGAGAGATGGGGTCCCATTACCGTTCAGTATTCTTGACAGGGAAGATATGGGTGTAAATGGCACCATGTCAAATACGTCTGTAGAAGACTCTCTTGCAGGGATGCTTCCAGCCTAACAATATGAGCACAAACCTCATATTACACAGAACACCAGGAACAACACAGCAGTAATGTGAATGTCATTTTAAGCACTGACTACCAAACTTAAGCTGATTGTTTGGGCAAAAGACAAATTTACAGTTTTCCCTTCAACCCAAAAGCAGCAGATTAGTTAAGATATGGTTAGTGTCTGAAGTTTGCTGCTTCAGTGTTGCACTGGAGGAACATTACCAGATTAATGCTCCTACAAAACCTGGTATTTTCTACATAATTAGAAAGTGCCAGTGCCTTTTATACTGCATTAAAAGTTCCCAATGAAAGAGCACACACACAGACACACAGACACACAGACACTGCCTTTTACGACTGAACATGAGCAGAAAGAAGTATTTAGATAAATTAAAAGAGAAAGATGAAATAAAAGATAAACAAAGGCTTAAAGTTATTCAAGTAAAACAATAGAGTATAAACATCCATTAGCTGTTAGCTACATTAGCTTGAATGTTAGACTACATTTGAGATAAAGGGAAAATTGTGTAAAACTATTTTTAAGCACATTAAAGTTAAATTTAATTAACATTAAAATGTGGGTCTAATTAAAGAAACCATGTCATATACAGACAAATGCAAAAACTGGGTCCCGCTCTTGAAAAATAATAATTACACATCCTCTACATGGAGCACATTCAACACATTCTAACTTAGCAAGAGTTTTTTTATTTACCATATTGGAAAAAAATAAACCCAAAATGTGGTCTGTGGAAAACATACACATTAATATATATATTACATATGTGTCTTTAAATTTTTGTAAAAGACACATACAGTATGTAAAATGTGTCTTTACAGAGTTCTGCTGAATAATACATTTCCAAGCTGTAAAAGACAATTACACGAGGCCGAGGAACACTATAGTCACTGGCTGGTTGAAAATGGTTGGGTTTTGCAGGGGGTGGAGTGAGCAGGCCTGCTGATTGGTTGGAATCAGGTGAACTGGCAGGAGTTAGTGTGACAGAGGAAATGTCTAGAGAGGCGAAAGAGGTGATGTCATCAGCACAGCAGAAGAGAGCAGAGGGTCTCTGCAGCACATAAGCTTCACTAGGGGGGTCTACATGGGACAGCTGATAAAGAGCAGAATAGAGAGAGAGGCAAAAGGAAGGGAAAGGTCTTTAGAAAACATGTCAGAAAAGAGACCAAGAAGCTGAAAGTGAACAATAGAAGGTTTTCCTGCTTTCTGTCTAACGTACTGGTGATGACTGAGTGCTGATCAGCTGATCCTCCAGGTCCTGAAGCTGCTTTTTTAGCTTGGAATTCTCCATTTCCAAATCTTGAATCTGAAATAGCAGTAAGAATAAAATAAATCAGAATAAAACGCACAAAGATGTAAAATCTTCACTATTAACAGAAAAGAAATTCTATCAACTCAGATATGGCAGTGATTCATCAGTGATTCCATTCTCTTTCTGCTTGTGGTGTTTTGTGTGTAAAAGACTGTCAGTAGTTCTTAGCTGAGAAATGTTGTGGCTGAACAGGGCTGATTCTAACATATGATTTATTTAGATTGACTACAATAATTTTTGAATTACACTGCTGCTTAGGGCCCTTAGGGCATTTTTGTCATTCTTTATGATGTTGTATACATTTTTCGGTAAAATAATGTGTAATGTGTTCATATGTTAATATGATATGTTAATGTTTACACAGTTTATATGCAGGACTACTATGGGCATAACAACACACATTTTAGGTATAATTTAGTCAAAATTTCTGACTTGTTGTTTGTTAAAATGATGAGTTGTACACTGTTTTAAAAGTAGTGGAATTGTTACCCTCCTACTAGGAAGGCATAGTTCTTGATAAAATGGCAATCCCAGTTTTTATGCTTAAATAATTTTATGCTATTCACTACAGTGAATGATCCTTTTTTTCATTTTGGGGACTTAGCTTTTATTCTGAACCTTGTAGCTTAAGTTAACAGGACTGTGTTCCGCAGGAATCAGACAGTGTGCATTACTATGTTTTGGAGGAGGGGTTTTGGAGAGAGGTCTGAAGTGGTGGTGAGATTTGGCTGATGTTCATGATGCTTCCCTAACATCTCTTTGAACAGTTTTTATATTAAAAGATGGTCAATGTGTGCAAAAGATCAAAAGATCAATCTGTGCACAGTAGAACTCCAGAGAACCAAAATCTAAACTATTACAAACATATAAATAATGAGCTTATTTTGAACCAAAATCTAAACTATTACAAACGTATAAATAATGAGTTTATTTTGCAAGTATAAAGGAAGTTATAAACATAAAGACTTTACACTAAAGTTAGACTTCACAGCTTATTCATTTTATACTTTGTTGTGTAACTTCAGGTCGTGTAAATTGCTGCTGGCACAAAGCCTTGCTTACACAGTAAGTGCTGCTGACTGTCATTATCGCTGTCAAACCTAAAAGAGTTTCACACAATGAAAGAAGATCTTTATTCTAAACCAAATTGTTATGATTACACAAGCTGGACAAATGTGTTTCTTCCACTTCACAGCAAGCAAGTGCTAGATTGATCGATTTATCCAAAGCTGTTTCTCATCTCGTCCTTCGGTTCATGTGTAACAGATCTTATGGTATAATATGTGTAGACAATCGTCTGTGAATAACGGGGACTGGTGCACTTGCCTTTACGCATTTCATCAGATCAGTTTTTATTGTTTATTTATTGTGTATTCTTTATTTGACCCGATTCACATTTTTTATCTGATTAATTACAGCCATAATGGAATCTTCAGTCTGTAGATTCACCAAGACCTTCTGGTAGGTCTTGTAATTTTAGAGTAACTCCTAAGCCAAATTATTAATTATTAAGCCAAATGTAGTCTATAGTGCTCCAAAGTGTTCACTATTTCACCCCAGACAGGTTATACACTGCACTGATGATGTCTGTTTCTCTTAGTAACACTGTTTTTTGCTAGTTAGAACTTTAGAGCCATCTTGAGTGCAATGCTGCTGCTACAACAGAATATGGACCAAGATTAGACCATATACACTGGAACCCACTTACTCCTACTGAGGAGCGCCCATACGGACAAAATCCAGGCTCCACTGAACCGATCATAACTCAGTGAGTCCCACCTGTACACAAGGAACTGCCAACTGCTCTTTAAACTAAAATTATTATTATGTATTTTATTTGCTTTTGTCTGCTATTACTCTCCGGTGTTGATCAGAGGACAGATTCTCTTCTGAGCCTTGGTTCCTCCCAAGGTTTCTTCCTACAGTTTAGAGGGGTTTTACTTTCCTCTGTCGCCTTTGACTTGCTCATTAGGGGCTCGAACCTGGATTCTGTAAACAAAGTCAGTTCTGAAAAGTGCTATAGAAATAAAATAGACTTGACTTGACTATTTATAAAGAACACTACAATGCTACACGTGTCAAGCATCAAAACAGACTCGGCATCACCACTCAGATTGATTAACATATGATTCCAAGCACCATAGGTCCTACATCTGGACATTCTACACTTTAAGCAGTCAAAGCCAAACAAATGTCCATTCTCTCATGTACTACATTGTAAGTGAACGTATAGCTGCATACCCTTGGTCTTACCCGCTTCTGTAAATTGCCTATCTGTTTTCTTGTCTCCACATCTTTCCCTCCAGACTCCAGGAACTTTTTATAGGCCAGGTCAAATGCCTGGCCAATGGCCATGGTGATCTCTTCTGCCTACAAAACAAATTCATCCAGCAATCAGAAATGAATGAAAAATGCAGACAAGACCACAGCAGAGATGGAACAAGTGAAATGAGTGACTGTCTAAGTGGATTATAACTGGACCAGCTCACAAACAGCTTGATGATCAACCGTCGAGCTGGAGCAGGTGTGTGCAGGGGGCAACCAAGACTGGAACATTGTGTAACTACTTCACCACAAAATGAAACTTGAAATGCGCATCACATTCATCAATGCCCATTATGTTCCCAAACAGCTCAGACGTACACATTTCTCACTGTCAAATACATAGCACATGTGCCTCTTGGTCTCAGGCTCAGTGCAGATATAGGTGAAGATCCTTTTATCTGTTTTGTCATCAGCGCAGAAGGACATGCGGTGCAGCTGGCAGTTGTACTGTATCTCCTGCAACATGTGGAAAATGAGAGAGACAACAATATCTTGTATTAGTGTTACAGTGGCACAATTTTAATGAATTAAAATGATTTAAAAACTGAGTTGTCACTTTGATACAAATATGTTACTGTCACTCATTTTAATTACCAAATAATCCAGCAAATATTTTCACAGTTTTACTATTTGGAAATGAAATTTGTAACTGCAAACATATATGCTGGTGCTTCCTCCATTTGAGGTTCACTGTTTATCTGGCCGAACCTGTTCATGCATTTAAAAAATTGTTTTAATGACAAATTTCGGAGAAAATGTAAAAAAACAACAACAAATTAAAAGGGGAACTTGAAGATCTATTACAGCCTACCATTCATCATGCTGTTTAACTGTGGAGAGGTAATACTGTATCTCAAACTGATTGTTTCTAGGAGCAAAAAGTCAAATACTCTACTGAATAAAACTCAATGTATTTTATGTGTAAGTAGTGTTAGCTGGTTAAAATAGATATTTCAAGACATGTGGTTTTAAGTTCAGGTATCACAGCACTACTCCAATACAGTACCTGTAATGATTAAAATGCCCATTATACAGTAACTGTGCAGGAATAAAAGTATTGATGTAACCCCTTTTTCACGGGTGCTAGAAACCCAGCGCTATCTCGACCTACACTAAAGGGCGAAAACGAGTGCTAGT
>JBBIGC010000104.1:2792868-2806166 GCA_037576955.1 Lepidarchus adonis
AGTGGGTCCAGAGTCTGTGAGAATTGTGCTTTTATGTGCCTCAGTACCAGCTTCTCAAAGCACTTTATGGCGATGGGCGCAAGTGCAACAGGCCAGTAGTTTTTGAGGCAGGACATAGTAGACTTCTTTGGTACTAGGATGATTTTGGTGGTTTTGAGAAATGCAGGTGCCACAGCTGAGCTCAGACGTGCAAAACGTGCAAAGAAGTCGTTCAGTTAATCTGGTAGAGAGGGTTCACTGCTGCAGGTCTGATGTGTTGGCTTGTAGCTTGTGATGATCTTAATGCCCTGCCATACGCTCTGTTTGTCCTTTGAAGATGTGAAATGGCTGTTGATCTTCTCTGCATAGGTTTGCTTTGCCTCCTTGATGCCTCGTGACAGGTAATCGCTGTCTAATGTGTAAGCCTCTCTGTATCTGAAGACAGAGTTCCTGATCTTCACTAGGTCATGTAGCTTCTCAGAGAACCAGGGTTTGTGGTTTGGTTGGTTGATGATGGTCTTGGAGACGGTAATGTGCTCAATGCACTTGCTGATGAGCACACTGCTGAGGTTGTGTACTACCCAAGTCCAATGAATGTTCTTATTTTTCCAAGATGAATTCCCAAGCCTATCGAAAACTTTTTCAGGATAATGCAAGAATTTCCACAACAAGTCAACAACAGAATGGCTTCAGAAAAACTAAATCCATCTTTTCAAGTGGCCAAGTCATAGCTCAGACCTATAGAGCCCAATAGAGATGCTATGGAATGACTTTAAGAGAGACATACACATGAGACATCCAAAGAATATGACAGACAGAGCTAAAACAGTTTCAGGGAAGAATGGGCTCAGATTCCTGCTGAACGATGTGCCTGGTTGGGGTCATTGCTGCTAAGAGGCAGTTAACCAGTTATTATTTCCAAGGGTTCACATACTTTTTCCACAAGCAATAGGAGTTGTTTATGGATGTTCTCAATAAAGAGATAAAAAAGATTGTTTCTATTTGACTTAGATGAAGATTGGATCACCTTTTATGACAAATTAATGCTGAAAACCACGAAACTCAAAGGTTCACATATTTTTTCTTGCCACTGTAGATCATCTGTGCAATGTTGCTATGATTTGTTCATCTGGGTAAGCCGCTGGGTTAGCTATTTTTAAACCACTTTGTTCTGCACTTTGGGACAATGAACCTTTGTCCAGAAGGAAGGAACTGGAATTCACTGAGCCACTTTACTTTTCACAGCAGAGACACTAGGTTGTACTGTGACAAATTAATTAGATTAAGTATTTGGACTGTTCAATATATATAAATATATATATATATATATAGCTGGTAATCAAACATCACGAAGTAGTAGCAGAAAATTTTGGTGAGCACTTCCAAAGCAAAACTCTGGTAAAAAGTCTTTTGTCCTGTTGTTTTATTTTGTTTAGTGGTATCAGAGGTGACGGACCCAGTGTCCCTTGTGTAATTGCTACTGGCAGTTGCCTCAGTTATCTTTTCTCTTGCAAAAGAGATTAATGCTGATAGTGGCTTTCACCACGGCCAAGAAAGCCATTATAAAAGCACAGTCTGAGCCAGATATCAATCTCAATTTCGTCTGGCTTTGGCATAATTGATATATAATGTTAAATATGTTACAGACAATCTGAACATATTTTTGTTATGCGAAAAATCTCACACAGTGACCTATTCCATTGTAACATTCATTAAACACACCTCTGGTCTCTACGTTTCCTTCACTAATTCAGACACGTGCCTCACCTCTGCTCATTTTCATTGGAATGCAGTGGGTGTCTTGTGACCAGGGGTAGATATAATAAGCCAGTTTAAACAGCCATTTACAATTCAAACCAAAGTAGTAGAGAATGTTTTTTCCTGTAAGTTAAGCCTTTACAGCAGGTCTTACTTTCTCCAGAATGCCAGAGAGAAAAACAAAAAAATCCTATTTCCAGTGTCTATGTTTACCTAAGTTTGTCATTTCCCTTTTAACAAATTAACACAATTTTAATAACAAGTCAGAAATACTGGGAAAATGAAAAGGACTTAAGAATCTAAAACCACTGCAGTGTGTAAAGCCAATTAAACTAAGTGTACAATCACCCCTCATCACTATTAAGAAGCCCCTGGAGCAAGCGAGAAGAATTAAAAAGGCACTAAAGGGAGACGTGTTTAGTCAGAGTGACAGGCCAACAAAAGAGATATCAGACGTATAAATTATTCAGAGGGAAATCAATGTCTTCGGCAGTGGAGAATAACAGCTATTGACAAGACTCCAGCACCCTCACTCCATTTCAGTCCATTAAAATGTACTTTCACTTAAGTGTCTTGGCAGGGGAATTACTGAGAGCCTTTCAGCAGAGGCCAAAGATACCGTTATCAATGAGAGCTGCTGGGCCTGACATGGTTTTATATATTTAAATAGAGGAAAAGTGTGGAATGGAATGTAATGGACATTTAATTGCGTTACGACTGCATAAGACACCTCAGCAGATGGCAAAAAAATCAAAGAACACTTTTGACAAAGTCATTTAAAGTTGAGGTGGAAAATAGGGGACTGGAGAGGAAGTGGAGAGTGCAGAAACCAATCTCGTTTAAATCATCTTTCATTACAGGAAACAGATCAAATCGTGCTCGGCAGCAGGAATTTAAATGGCGATGGAAGGTTGTGTGGGGCTTCTTCAAGATCAAAGCCTGGCCATACACGCACACACGTGCGCACACACACACACGCGCACACACACGCGCGCGCGCACACACACACGCGCGCACACACACACACACAAACACGCAGTACCTGCCTTTAGGACACTGTGTCCTGACCAATGAAAAATGACACACTCTAAATCTCCAGACCTTTTAATAGAACATTTTTATTGCCCTCTGCTTTTTCCAACCTTTATATTGCGCTCTTCTGTTTTATCCATGGACAATCCAGCACTTCTGAAAAATAAGACCAAAATATTCATATTTCCAGTTAAATACATTACATGAGAAGTACAATTTTACAGGCAACATTGTATGGAGAGTCTTTGCTCATGTGTTATATGCTGCTATAGAAGGATGTTAGCAACAGTTAACATCAGGGTTCCCCTCCTTATCCATTGCCAGTTTGTACCTAACCAACAGGCCAAAGTTAAGCATTGCCCTCAATGAAGAGTGAGAGATGAGTTGATTCAAACTTGTGTCTTTGAACTAACCTGTTTGAACATCATAAATCATCATTAAATGAAATTATGATGATTTTGATTATTTATTAAAAACTTACATTAGTAATGTTACAAATGTTATACATTAGTAATGAAAAATACTCTAGTACTCAAATTATTCAGAAAACACAAGGCATATAGATACATTTTAAAAATGCTGGATCATTGCCTTGCTGCTCCCGTGCAATGTCGCTTTGCATATTTTGCAGTTAACACACTTTTTCTGTGTATTTAGTGTGATACTCTGCTCGTTTGTTTAAAAGTTTGCCCCGCCCTGTCTGTGAGGCGCTAACTCAGCTAGCATCTGTGTGGCGAGCACGTGGAGAGAAACGTTTAAATCTAAAGTTTCGTTTTTTTTAAAATAATCAAACATCTCCGCGTCGTGTGACACAACGAATCGATTATGAAATGCGTTGCCAACTCTTTTAGTAATCGATTTTTATCAATTAAATCGAAACGTTGAAGCAGCCCTAAACACAACTACATTGTAATATAATTAATTAATTGTATATTTAATTTACATTATGTTTCAAGAGGTTCAATTTTTTCAGTGTCAATTACCAAAGCTTTACAAAAATGAAAATAATAACTTTTTTTAGTTATTGTATGCCCATATACCAGTTAGTACAATTTTCAGTCAGTTAGTTCTATTTTAAAGTTAGGCCCTCCGAGTCACATATTAGAAACCACCAACTCTGGGAGGGTAAAGGCATGTACTTCCTCTGACTATAACAAGCGGTTCACCACAAAGTTTAGTACCAACAGGGGAGGAAATTATTTGACCACTTGCAAGGAAATTAACAGTCTAACAGGTTTATTTTAACAGTGAAAGATATCAAAGAGAAAATCCAGAAAATCACATTATAAATTCATTTCCATTTCATTGAGTGAAAAAAGTACTTGATCCCCTACTAACCATTAAGAGTTCTGGCTCCCATAAACCAGTTAGATTCTCCTAATTTCAACTCATTACTCACATTAAATACACCTATCTCCACGTACAGTAAAATCTAAAAGCCAGGACACTGAAAATGGGTAGTGGATGGGTCTTCCAGCACGACAATGACCCAAAGCATACAGCCAAGGCAACAAAGGAGTGTCTTAAGAAGAAGTGCATTAAGACCTTAATCCCATAGAAAAACTGTGGAGGGAGCTGAAGCTTCAAGTTGCCAAGCAACAGCCTCAAAACCTTAATGATTTAGAGCTGATCTGCAAAGAGGAGTGGACTAAAATTGCTCCTGCTTTTTTGCTAGGGGATCACATACTTATTTCACTCAATGAAATCCAAATCAGTTTATATATTTTATCTCTCACTGTTAAAATAATCCTATCATTAAAATTATTTCAGATGTTCATTTCTTTGTCAGTGGGCAAGCTTACAAAATCAGTGAGGGGTCAAATAATTATTCCCTCCACTGCACATACTCTAAATGGAGAACACTAACTGCAAACTGTTAATGTCATCTCGCAGACCCCTGTGTGGGCTAGCATAGCACTGATTGATGTGGGACAGTGCTTTCTTGAACTCCTGGCCATGTATGTAGTGCCTTGTGCTAACTACTCAAGCACTCAACTCCTATGGTTCTTTTAATTGCAACAGGTTATAGATAAATTATACTGAAAATGAGAAAAATAATGTTGTATAAAGTTAGGGGGTATATAAACTGGTGGCATACAGTCCTCATTTCATTCCTGATTTTTTCAAACTATTAAAGCAATAAATTCTTCTGCACTGCAGTTTCAGGAAACAGAAGTAAGATGATGACATGCTTCACTATGCACATAATCTCATTATATGGACAGTTAAGAAAACCAATTAGGACACAACCAAGCATGTAGAATAACTGAGTGTTGAATAAGCAGATGTTTTAATCCAGCAGATGCACAGGCTGCAGTTCAGATACGCTGCTGTCCAGCAATGCTGCAGTGGCAGAAATACTGGAACCAAATGTCATTAAATAATGAATAACTTTAAGGCAAAGCAAGTTCATGTATATAGCACATTTCCTACAAAAGGGCAAAATAAATAGAAGCAACAACCAATATGAACAATATACGCTGGAAATGAACAAAACTGGCGATTCAGTGAATAGTAGACCAGAGTTGACCAAGTGAGCAACCATCTGAAAGTGGAGAAAAAATGGACTATAAAAAGCCTCCAAGCGAAATACAAACCACACAGTAATGACAATTTCATCAATGTAAACTCATAAATCACCAGGGGGCATGACCTTCAGATATTTATTTATTTATTTATTTATTTATTTATTTATTTATTTATTTATTTATTTATTTGAAGCAACAGACAAGGCTTTAGAAATGTCCATTGAAGAACCAGAGAAATCCTGAGATAAATTCTCGAGGGGTTACGCATGGCAGAGTCAAGTGAAGCTTAAGAGAAGGAAGAATTCTTAAAAAGAGATCCCAAGTCTGAGAATGAAATAAACAGTAAGCTTCCCTTAATTAGACAGTGACAAACATGCAGCTAATAACATTCTATTCATGAAGGATCATCTGTCTTCTTCGGTTGGCCCTGGTTTGATTTCATGAGAGCTACACATTGCAAAAAAGTTGGGACAGGTAGCAATAAGAGGCCAGAAAAGTTAAATGCACATATAAGAATCAGCTGGAGGACCAATTTGCAACTTATTAGGTCAATTGGCAACATGACTGGGTATAAAAAGAGCCTCTCAGAGTGGCAGGGTCTCTCAGAAATCAAGATGGGCAGAGGATCACAGACTCCCCCAATGCTGCGTCGAGAAATATTGGCGCAATATAAGAAAGAGTTTCTCAGAGAAAAATTGCAAAGCATCAGAAGTTACCATCATCTACAGTGCATAATATCATCCAAAGATTCAGAGAATTTGAAACATTTTGAAAAGGGTCAAGGCCGGAAAACCATACTGAATGCCAGTAGAAGCCTGCATCTCTGATGGTATGGGGAGCCATGAGTGTGTGTGGCATGGGCAGCTTACACATCTGGAATGGCACCATCAATGCTGAAAGGTATGTCCATGTTCTAGAACAACATATGCTCCCATCCAGACGTCGTCTCTTTCAGGAAAGACCTTGCATTTTCCAGCATGACAATGCCAGACCACATACTGCATCAATAACATCATGGCTGCGTAGGAGAAGGTCCAGATCTTTCACCCATAGAAAACATTTGGCGCATCATAAAGAGGAAGATGCGACAAAGATGAACAACTAGAAGCCTGTATTAGAAACGAAAGGGACAACATTCCTATTCCTAAACTTGGGCAACTTGTCTCCTCAGTCTCCAGACGTTTGCAGACTATAAAAAGAAGAGGGGATTCCACACAGTGGTGAACATGGCCTTGTCCCAACTTTTTGAGATGTGTTGATGCCATGAAATTTAAAATCAACACATTTTCCCTTTAAATTATATATTTTCTCAGTTTAAACATTTGATATGTCATCTATGTTGTATTCTGAATAAAATATTGCTTCATTGCATTCTGGTTTTATTCACAATTTGTACAGTGTCCCAACTTTTTTGGAATCGGGTTTGAATGTTCTGTGATTTTCAAGAAACGTACATGCATTACTTTAATTTGTCATACACACAAACTTCTTGATTTATGTGTCAGTGGTTGGTAAACTGAATAAATTAAACAGCCAAAATACTTTTCAACTGGTCATACAACATAAAATAATAATGCCATTAAAAACGATGTGATTTCTAATTACTCATCAATTAACCCTTTTAAAAAGGACTGTAATAATGAACATCTGTTGTAAAGAGACTCAACTTTTTAACTATAAAATAATGACTGACATTATATTTCATATACACACACTCCATATACTCTAGACCTATATATTAGGGCTAGAGTGAGATCAGTCTTTTATATAAGCATGCAGATATGAGGTTAAAACATGGAAAACTGACACAATCAGTGCACAGGATCAAGAAAACCATGACAAAAAAAAAAGTTTGTACTTTTGCTGTACATTGTGCAACCACATATTGGAAGACTTGCTGGATTTACATGTTATCATCTCTTAATTAAAGCCATATGTGTTCATGTAACACCGCTGCTTGGCTTATTACGTTGGCTTCCCATTGCAGCTCGTATCAAATTCAAGTCTTTGATGGTCGCCTACAGGATTGCTCCATACCTACACATCCACCAGGTCACTCAGGCCTTGGAGATTCCATCCCCACGTGGAATCAAACACCATTCCAGACTCTTCTGCTTTGTTCTTCCACACTGGTGGAATGAACCCACATCAGCATCTAAGCCCAGCAGACACAAACTATCTATTTCCGCACAAATACTGCCTAGAAAAAGTCCTTATAGTTCATGTTATAGCCAAATGTATTTAAATGTATTATTATGTAGTATTTAATGATGGTGTTGGACTATTTCTAGCAGTCCCTGATAGTAATGTACCACTTATAGTTCATTTTGTACCACCTCAGGTCTGTATTTAATGACCAAGAGGAATGTGTTGAATGTAAATGTAAAAAAAGTTGTATGTAAATGTAAATGTAAATATAAGCTATAACGATGGTGAACATTGAGGTTCATCAAAGAATTGCAAAATGTAATGATTTGCCAGATGTGTCATCTTGTAGTGAAGTTTCAGCATCCTGCCAAAGGAGATGGATCTCTTTTTTATCTTTTGCTCCCTAGTAGATATTTCCTTACAAGAGGGAGCACTAATTTTGGACCCTAGTAGTACTGTTCGATTATGTCTGTAATAGCAGTAGAAGTGGCACTGTTCTTTACAGACTTTTCTTGTATTCAAGCACAGACACAAACTTGTCTTGTACTGTGTCTATACGCTAATGAATTGGTCACAGAGACATAATAAAGTGAGCACTCTGCGCGAATCTAAAGACTAAAGCCCTTTTAACATCCAGTGTATCACCGAGCATGCGGTGAGTAGCATGCTAGGCTTTGTGTGGGTCTCGTGGACAGTGGTGTTTTTTTTCTCCTGACAAGACAAAGTGCTTGTGAATAATGAAGCAGGTTCATAAATCTTGAGCAGTGACGGCGAGAACCCGTTTAGTGCTTAAATCCGTTTTAATAATTTCCCTCTAATCTTCGTGGCTGTTTCTGCATGATAAGGACTTTCCCCTAGTGGAAAGCTGCGGCTGCCCAAGTCACTTAAAACGTGCCTATATTTTATTATCAGACATTGATTTGTGTGTGTGTGTGTGTGTGTGTGTGTGTGTTTCCCCCTGCATCGTCCACAGGAGGCCCAGAATCCTCTTCAATAGCTCAAGGACAATTCAAACAAATGTGGGCTTTTTGGCTTTTCACCTCTATTAGATATGAATGAAAGGATGAAGGAAAGTAACAACAAAACTTTGCCCATAATTCAGCAGGTTACATCAAGGACAGAAAGACTTAAAACCCTACCAGGGCAATAAGACGCTTGCATTTAAAACAGATAAAGCAACTTCATAGCAGGAGCTTTAATGAGGCCTTCAAAGAGAAATACACAGGATTTAACATTCAGTTCTATCGTATCTTGTAATAGAAGCATCAGTAGTCTGATCAGTCTCAGAAGCTTAGTACACTGTGATAGTATCTCTAACACAGAGAGGAACTCAACAGAGCTGACTTGGCTCATCTCAGCAGCCATCTTTATTCGATTCATTTAGAAATGGCACAATGCCACTCTTTCTGATACTGCTCGAGATCTTAGAAGATCTTAGAAGAACCAAAGCACAAGAGTGTTGAAGAAATGGCACAGATGTCTGATGAGCTAAGCAAATAAATGAACACTACTCTGAGATCTTGCTTCTAATTGGAAAAAAGAACTGTGCTTCTAAATAAGAGCTGAACTCTATCAGTTTGCATTTTATTGCCATGCTTACATCTTCATTTTCTGGGTCATCTTTGATGTTTCATAACGCAAGCTAAACAAAAAGAACATCAAAAAATGCCGGAGCCATGTATTTCCATTTGTGGCGGCAGCCTTGAACTGATAACACACAACAGCTTGAGCCCAGAAGCAGAGCAGCACTGCTGCCAGAGAACATGTACAGTAAAGTCACATTAGATTCACTACCCAGTTGCACCTAAAAACAAGGGTCTTCAGCCAAATGTGCCTTTTTATGTTTCTACAGTCACACAGTCTGTGTTTAGAATACCATGATGCCTTTATTCCTCCTTTTCCTCTAAAACATGCCCATTTACCTCTATGCTGGTCTGGAATCATAAAAGAACACAATCAAAGGAATAAATAGCTACACATGATACATTTAGGGACTATTAAGGCATTACTCATATGATTCTGTAATTTAGCACATAGGGGCCAAAAGAGTTTGTGTATTCACCCACAGCATGGGCACAATCAACAACAGGACATATGCAAAAAGCAGGAACCCATAATTCATACTAAATAATGCAAAACTCACCATTATAGCTAATCTGCTGGATATGCAAAACAGTACCTACAACACCATTCAATCCTCTTTTGGATAATTTCATTTGTGCACATGATCTTAACAAGAGGTAAAGCACAGTACTCAGCTGTGAGTATGTCCACTATTTCTGAGAAGTGTCATTTTACATCAAAGCAATGGGAATGTTCAACGTTTGTTTCCTAAAGTAAGACACTTTCCATGCAATGCACTGTAACGCGTGGTACCATATACCCAAGTGCCATCCATATTTTATGGGGCATAATGTAAAATTTTAAATGGACAGTGCAGTCCCACCACCCATCTATATTCCTCCATCATGCCTACATGCTAAATGGGTTCATTCAGGGATTTAATAGGATAGAAATTACAGCTATCCGTCTTAGTTTGTGCCTCTTTTCAAGCCAGCCAGCTTTTCTATGTGAAAGCTGTTCATGTTAGCATCCCCATATATCACACGGTTTCCTAATCACGTTTGCCTGTGTAATGTTGATTTGTTCTGTATTTCTTATGAGGGTCAAAAATATGAATTTGGCTGTGGATTGTCATTTTCTGCTAGTTATACCTCTGCATGTTGGGTTAAACCAGTGCATTTCTCTTCTTTTCTTCTATTTTTTGGCAGACAACAAAGCTGGGCTTTGAAGTCGATGCCAAATGGAGATGCTTTTTGCAACAAAGAAGCCATCTATAGTACACAGCAAATGTAGCACAACCTCTCTAAAGCGCACAGGGACATACTCAAACACAAACACATGCATAAACAATGTTCTTTTTTTTATTTAATCATGGCCTATAATAACTCCAAACTAACTGCTGATACACAGCGCTATGTTGACTCAAGCAATAAGTACGCCAAGAGTGATTTACAATACTATGCATCTTACCATCGTATGCAGCCACTGAAAATACAGCTGCCTACTACACACAGCACACTGTTACTAACAATGCAGGATTAGACACCATGCATCAATGTAGACAATGCTGGCTCAGAAAAGCAAGCCGCAGGGCCTCTATGGGTGGCTGTGAATGGCCTTTCTAAGCAAAGGATGCTGGCAGTTTTGTTGATGGCCTCTTTTCTGTGGCTTTGGCATGGGGGAATGGAGGTTAAGGCTTCCTTAGAGCAGCTAATGCATAACACACTCAGTCAAATGAACTAAAGTGAACTGAACTGAAGAATAATGACAACAAGCCGAATGCAGAGCATACAGCCCATTTCCAGATCATTGTGACCTGAGATATATCAAGATCATACTTTTGATGTGGTCCATCAGCCAAGTAATGTTTTAAGTCCAAATTCTGCTTATTGACTCTACTATTGCAGCTAAAACCCTAATGTACATACAATTATAACATTATAACATAATAACTCAAAAGTCTTTTCTATTAATTTATTCTAAATACTTCTCTCAACTTGGTCATACCACACTTAACACTACTATATTTTCCCAACGACAGGCTGAGGCCTATACATCAATTTTGCAAATCTGCGTATTGGGTGCGGCTTGCTTAAATGGGACGACCACTCAAAAAACATGAAAATGCTTAAAGTATAATTTAATGCACAAAAAGACGACGTCCCCAGATGATTAGTTCAATGTAAATGTACTGTTTACTCCAGCAATGAACAGTTCCAAAAGCAAAGCAAAAATTCAGGTCTCTAATCGTCATCGTCGTTGCCTTACAATCTGATTGCAACATGTGCTGCTTTGCTGTCGCCGAAGTCGGACACAGTTTCATCACCGGTATGGCTCTCAGATATTGCAGGCGTTGCTTCATGAATGCAAACATCTAGAGCTTAAATTCTCCAGCGTAGAACTTGCGTTGTGGCATAATATCAGTAAGTTCTAAATTTGATCAATTTAGTTGTTCGCACTCAACTACGATATAATGTCACTACTGGTACAGAGTTGCAAAGGCTCCCAGGAGCCAAATGAGATGCTTTTACTTTAGATCTGTAAATTCAGTAACGCCATAGGTAATACTATGGTGGCTTATCTAAAAATATAAATGAGCATTTTCTGTTCATCTTGCACATGTCTGTCTTGTCTTGCCAAACCAAAACAATATTTTTGCACTACCCATTTTGCACAATATCACTTTAAAATGTCTTATGTCCTTCTGTGTCAGTGTGTATATATATATAGATCCTTTCTTTATATCTTTATATTTTATCGTTTTAAAATGTATGTATAGTTGCCTTTAAGTATTTTGTTTTTGATATTATATTTTATCTTCTTTACAAATGCACCAGGGTGGGGGTTGCGTGAAACGCTATTTCAATACACTGTGTACTGTGTATACGGCTGTATTGACAATAAAAACCTCTTGAATCTTGAATCTTATAGAATAGGGCGGCCTATAATGTTGGGGTGGCCTATTGTTGGGGAAATACAGTAAACTTGATGTGGTTTAAGACACAGTACTATTATTAGCTGTAAAACTGAACAAAACTGTTACAAGCAGCATTTGTGAATATCTTGCTGTGTAAAAAGCCTCCCTGCAGTGAAGTTTTATTTTTAGAGAACAGAGAAAAGTCATGCTGTGTAATAAACCACATCAAAAGTCTGTTTTACCAGATGATTCAAGATTCAGAGTTTTATTGTCAATACAACAGTATACACAGTACACAGTGTATTGAAATGCCATTTCACACAGCCCCCCCCACCTTGGTGCATGTGTAAACAAAGTGTAAGGTAAAATAAGTTTAAGTTCTTTGCTTTATTGCAACAAGACAAAGACAAAGACAAGACAAACATGTGCAAGATAAGCTGGTGCAAATGGAGCAAGGTGTAAAACAGGTGTGGAAGTGCAAGTTAAAAGCTAAAAAAAATACTGTATTAGGGTCTTTTAGTGTGTGTGTGTGTGTGTGTGTGTGTGTGTGTGTGTGTGTGTGTGTATGCTCAGCAGTCCTTGGTTGGTGGCAGTAAATTCAGGGCTCTGACCGCTTGTGGGAAAAAGGTCCTGCGGGGTCTGGCAGTTGCAGTTCTGAAGGAGAACAATGATTTAGCACTAAATAATGGTTCCACATGTGTAAAATGTTTGGATAAATCGCTATAGGGAATAAAATATCCAACAACGCAAGAGGAAGAACAGCAGCACTGGCATTTCTGGAAGATATTGTCAACACAGTATGAGAACGGAAAGGGTTTGAGTGTTAGGACTTTTTGACTACATGAGCCCAAATTTTCAGAGGTGCACCAACTACAAGTTACACGACTTATAGCTCCTGGCCAACAGGAACATTCCTAGGTGAACTTCTAAGACAAAACCAAGCCATCAGTTAGAATCATTCCACACTTAACCACCAACCTGAATGGCAACTATAAATGGCATTGGGCGATGGCTAGAGTAAATGTAGAGTAGGTGAAGACATCTGGCTTCTAGGTACAGTAAATCACTTTTTTGTACTTTTGTGTTTTTTTAATGTATATAAAATTTCTCTGCAAGGCTTCCCCCCTTAGCTCACTGAAAGAGAGCTGAAGAACCTCAGTTTAACCCAGCATACAGTAGTGACTAATGGAGTACACTACCGGCATGTTATGGGAAAGTGGTGGGAGGTAAGGTGAGGTGGTGGTGTCTGGTGTCCCCAACCTTTTTTGCGCCACGGACTGGTTTAATGTATTTTCATGGACCGGCATTTAAGGTGTCGTGGATAAAAACAACAAAATAAAATGATACGACCAACACAAAAACTGTGGTATTTT
>JBBIGC010000104.1:2806266-2821099 GCA_037576955.1 Lepidarchus adonis
TCTATATATATCTCAGTGTGTCTCTGATTGACAATACTGTGGGAAATGGGAGGGAAGTAGTTAGACACAAAGAAGTTTGTTTAATAGAGCAGTACTCGTTTACAGGATCCTCTTTGTCATATTAAAGCAGTGTTGTAAAAGTTATTGATTTAAGATTTAAGATATTTATTGTCATGTGTACAATGCACAGTTACATGTACAATGTAATTCTTACTTGAATGCCTTATTGCAGACTGTATACAGTACACACACACACAGGTGATGTTGGAAGAGAGAGAAGGAGTATGGGAAAAATATATAATAAAATAAGAAATATAATAATAAACAGCAGTGCAAAAAGAGAGGCATACAAAAACGGTTGTTCCAATGTCAGGTAAAGTAACCGTGCAGAGCAACATTAACATGACTGTAATATTATTGACTGATTTTAGTTCATTTTTGAACAATTTTAACATAATCTTCAGAGTCACAGGCCTGATGTACGTTAGCATAGCAACACCTGAAGGAAACAGTGTGGTGTGTTTGTATTTTGTGTACTAACTGACGCATCCTCTGAACTAGCAAAACAGGACAAAATATAACAGCCAGCAACAAAATACAATAGAGTTGATGGGAGAATATGTGATGTAAAATGTAAATTGTAATGTAAATGTATGTAAATAAGAGTAGAATTCATAAATGCCCTCAAGTGGAATGAAAACAAAGTTAAAATTCTCAGAAAAGGAAAAAATCTATCAAAGCTAACTAGGAAATCTACGATCTGTGTGTAGCCAATCAGAGAGGATGAGGCGTGGCATTGGCGGAAAACGGGTGGGGGAAAGAACGTGCTTGGCTCAATTGGTTTGAACGCTGTGCTTCTCAGATCGAGCGGAGTGAATTTCACACGTTGTCTGTTAATGCGACTCAAGATGAACACCGCAGCTTCATTCTGAGCCAAGAAGCCATTGAAGAACTGCTGTTATTGGTTTTCTTATAGGGTGAAGAGTAAGTCATCTTTTATTGTCTTATATTGTCGTTTCGCTGTCATCTGCTGAAGTGTTCTGCTCGGTTTTGTGCAGAGAACAGGTCAGATTTAGGGCTGATGAACTCCACATAAATGGGAATTGATTGCTGACAGTAAACGAATGAGAAGATCTTGAATCTTGGCCTGTGGGCACAAGGCAGTGTGAGGTGATGGCTTCTCTTCTCCACTTGTTGACTTTAAATGAAAGTTCTAGAAATTTTAGGAAGTTTAGAGTTACGAAATAGAGGCAAATGCTGTCAGCACACAACAGGAGTGAGTGCTGGCTGCAGATCCTGACCTCCATGCTTTTGACACTTACACAACATTTGCTCTGTCAAGAGTCAGGAGACTTGAGAGATGGATTTGAGGTCTAGGAGGGAATAAATGGAACCGCATTGTGCTGTTGAACTGCTTGAAAAGTTGTTTTCCAAAGTTCTTAAGTAAAGACAATGCTTACAGAACCTCAGCAACTCAAAGACCCACTGGAACCTCTTAAGGGTTCTTGTCTATGATAGAAACCGGTTGTATTGTCAAAGAACCCTTTTTGCCTTCATATAGAACCCTATAGTAAGACGCACTGGTAGTGCAGGGTTGGTCATTCAGAACTGCTTTTTTAAGTTAATGGTGAACGTCCTGGACTCTGAAAGCCTTTTTCCTAAACTCTTGAGAATCATGTTTTGTGAATGATTTTGAAACCCATTTCACAGAGCTCCATTATTACAATTTGTATTCCCCTTTTATATCTGCCTCATTCATGATGATGAGTTTAAACTGATGATAAATTTGTAAAACCATAGACACAAATGTAGATTGGCTTAGTCTCAGTCTAGGTTACAGGGTTACGATTATGGTTATTCTGTTTTTTCTGGACTTTAACTGGATATTTTCCTTCAGAATCCATTTTAACACCAGTCAGAGAGACGGAATAGAATAGAATACCTTTATTACTCATTGCACAAGAACTGCAAAATTGAGTTTGCAGCTTTCATATGGCATCACTGACTTTGGCTGGAATTTTAACGTGTTTAAGAAGTGACATGGCAATCTAGATCAAATTTCCTATTCATAATCTAGACTGAAATTGATGTGTTGATAGAATTATATATTATACACACCCAAGGATCATTGATTTGTGTGGAAGGTGAAGGCAAGCCTGTCTGTTCTGATAACACAGAAGAGCTGCTGTGGTTTAAAATGCCGACTCTGATACAAAGGCGACAAAACACACTGCACAGCAGTCAGAGCTTTTTCCACTAGATAAGGGTTACCTACACTATATATATATATATATGGTCATAATGTTATTCCTGATCATCATCTATATTATCATACTATATTATTATTATTATTCTTTGCAGCTGCTCTTCACATTCTCTCTGATTTTAAAACAATTGGCTAATAGAAATGCAAAATTGTTTTGAAAAACATATTAGATTTATGTAGATCTAGTAATATGAATATATAATTGGTAATAGAATATCTCCCTCCATTCCACTGCTCTGTAGGTGGAAAATTTTGGTTTAATATCCATGGGTGTTTCCTAAATGGACATAAGTTAAACAAACTGTCAGCACAGTTGACAGGGGCTTCCTGATTTAAGGGCTGGAGAGTGACCAGCCAGGGGCCACTGCCCAGAGATAGACAGATAGAGAGTGTGAGGGAGAGAAAGACTTACTGGGAATGTAACATCTCATAAACTCCTCCTTTGGCTCTTCAGGAAGGTCAAGATGTTATCATATTTCAGCCCTTTGTTTTAGTACAGAGTGTTGCAGTCCATCAAGTGCCCAGTCGTTCAATCAATTGTGACATTTTTCAATCCAGAAGAAGTCTTTTCCCAAGCTAATGACTTGGCAGAAGGTCTTTATTTTTCTTTTATCATCTACTGCTTCTGTGATTGAGATATGGTCATTTCAGTGGCTCTTTCCTGTTAAGTTGCGAGGATAGGGCATTCCCAGTCATGTGTAAGTCATGTATAGATGAGATCCCAGTGTTTTGTTATGAGAAGCTGGAGTGCAGAAAGTAAAACAAACATGTCACTGCCTTTTCAGCTTCCTGGTGTGACCCTGATCACACCCAAGGAAATCCCAATATAGATATGGAAAAACTTCCATATCGCAGTGTAACGATTGCTACATCAAAACAATAACAGTGCAGACACAGTATGGTAGCAGTACCTGAATGATTTCTTTATTTGTCATGGAGGGCCAATGTTCAATGCATTGGAAATTTTGGTGATTTTGCTCTTACATACTTGATTGCCAGACAATGCTGGACTCTGGCCATCCTGAAAGTGATTTGGAAATCCCTGTACTAAATTAATAACATGAATGCTTAGAACGGTGTAATAGAAACCTAGTAAGTTTTAAAGGAATGCTACATTCAGTTTCCCTGGGTAAATCACAAAAAAATATATGCTGACGATATAACCCTCAGAAATGTTTTTTTTTTTGGAGCAACAGCATAAAAAATGCCATGAGGATTAATTTTGTTTGTCAGAAACCTGCCCCTCACCCACTGAGAACAAACTTGTTTAAAACTCTATGATATTGGATAGCAAGGATGTTTTTTAAAGTAACAAAATATGATGTATGTTGTAACATGTATATGCAAATACATTCTTTATTTGTGAACCTATACTTTTATTGTCTTTGGACTTTGACCTCATAAGTAAAAAATGTTACTCTTATGTCATAGAATAATAACATTTCATTTATTAAAGAACCTTTTAGTTGCATGATTTCAGTAGATTTTACAGAACTATCAACTGAAAGGTCCTCAAGTCCAGTCTTATGCACAAAGGACAGGTGTTGCTGCAGGTTTTCTTCTTAACAAAGCAGATGAACATATAATCAGTTGTTTAGAGACTAAAAGTTACTGTCTCTTTGTGAATTAGACATCAGACTACCCTAGGGACACCAGAAGTCCCTCCAATGACTCTTTTTGGCATGTTCATTTTTAAGTGCAAGTTACCTTCCGTTTTCCAATATTATGTCAATCCATGGTGAACTGCATTATTGGGAAATAAACAGCCTAAATAAATGCCACTTGTGCTTACAGTCTGTGCTGGGAAGATCTTAGAAGGCCTCACCAAGGTCCCTGATTGCTTAATCACGGACATGTTAAAGGCAATGTTCATGACATTTCCATGTTTTACATCACCTTTTATTGCCTCTGTACAGCCATGAGAAGAGATAAGGATATCTGTAATATAATGTAATGTAATTGCAAACCATTGCAAATAATAATAATAATAGTAATAATAATAATAATTTTTATTTGTATAGTTCGTTTCTCAGAGACAACAGTTAACAAGTAGTAGCAAAAAGAAAATACAACAGCAATAACAAAAGAAACACAAACAGTACTACCAGAGAGACTATTTACTTAGTCGAAGTAAAAGTCAGGTATCGTAGGTGGAGGTGTAACATTGGGAGAAAAGATACATTTTAGTTGAGTTTTGAAGGATGATAAGGAGGCAGAGTCCAGAGTTTGGGGTCAAAAACACTGAATGATCTGCTGCCCATTGACTTAAGGTGAAATTTGGCAACTTGTGGAAGACCAGAATCAGAGGAGGGGAATGTGACAAATGGCAGCCTAAAGCTTGGTCTATTTCTGTTTTACTATAAGATCAGTTTGTCTCAAACCTAGGTTTCCACAGGGAAAGTCTTTGGTTGCTAATAACCACATATACTTTGTCAGCGTATTTGTTTTATTCAGCCTTTCCTTTCTTTCCTTAAAAAAAAAAAAAAATGATTCAAATTCAGTACACTCTTTAAAAAGGTGCCATGTGTCACAAATAGTTCTTTAAGCAATGCCACAGAAAAAGTTGTTTCCCTATAGAACCATTTGTTATAACCAGATATGTGAGTTTGAAAATTGTATTATGTTTTTTTAAATAATGTAAAGGTTTTATACCAATCTGATGTGTTCCAAAAACCTTTATATTATGTGAAAGTTCTTTAAACTTTAAAAAGATTCTTCACACTATAAACAAACATTTTAAGATCCATTCATTGAAAGGGTTCTTTGTGGAATCAAAAATGGTCCTCATATACCTTCACATGAACCCTTCTAACCTTTAAGATGTAGAACATATAACAGTGGCACGGACCACGGACCGGTTTAATGTCAGACAATATTTTCGCAGACCGGCATTTGTCGCGGATTAAAACAACAAAATAAAATTATACAACCAACACAAAAACTGTGGTATTTTGTAAATATAATAATAAACATAAATCCACTGTCTAATTATGTAACTTTATTAGCAACGTCCTCCTGAAATGCGTTAACAATGAGAGTAACGTCCTCCTCTCTGCCCCTCACGTGCTATGGTCGCTATGGTAACGCATAAACATTCCTTTCAGAATACGTTTTCAGTGCTGTTGTGGCATACTCAGTTTTCTGCCATGACTTTTATCTAGAATACTGGTAAAGTTGATGTCTCAAACATACTTAGATGCTAAGAATTGAGATCGCCGCCCAGTACCAAATGTCCTATGGTCCGGTACCAGTCCGGTGAAATGATTGTTCCTTAGAACTTTAAACGGTTCTTCATAGGGTTAAATTGTTCTCTATGATGGAATGGCAGTAGTTTATATATATGTTTCTTTAAAGAATTGTTCGATATAGTAACAAAAAGGGTTGCAAGTCAAAAGATCTTCTGAAAAAACACTTTTGCAAAGAGAGACAGAAAAATCAACGTACGTTCTTAAAGAAGAAAACACTTTAAAGGATTAGGTGAAGTAATGAAACAATACTTTTGCTTCCCTACAGAACTTTTTAGACACTCATTCTTTAAAGAAGCTTTAATTTCTGCAAATAAGATAGTGTGTGAAGAACATTTTAAAGAACCTCTATATATGAAAACTAAGAAATGTCTGAGAACAGCATTTTAGTGTCAGTGTGCATTCTTACGTACAATTTATTTTTAAAGAATGGGAAAACGGAGGATGCAAATTCTTTTTGTGTAGTTGCTGTGCTGCCATGTGGATTTCAGTGAAGAAAGTTTTCATCATAGACATTTAACAATGGCGTATTATGACAAAGAGGCCACAGCAGGCCAGTAAAGTTTCTCTGGTTAGATCATATGCCCTTTTGTTAGTACGGATGCACCTCTCTTACTCTGCGCTGTCAGCGAGAGATGCTGAGAAAGGAACGAGGGAAGGAAGGCAGGAAGGAAGGTTTAAAAGGATGGACACCCCATATGGTTTTCAGCACCATTTATTATTAACCTTTGTAAAATCAAATGCCATGGTTTATCTGAAAAACATGTTGGCAAGTCATGAGCAAAATGCAACAAAGTCAAATCTTTCCTTTAACAATTCACCTAAATTAAGATAATGTTAAAGATTTTTTAGGGTTATTTTTTGCATGGCGATCTTGTCAGCTTACAATGATCAAAACCTGTGTCATTGTGTCATTTCCTAGTAAAACATGTTTTTCATTTAAATTAAAAAAACCTTTATTAATTCAGCATGTCTGTCCGGGTTTCTCGGAAGCATGTCCTTTACCATTCCATGAAGGCAAAATGCCGACGGATAATTTTCCACATGAGTCCAATCATCTGGTTTCATTCCCCCCGTCCATGCAGGAAATGTTTGGAGGCCGAACAAAAGAATCACATGGCGTCTCATTCCCTTGACCACAGCCGGACCAACAGGACTTGACTTTAAAAAGGAAAACAACAACAAATTCTCCAGGCAAGGCCACAGCCATGAAGTTAACATGGGAGCACATAGGTGCTGTTAGGTGGTGTAAAGACAAAATATATTTATTTATGTTTGGGGGTGGGGGTGGGGGAGTAGAGAAAAAATAGTTGGGCTGCTGGGAGGTATAAAGGTGGAAACTTTTCTGTTGTTGTTGGGGACAGAAATGACATATTTTTGATTAGGAAGCTTGATATAAAGTAGCAATCACATTTTTAATCAGCGTGCTACTTTACAATTTAAGCACAATCAAAAGATTGGGCTAGGGATTTTTTCAAATTTATTATAAATACAGCTTTGTCAGAGATACTGTCGGAATGTACAATGATTGGTAGTGTAGTATTGATTTTATTGATGTAGAGCACAGTAAAATGACTGTAAAATGTTATTTTATAAATTTTATGTTTTATGTCATTTTTACAGTGTGTTTTATTGATAATAAATGCTAATTTATGGGTTTTAATGGGCAACTAGGTCCTGTTTTTGTATTTATCACTTCTGTCTCAATTCAGTTCCTTAAAACCTACAATAATACCACTGGATTACTCGCAGGAGGGACTGAGGTTTCCTAGAGACATCACTGATTTCCCCCTAAACTACAATTCATTATGAACAAAAGTCATTATAGCACAAACACAATGTGTTTTTCTCTTTTTAAAAACTTGGCCCTGGTTTTGGTATTATAACCAAAGCAGGCACTGTGAGTTTTGTAGATTGTCTTAGGACATGCTTGGTTCCTTTGTGTTGTAGTTGGAGGTCCCTTGACAGTCTGAACTGTTATGTCAAACAGGCCTGGATTCTTTCCACTTGGCCTCTGCCACAGTCCTGGCTTGAAGAATCTGTTGATAGGTTCCAAACTGTTTGCTCTGTGAAACTTGAAAATTACTATCACTTACTTTAACAAACTATCAGAAACTTGCTGTTCTTATCCATCTATCTGTCTGAAATATGGTGCAGCTAACACAGAATGTATAACACACTATGTAATGGTTTCTGAAGTGCAGAGTAAATGAAAGTAATTGTTGTTAGTATTAAAAGTATTGCAACACATTCCATGGCATTATATGATACACTATATGTATCAAAAAGTTTTCATAATAAGGTAGAACAGACAAAACAGACTAGCAGAACAGTACTGGCACCTAAGATGCTTTGAGAGGCTTTGTTCATTTTCAGTTAGTTAGTAAAAGAACATTGTATGTAAAATAGAAATGTTGGTTGGCTGTTTGGTTTGGCTTAATTTTTGTTCCAGACTTTTTTTATTGGCCATTGTTTTGAACAGTGGCTGTATGAGATGCTTTTCTAATTTCAATAGAATTCTCAGCAGAAATTCTGGAAAATCTGGGGACCTTTCATGGTCTTAATACCATGTGTTTGTAGTACCTATTATGAGATAGTCTTTCCCACTTTTTCACATTACTTCCTGTTTGCCATATTCTTTTATATTGGTTCTGTGTTTGATTGAGTTTTTGTTGTTCTGTTTGTAATCTGTGCATATTAAAACTAGTTTTTTTTTAATTAAAAAATATTTGTCAAAATAATAAAATAGTATAGTAAGATAAAAATAGACTATCAGAGTGAATCTGTGCAGTTTATGCAGGTACTGTTGTTTAGGGGCTGCAAGTGGTCTTTTCATTGATAGGCTATATATAATCATTCTGTAAAACTACTGACTATTCCCATGAAAGCCTAGTGTGACATAAATGAGGGAATATTTACAGTGGAATAGTCCACAATGAACCCAGTTTGGCATGTCTAATCTAGGGCAAAGAGAATTGTATTGCTCCATAGCCTGTTTCTGCGGGTTCCCTACCAGCCATCATGATACAGTATATTTTATTGAAAATATTTTAAATAATTTTTGCCCTGTAGAGCTTCTGTCAGTGTAATTAGGATGCCATTAGCTTTCTGTGTCTAAAATGTTGACTCTAAAAAACCTCCTCTCTATAAAAACAATACACACTTCCTCAGAAAGATGGACATGCTGAGGAGCCTGTCACAATTTTTAAATCACTGTCTGCTCGCAATTATTTTAACTAGAAACTGACGTGTGTCCATGGGTCACCAAGTGCTGGAAGGCAACCAAAACAATATGACCAATTTGATGGTAGTTTCCATGTCATTCTGCTTGCTAGGTTTACCTAATGAGTATGTCCGACTAGCCTTGTATAAGGCATGTGTACAGTGTGAAAATTGGGTCATTCAATAATTTAATGGGTCAAATAAAATGATTAAACAGGCTTTCTATAGCCTTGTGTCTGCCACAGATGAAGGGTTTTCTTGTTGTTTGAGCAGTTAATTCATTAATTGCTGTCTTTGTGTTATTCATGCTTCTTAAACATTTAATTTAGCTTTAATTTAGTAATTCACAGTTTTAAACACATTCTCTTACTTTCAGGAAGAAAATACAGGCACAATTGTGGTATTTGTGGTTGAAAACTGACCAACCATGCCTGGATATTGGATGGTGTCATTTCTGTTACTGTCCACAACCTCTGAGGTAAGTTTTTATAATTAGTTCTGTGATGCTGTGAAAAGAAATATATTTTCATTGACAATTTTCCACCATAATTATCACATACTATGTATGTCCTTTATCCATGCTTGTCTATGTTACTTACAAACAGACTTATATCATTTCTACAGCTCTTCTTACTGACCCTTTCAGCAGAGAATGAAACACAAGAGAAATCTGAGAACATGGTCCACGATATGGACATCTCCCGCAGCAAGATTGTAATGGCACAGTTTGAATGCTACCAAAAAATTGCAAAAGATTATAATTATGAGCAAGTTCGGATAGGTGAGTAATTCTGAACTGTAATTTAAAGTGCTGTGGACAAAACAGCTTGTCTTCATATTTAAGAACGTGATGATGATGATGTGATGAGAGAGAGAGAGAGAGAGAGAGAGGGGGGGGGGGGAGAGAAAGAGAGGGATCATTTAGACTGATGCTCCTCTTTCTTGCTTCGTGTTTTCTCTTTGTGCTAAGTAAACCTAACAGTGTTTTTGTGGACTTGATATGTGGTCTCAGCACCTGTCTGTCTTTCATTGTCCATCATTTAAGTGTTGCTGCACTGTTTGCAGAAGTTGTGTAAATTAGAGGTGTCCTTACTATTTTATTCTATACAGATTATTTTAGATTCTGTGGTCAATATGAAATATTTCACACAATCTGCTACATTTCATCAAACTGCACATGCAAATCAATTTTAATTTGAACACTTTAGGTCAAATGCAGTGATGTAGTCATAAGCAAAAGAGGCTTCTCAGTAAAAAAAACAACATTGCACTGAGTAGAATGAAATAAAATAAATTGTGGAATGAACACATCGATTTTTATGTGTCAGATCAATATATCAGATCAGGCACTATTTTGATCGATTCATAGATACAAATCTGTTAATTGCTACACCCTTAGTTTGCAACAGTTACTTTTCCTATTGGCCATGGTAGTTCCAAAGGCACCAGGAACCGAGCCATTATTGAGCTGCACTGTGCAGGTATGTAACAACCTGCTTACAGCCTTCTTTTATTCTCCATTGTTTGTGGTTATATTATTGGCAAAAATGAGGAAAAGAGGCACTTGAGAGAAACTGGAAACCAGAGAGTCGACGTGCAGAAGATGAATACGCTGTAAAGCTCACCTGGGATCTCATTTTATATAAAGTGACTGGTGGAAGAATGCGGTTTCACTTAACAGATGACAACTGGCTGCTTACTTTCAGGATTTCTACTCAAACATTCAATTATTTACTTCCAGTATTGTGCTTTCTCAGTTCGCATTCAACACAGCGTTTATAATCAGCTGGCCAAAACATGCCATCTTCCCAGCTTCTCCATGTCAGTATTTCAGCCAATCAGATGGCAGTGATGCAAACAGCCTGATTGTGGGTTTGGTTGCATTATCATCAGTATGGTTCCAGGTCAGGTATGGTTCGCTTCATTTGCCATGGAAAAAACCTCTTTACTGTGCTGCTCAGGAATGGCTTAGATCCTGGTGCCAGTGGAAAAGTGCTATTAAAGACATGCTAAGGGGAGATTAACGTGTTATTTTGCATTAACCTACATGTAGCATCCTTTACCTGGCTAGCTGCTTGGAATCTACACGATGAGATTAAATTCACTGTACATTTGCTTAAAGTTGTAATAGAATTTTTAAAAATAGTTGAATATTTAGCTCCATTAGTTGAATTATATATATTCCTAATCTATTAAATATTGAATACTAATATTACTTATACATTGTTGTGGGAACAACTGTTAAAAAGATTCAGATATTTGATGGAAGATCAGTTCTCTCCAGCCCTGGTATTGTTTGAAATGGCTGTTTGTAGTTTTAATAGCTCACAATAAATCATAATGAAGAGGTGATAGTGGTTTCAGTGGGGTTGAAAGATGTTTTGGTGATTTATTTATGTAAACGATTTGGGTGAATATTGAATTCTAGTGTTTGTTTGTAGCATTAGCCTTTGCTAGCACTAAACTAAAGAAGCAAAAACATGTCTTGAATGATTGAAAGTTGGGTACATTTGATCATAATCTTTATTAGCTGGTAGATGAACAGCGTAGATGTTAGCACACTTACACACTTATTAGCAGTGTAGATGAACACGACTTGATACTGCCACAGTTTAGGGTGAAATCTATGGCTAGAGCTTTGCTAAGTGGCACACAAATTCAAATGTACCCAATGTTTCTTTGCTTATATGAATCAACAACAAGCGACTTACTGGAATGCTATTTGTATGTTACATTGGGTGTGTTCGACAGTATGCATTGTTCATCTGTAAGCACTCAACTACATATTCCACATGGCCTGGCTCCAACCATTTCCAGGCAGACATTTGTTTGACAGCAGTTACGGAGAGTGTCATTGCTTGTCTAGATTAAACTTTGCGGCTCTCTGTCACTAGCAAGCATAAATCAGGTTTACTCGACCATAACTATGCATAGACTACAGCGCTTGATCCCCTCCCTTAAGGACAATTTTAAAAAGTTGCAAACATATGTATTTTAATGAAAGTACAATCTTATGTTAATAAAAATTCCTAAATAGTTTTGGCTTTCACATTCAAACTTTAAACTGTTGTTGAACGTTTGTATAATGTAGAAGTTCTTTGAACTTCAATTGGGTTCTTCAGACTTAACAAACACATTCACAAAAACATTTCTTTAAAATGTAATTTAACAAATATCCATTTACTGCTAACGCACTGTGCAACATTTTAGAGATGCTTAAAATTCTACAGCTTGGACCAATCTATGCCTTCAGTATAGAAAGTCCATTGTTGATATTTTGTATACTCACATCTTTAGTGAACATTTAAGTAAATGTATATTTTAAGTTAAATGTAAGTACTTTTAAGATTTATTCAATCTAACCATCAAGCTTATCTTAATCATATCATCCATTAAACCCTATCACCAACCCTAACCCTAACTTTTCAAAAATGTTGATCATCTGTAAAGGAGCTATCAAAAAGTGTGCCTATGTATTCTTTCTGTGGATTCTTGCTGTGGTTTTCAAAATGATTGATGAATCCAGTCTGAAAATTCTTGTGCTGTGTGTAGCCACAGACAAATTGTCGTGTAACCGCACTTGGGATGGGTGGCTGTGCTGGGATTTCGAGGATACTGGTGTCACTGCAACTCAACACTGCCCAGATTACTTTGATGACTTTGATGACTTTGGTATGTTATTATTTCAGCTTTTTAACTTTTTCAGTATTGCATATCATTGCTGTCAGGATAAAACCTCATATCTCCAAAAAATTCACTTGACAGAAGAAGGAAAACTATTGACAACTGCTATTAGTTAATGTATTATGTCATTTCTATTGGTTCATTGGTTACTCAACAGAAATAGAGCTAAATGGTTCCAACTTCCAACAGTGAAGATATACACATTACTTATCAGACACACAACAAACGGTGATCTAAACTAGTTTTGGGCTAGATGAGTTATGGAACATATTAGTAGCTTGAAAAGGAAAACTGACAAATCATTATGTATAACTTCACACCAAAGAAGACATTTTGTTATAGTTTATTTTAAACTATGAAGTCCCCAAGATTTTTTAAGACTGGTGGGGATAAAAGTGATTGCACCAACACAACAAAATTAATTCAGTAAATAAATAATATACAGACAAACAACTAGAGAATCAATTCAGCTCAATTTATTCACCAATTTTTGTCTCCCTTAGTGAAAAAATAGTAATTGTGGAATACATAGCCAGGAATCCTAGACCATTCTTCAATACAGAATCTCTTTAGATCTTCCAGGGTCCAAGGTTGTTTCCTTCCTTTTAGAAGGGGATGAAGGGCCATGTCACAAGCCTTATTCTGTAGTCACAGAACCACTTCTGTGGTTTGGATATATGTTTTGGACCATAGCCATGCTACATTCACCACACCTCCAAATAACAATAATTTAGTTTGACCTTTGTTTTTATTTGACTGAAATTGATTTTGAAATTGAAAATCTGTACTCTTCTCTGATTTTTTTAATTTTTTTAATTTGACTTTTAATTAATTCCTTTTTTAGTTATATAGTTGCTTTTTACCTAATTTAGGAATTTATGACTTATCTAATTTCATTTATGAATTCTTTAATCAAAAAAAAATCAAACAAAATTGCTTTTCATAATTAAAAAACTTATGCGTTATTCGTATAGTATTTCATGGATGTCATAAAGATAAAGATAAAGATTTTTTATTGTCATTGTAACAGAGTACAACGAAATTTGTGTGGAATCTCTCAGCAGCATCAGAATAAGTACATACACAAAATACACAATAGAAATAGAAAATATAAAGGATGTTAAATGATTTTTTAAGCTTACAGGAGAATTGGTAGTGGAGTATTTGAGTATAGCACTGATTTAATCAACCAGTAAAAGTATGATAGTCAAAATATATATATATTTTTACTGAGTAATACTTTTTGTTAATAGATGGAGGGGAAGGGCCATTGTTAAACTTTACTTCACTTTTCCATAAGGCAGCAAGCTTGGGTGAGATCATGTCAACAGGTCTCCTGTTGGACCTTAAAATGTCTTATGGAGTCTTGAAAGATTCAGTCATGAAATATTTGAAAATTATGATTTTATTAGAAATTTTTACTGATCAAAAAAACAGACTGCCCACAGTGGCCTCTATGGTCACACACTGGTCCAGCTGGTTCAGCAGTACAGAAATGTTTTCTGAATCGGTCACATGAACTTTATATAGACATTGTACCACATTCCAGACAACAATAAAATCATCAACAGATCGTTGTCTGTTCCTGACAAATGTCTTTAAACATTTATCTTCCAATATTGATCTTACTGCATCCCCACTACATAGGACTACAAACATAATTATTGTTCTTAAGGGCATGATAATTATTTTCTATGGTATGTGTTGTTCATTTAGATGTGGCCACAAGGATCTGCACTGAGTCAGGGTGGTTCATCCACCCTGAAAGCAACAGAACATGGACCAATTACACCAACTGTAAGCGATTTGACAGTGAACGTAGACAGGTGAGGCAGAATAAGTATATGGTCACTGTAAAGACATAGATACACACCTTATGTGTATTCTGTCTATATGTTTATGGTGAAATGTTAAATATCTGTATGGCAAAGACTACATCATGCTTTTGTTCTTTTAGGCAGCATTGAACCTCTATTATTTGGTTCTTATTGGACATGGATTATCATTGATATCTTTGTTTGCTTCTCTTGGGATATTTTTCCACTTCAAGTAAGTTTTCCCTCATTTACTCTTTTTGACATAACTTTATATCAGTCATGATATTCCACATGTATTGATATATTTTCCTTTTCCCCAGGAGCTTAAGTTGCCAGAGGATTACACTGCATAAGAATCTTTTCTCCTCTTTTGTCTTGAACTCCATTGTAACTATCATTTGGTTCACTGCTGTTGCCAACAATCATGAATTAATACAAGCAAATCCAGTGAGTCATCCACAATTTTACTGTTATGCACCTGAATGAACACCAGGGTAGTAAATGTTATTCAGAATGAGTGACAGGTCAATGTGTGTGTGTGTGTGTGTGTGTGTGTGTGTGTGTGTGTGTGTGTGTGTGTGTGTGTGTGTGTGTGTGTG
>JBBIGC010000104.1:2821199-2832899 GCA_037576955.1 Lepidarchus adonis
CCCTAACCCTAACCCTAACCCTAACCCTAACCCTAACCCAAATTACATATTTCGTTTTCAAGCTGAGAAGTTAATGCACCTCTGCATTGTATGTTTTTTTCTTCTTGCAATACTCTCTAATTTCAATATTTCATAGGTTGTCTGGCATGCACAGCATAACTTAAACATACATTTTCAGTGATATTGAATTTAGAGATGATAAAGGTTCAATTTTGATGTTTGTCTGGGATTATTGTTTCTTTGGATAATCCACTCTTTTTTATATAAGTTCTTATTAAAGGTTTTTTATTCATAAGCTTTTTCTTAAAAAAAACAGCAATAGTGGTTTGATTGAAAGGGTGCTCATGCTTTTGCATATGAAACATTTCATTCTTTCAACACATTATATTCATCAAAATAATAGTTAGAGAGCACTGGAATTTGAAACATTTAATGAAGGTTTCTGTTTCCTGAATGAACTTGCCTATTTACAAATGGGTAACAGGAAAAGCATGTGATAAAAAATACGTTATCCAGTAGGTTCTATAAGTCTAGACTAGATTAAGTTTATACTTTGATAGTGAACACTTGATCTCACAATTACTTACCTTACCTTATCTTAGTACTGTTTTATCCCACACTCTAGGGTCTGTTGGTGGCCACAATCTTCTGTTTCTTCAATGGAGAGGTGAGTTATTGTGATAACAATCTAGTAAGCTCTAGACAAAGCTGAACTCATTGTAAGCTCATTAATATATTCAGCTGATTGGACCAAACCTATACCATTTCTCTATGACCTTCAGGTCCAGAGTGTGTTACGGCGACACTGGAACCAGTACCGCATCCAGTTTGGTGGAACCTTTTCCAACCAGGATGCCCTACGTTCTGCATACTACACTGCCTCCTCTATGACGGAGGTGCACCGCTGCTACAGCATCGATGGACACATGGAGACGCTGAATGGCAAAAGCTTCCACAGCATGGAGCCCACCATCCTTCGATCAGATAACCTGTACATGTGAGAACGCCATTGAATATGACCCTTTGGCTTTTTTTCAACTCTCCAAGGACCTGTTCCCAGGACTTATCTAATTTTACTGTAGTTTAAAATCCTTTTGGTGCCAAGAGTCTTTTTACTCTGAAGCCAAATAAAATAACAACCTCCTCAATTTCTGAGGAGGAGGGAATTCTCATTGTGCTCTAGTAAATCATGTGGAGTCCAGAGGGAATCTAGCACCTACATTTCCGCATCCCTCAACCAAAACTCTGATGAAAGCACCATCTATCAGTTGCATTATACAACTGGACAGCATATGGAAACACCAACCAACAAAGAGATTTCAAGAGTTAAGAAGTGGATTACGTTCCCTCTGGCATTGAAAGAAGTCCTATGAGATTCTGAAAAAAAGGCTGGTTTCCATACTGTGGGTGTGTTGATTGTGAAACTCCATCTGTTCTTTGTTGTGTTTCCGCTCATGATTGCAGTCTATCTGATCGGACTTTACATTTTAAAAGGAGAAAAGGGCAAGTCACGACAAGGAAAATCTTATTTATGGAATATGATTATGCAAAGCTGGTATGCCTTAAACCCAATATGCTACACAGGGAAAATCATCTGTATCCAAATGACTATGGCTCACAGTCAAAAGAATTCCATGCGTTCTTGGATGATTGTGATTGACATTCCACATTAGGTTGTTGGTTAGCAATGACTACCTTGGGATTAGTCTTGAAATTGGACAATACTGACAATTTAGAATACCATATCATACCATATTCATTCTTTCCAGATGTGCACCTAACCTTCACTGATCAAAGTGACAAAATAACACTTGCCAGTCTGCAAAGTCTGATTATATTATTTAGACCACCCTGCTTGAATGCAATTGAGAGTTAGCCTTGAGCTGGGATAGCAGGGTTGTTCCCTAATGGGAAGAGTTCAATGATTTTTCAGTCGTATACCAGTTTACAGTTTCAGAAGATCTAACGAAAACAGGTTCTAAATTGATACCTTATTCTGTGTGTCTGGAACATACAGGCGCTTTTCATGTTTTCTCACATGTCTCTTAGGACATTTCAATGTAATGTTCATATGCTGGAAAGGAAACTACTTACATTTGGAAAATGTAAATATGTAAATTTTATTCTAGGTGTGTTTGGATGTGAATGTAATTTGTGTATATTTATAAAGGCATAATATGCTTACTGTCAATATTCCTTGACATTGTATTTTTAGGCATTACTAATGGGACAAGAATCTTAGAAGTCTGGTTTAATTTTTACTGATGTCAGTTGCCTCTGTGTAGGTGTTGGTTGGTTTCAAATTATATCCTCTTGATGTTCAAATGCATACTGAAAACATTGTCTCAAGTTTGACATTTCTTTGTGCCAAATTGTAGTTTGGTATAACCTTTTTAAGTTATTGTACTTAAAGGAAAATATATTATAGGTTTTAAACAAATGACAGAGTCTTGGTTGGTATTTTCGGAAAAGCTTGTTCTTAAGAGTCTGAGTCCTATAAAACTATGTTAGGAGCACCCGCAGTGACAGGAACAAAAACAGCTCCGGTGTCAAGAAGTTGGTGGAAATCCAACAAGTTAACTGCATTTGATACCTCCCCAAGCTTGTCAAACTGAAGCATGAGGTCTTGCTTTCAAGAAAAAAGGCCTGGAATGAAATTAAATATTTGAACTAAATCAAGAAAGTATGTGCTGTCCTTGCATTTTACTATGCTGTTTGGCATTAGCATCTTAGCATCTACAGAGATGTTCAAGGAGGGGCCCTGTGGTTAAGTGAGCATTTGCTATTCAGCATTGGATTTGAGGTAAAATGTAAAAATCAGGGCTCACCTGTGATTGTAAAATCAGAAACATTTGACACAACATTGCATTTTTTTTAAAACAGGTATCATTGTAACAGCATTCACTGTGGTTTGAAAAATAATGGAAACACTCACACTCACTGGACGGTTTATCAGAAATACCTACCATCTGTTTTTCAGCCATCCTCAACCCTGCCCATCAATGGAAAGAAACCATTATTGGCCAGATGTTTTTGATGTGGTGGACCATTTTCAGTACAGAAATTGACATGGTAATAGCGCTGTAGCATCTAGGATTTGTTAATTATTTTAGAGTTATATTTCTAATTAATAATAAACATTCTTAAATCTGAAAATGTCAAGAGCTGTAACAAAAATTTGTGTTGGTGTTTGTATTCTAAATATAATAAATATTACTGTATGGTTATTTTCACTCAGTTTCCCATGAAAAATCTTTTTAAAATCAGACTAAAAAAGATGTTTTTAAAGTTAAGTTAAAAATTACATTTTTTGTATTTTAGGCCTGCACATCATTTTGAGCTATAGAAGAAGTTTATTAATAACTAAAATATCTGATACATATGTATAGATTTATGTTATGGCCCTTTAGGCTACAGTGCCAGGTTGATATTGTATTACTGCATTTGATGAGTGAGTGAATATGCTTCTAGGATGAGCAGAATAATTTGCACTTTAAGCTAATGAACCATTTTATGTAGTTGGCTAATGCATGTAGCATTGTGACAGGATGAGCTCTTGAATGATCAGCCATTTTTGGAAGTAATTGCAGAACTGATATAGCTGAGAATATTCCAGAAAATAAAATTGCACATTAGTACGACAGGTAGACTTAATTTCTCTTGTTAGCAAATGCATCTCCCTAATTAACATTGCTATTACATACTGTATGTATTGGTTGGTGGTAAGAGAACTGGGCTCATCCTACGTTGGACACTTACTTGAGAATGAAAAATAATTTCTAGGCATTTATTGATAATGTGAAACAGTTGCTTTAGCCCTACAGTAATCTCTGCTTAGTGGTCAGGGTTAGGGTTGCTGTGATGGTCGACAAGGATGGATTGTGCAGCAACAGATGATCTGCAGTCAGTAACTAAACCCATACAGTTCACCTATGTGTTTCTCATAAAATGGCCAAAATGTATTTTATCTGTTTGTCATTTTGGGAAACTTCAGCATGAACGGAATGTATTATTGTCCCTTTCAGAAAACCAATGTTGCGGAGGGTACATCGGTCATGTTGCCAGGTTGCTAAAGATACTGTGAAGGTCACACAGCTAAGTGATATGTGACTGCCGGTGGTAGCTTTAGCCAAAAGGATGTGTCACTTCCTCACACACACACATACACACACGATGGAAAATGGAGATGCAGAAGTAAACAGCCCACAGCTGACATGTGTTTCTGCCTGTGGGAACAGCACAGGAAGAAGCTTCAGATTTGGTGCTGCCACACACTCTTGCTGACACCAGATTCTTGTCCCTGTGTGTGTATGCCCGTGTGTGTAAGTACAAGCATGTGCATGTGTCTCCACCAGACTGCATTTGCAATTATTATTTTTGTGAAATTACAAGCAAAATCAGAGTTGCTACAAGCTGAACATCTGGATGTTGTGATCTCTCCACACTGGTTCCATATGCGGGAATGAGCAACCCCACGGGAAGAAGTCTGCCTCCCTTTTCACCAGCTTTAAGACGAATCACATGCAGGAGGGTCTGAGAAATGACAACGCTGGGGCGCCATGGGCCTCAGATCTGACTGTGTCAAATGTGTTCTTTTATCATTTTCATGCTCATCTAAACAATTCAAGTCAGAGGCTATTCATCTTCCAAAAAGATGGTAAAAATGATACTTTTAAAGTTTAGAAAGTCTCTATACCATCAGGATCATCACGCAATCATGATGTCTACAAGCTTTAGGCCAAAATCCCATAGTAAAGTAAAAAGATACATCTTACACATCTTGGTAGATATTTACTCACCTAATATATTAAATTTTTATTTTAAAAAGAAAGTTACTGTAAAATAAAGTTCATTAGACTTATAATATTAGTTTACATCTTAAAGATTTAACTAATCTAGAAATCAATGGAATTCCATTTAGGAGTCTGGTCAGATTCACCTATGGCAACATCTTGGCTAGTGAGCCAAAAACTGAATGACATTTTGTAATCTCTCAAGCATCAAAAATCATTACCTTCTTTAATTAAGTCTTAAACATTTCCAAACAATGTTTTCAAATCCTTTAAAACCCAAAAAAGTGAGTCCAGCAATCCCATCACTGTAAAGCAAATCATTCCAAAGCAGAAGATACCTTATATATCCCATGTTAACCACCCTGCAGGTTCTCTGCAGCAGTAATATTATCATCTTTATGCTGGATAGGATGAAAAGCACTCTATATGCTCTAAAATGTTTCATCACTTGAAAAATTATGCCGCATGTAGTATTGTATGCTACTGGAGTCCTCTAACAGCTTCAGAGTGTAATTCACTACACAGTACTGTCCTTAAAAACAATCTTACTTTTCTCCCACTCTGAGGTACATGTTCAGTTGTTGCTGCCTTTGCCATGATGGCTGAACAAGGAATAACAAGTTAAGCTCTTGTTACAGCTAGTGTGTCTAGTAGTTTGGTGTGTGACACGGTACTGTATAATGATATGTGGTTTTTGCAACAGGTTTCAGGGAACTTACATGTCCATGTGTTTCAGGTGGGCAATGGCTTAGCATGGGAAAATTCATGAGCTGTTACTGGGATCCATATGGGCTAGCCAGTACAATAGCTGGGCTTTAACTGGGGCAGCCCAAATGGATTCTCTGTGGGCTGTTTGAATAGTTTTGTCCTGGAACCCACTTGGGAATACTTAATACACGTCCAGGTTTTGTATGGGACTTTTAAGGATGTGTGATCACCATCAAAGTGACCAGAAAGCAACAATGGACAGATTTTTTTCAAAATCAGTAACCCACTTGGTCCTCTCCAGGGTCCAGATAAACCAACCAATGGCTTAATTCCATATGAAGCCCACAAGAACAAGAATTTGTAGTGGGTCTGGAAATGTAAAATCCATTTAATGTCAGGTCCAAGTGATTTGGACCTTTGCCTTAATAAGTTTTAGCTTTCAAGCTAAAATGACCTCCAAATGTCTTCTGAGGTGTTACATGCTGATAATGGAAAAGCAATTTTTGTGGGGTGTAAGGTTTGGGTGTAGGAAGAATGCGCAAGGGCAGCAACAAAGTCTAAAATACATTTAATAATGATAAACAAAAAGAAAAAGACATAAAACTAACAGCATAGATAGACAATTATGGAAACAGAGAGAGAATTCTATTGAAAAATAAACAGAAAATCGAAGGCACACACAAGGAGTAAATACTACACATTACACAGACATGGGGGGGAGCAGTTACAAGCAAGGTGCAGGTGATCAGAGAAAATATTGAAAAATACCCGACATGTGACTACCGAGGCAAAACACTCGACGCAAGACTGGAATCATTACATGGGGACTTACCACAACCTATACCTCTCCACCATGGTCAAATTTTCAAAATCTCTCAAAGTCATCATAAAAAATGTCTCAGACAACACTTTCACATCAAATGCCACACCACATGACATTAACCTGGGACGCAGTTCGTGTTTAGGTGCCTTGCCCAGTGTCTCTTTACCGGTGGGTGTAAAAGAAGCGGAAGGTGCTGCTTTTCCACTGTTTCAAGGAATTAAATTAGCAACCTTTCAATCACCAACCTGCTTCTCTAAATTTAGCCCACTGCTGCTCCCACAAGTATTTACTTCATCCAACTTTATTTATTATTTCTTATAAGAAAAAGTTGCAGATGGGAAAGCTTCACGGGTGGCTCCTCATTAAGAGGGACATGTTTTAAAGACTCTGAACTTAATGAGCTTTGGTTACGGCAAAATTCCAATAATAACATAGAATAGACAGAGATCGAGAATGTCAGATCACAAGTGATGAGAAATTATGACTGAAATTGCAGGTAAATAAAAGCCTAGTAAACAAATCTTACAAGCAAACAAAAATAAACAGTACAAAATGGTTTCCATATAAAGTAATGATATGGTTGTCTCTGTGTGTTCTATTGTTCTGCTACATTCTTGTGGTTAATTATTTCACTCCATTCACCCATTACAAGACTGTGAATAAGTGAAGACCACTGCAGTGTTATATTAGCCACCTTCAGCTCTGGTCCTAATTACTGAGCTCCCACTTTCATTTCTTGCTAAAACAACCTGCATACTAGGAAAGCCCACAACTATTTCATATGAGAGCTGGAAAACACACTGCTGCGTCATTTTGTCATGTCACATGCCTATTGGCTTTCATTTTGGAACTTTGCCTCAGCTAGACATGTCTCCCAAGGTTGTGATGTCATTGAAATGGCATTGCCTTGTATGATTTCAGATATCATATTAACTTAAAAAAAAAAAAACTGGTATGTGAAATCTTCTTATTGATTGATTGATTGATTGATTGAATTAAGAAGGTTTGGCAACATTGCTGCATTATTCTACATAAAAGTTACATCCTAGACATTGTACACAGACACAAAATACAAACATTATCTTTGCAATATCTATTATTCCCGCCCCATGCCAGTGTTTTGAAGCTCAAGAATACAAAAAAAGAAATGAGGGCATAGGTGTCACAGTTCAGTTCTGTCCTTGTGTTCCTGGCCATGTGGTTTTGTTTTAGTCTTGCCTTGATTATCACATGCTTAGTCATATGTTCTTGGATTCACCTGTTCCTTGTCTTGTGTCCCCACCCTTGTTCAGGTGTTGTGTCTCTGTATATACAGTATATTGCCCAGTTTCCTATGTGCTATAATGTAACGTCCTTCTGGTCGACGTTAGGGTTTTTGAGTGTTTTTTGTGCATGTTCTCCAAGGTAATTGTAATTAAATTAACTAAAGTCATCCTCCCTGCTGATCTTTCCTGTAAACACCTTGGATCTTTTACAATATGTGTAGCATGTTGCAGTTACGTTCCTCATCTGTGCTGTTCCAAGTCAGTATTTAGGTTCCTTTGTTGTGTGCATTCTTTGTCAGATCTCTGTTGTACTTACCCCTATATTCTTGGTAGAGTTTCTCTGTAGTCCTTGTATTTTGTAGTGCGGGTTTTTGTGCCTGCTTAAGGATTACAACAACTTAAAATGCACCCTTTGCACTTACTTCCAATCCTCAAAACATGAAATGTTGGTCACTCTGTGCTTCTGTGACTGCATCTGCGCCCTTTACATTTTATATAGGTTATTTTACTTAAACATATGCAATATCACACTGCAATACTTGCTGTAAGTGTACATTATGTACACAATTATTATATTTTTATTATTTGGGACAATTACAGCTAGGGTTGTCCCAATATTAGATTTTCTTGACACAATTATGGTGGTTAAAGATTTGAAAAATTAAAGATTTCACGACTGCAATATTATTGCAATATATGTACAGGTCACCAGTTACTCTAAAAGCAACAATCAAGGTCAATAGACATGCAAGATTAGTCACTATTATCTTTACAATCAGAGCTTTATATTTATACTGTTTTACATTCAACACTCAACAAACAAACAAACATGGCAGATATGCAGATACACTGGAGAGCTTAACATGTTCAAAGTATGTGTTTGTGGGAAGACAGCAGTGTTAAGGAGCAATATCACAACCTAATGTTGGTGTGTGAACCACATGCTGCTGGACTATTATCAGTATTATCATATGTGTATTATTATTAATAACACAATATCAGTATTTCAGTATTGTAACACATTTGGTATGTTAATCATGTATGTGTTGGCAAACCTAAAGCAAAGGAACTCACACTGCTCACACAAAGTCATTGTGCTGGTGCTAGCAAGAGCTCCATCTGCCATTGCACATGCAGAACAAGCAGTAAACTCCAAAACCATCTGTCCAGCATGTTGCACATATTGCATTTGAAGTTTTATTTGAAGTTTCAGGAGATTGACTGTGTGAAAGAGCAAAGGTGCAGCCTGAAGGAGAGCCTTTATCAGCAGAGGAAATCTGCAGCCAAAGTCATTTCAAAAGAAATCTTCCTCTGATTGTACATCCTTACTGGCCCCTGCTCTGTTTTAAAAGAAGCCTAATTACCAGACATTCAGCTCATTGTTTGGTGAGCAAAGAGAAACTGTGTTTTCTGCTTGGAATTTATGAAGCACCTAGTTGAACCGCTGATAAATCAAACAATAAACTGACAGACACACTTAAAACTAGATCTGCAACAACAAATAAATTAAATCGATAAAGGTTATAAGATCATAAAAACAGTTGGCAACAAATTTCATTTCACAAATTTCAATTACATTATCAATTCATTCTGGCTGTGCAGCTGAAAGCTGTAACGCAGAGCTGGATACGTCACTTCAGGAAACATTAATGTTAAATCTGTTATATGCATGCAGGTAAAAAGTTTATCCGCTGCAAACTACAATCAAAATACATTTTACTGTTTAGAAAATTTTACTACAAACCAGGACTGGACAAAATGGCACATAAATAATATTTTTAAATGTACATGTTTTTTTTAGAAATATTCATGACTTACATAAATTGTATATTTCATAAGTGATATCAATCTGAAATATAAATCTCAAATTTTAATTTGTGTGACGAGTTGGGTTCTACTTGGTTCCAAACATCAGTAACAAAACAAATGTCCCGAAAGCAAACAGGCACAACATGGATTCATTATATAGAGACATTGACCAACAACCAGGAATCAAACAACGTAAATACAAATACAAAACCATAAACCGAAACACATGGACGGGTGGAGACAGAGCTAACACACATGACCAGAGAACAGGAGCCGGTGAAGTCCTCACAATTTGTTGGAGCTAGTATGTTGTTTCTGAACGTTTTTGTTTTCCTGTTTGTATTTGCATAAATAAGCATTTTCATTATAGGAGTTTTTATGATGAACAACTTAGTCATTGCAAAGAGCTCTGGTTCATTGTGTTGCTATAGTTTTCAGTTCAGATTCAATCAAAATGTGAAAACGTGTCACACATTTTAAGGGGAAAAATAAAATAGTAGTTCTATTTTGGATAGAAGCACACATTTGAAGAACTTTGAAAAAATAAATTCATTCTTTGCCTCAAAATGGCTCGTAATAGCTCAGGTCAATTTAAAAAAAGTTAAAAGAACCTATTTAGTATTCAACAGTGACTGTAGGATATGTGAGTATTCTACTGTTATTTTAGTCTGTCGCTATTTAAACATATGAAATAAGAACCACAAGTATGCCATGTTAGTGGGAGCGTAGTCCGGCATAAACAGCAATGCAACTGGAGCAAAACAAACACGCCACACATCTGGAAAGACCAGGCTCATAGCAGCCGTGGCCAAGAGCAGGATCCCACAACTCCAGAGAACAATGAACTGATTCCCCAGGCAGAGGGAAAAGGGCGTCTCCGGGTTACTGGTCAGACCTGCACAGACACCCAAGTGACTGCACTGACTGAAGATGGCCGCACATCAGGAAACGCTGGGCAAGTCAAAAATTCCTGCTCCATGTCTAATGGAATTTCTTGCTTCTCAGGAAGTGATGAGCTGGTTTTATCACGTTGTCAACATTCCGCCTTTCCTGATGTCCACAAATGGTTTTACAGTGTGAAGCAGAAGTAGTGCTTTAGACTCAAACCAGTAAATAAGGGATATGAAACATTTACCCTAGTGCCAAAAAGGAAGGGTTTAAGGTATTTCAAAGGAATTAGTGGAATTGTTTATTAATAGAACTGGAGACAAGGGTGGGGCATGGCATGGTTTTACCAACAGGGAGGGTGGTGCCATCACACTAACACAGTGGCTCAGTCTTTCACCAACTGACTCTGCTGCCTTGGCCTAGTCATACACTTATATATATATACTGGAAAGTGTCTGAAACTTTAGTCATTTGAGAAGCTCAACAAACAATGTGGTGAGATTTTCAGCTAAGTACTAACAAAAGACACAGTAAACCCTATACAGTTGTGCTCATTAGTTTACATAACTTACATAGGGGGCAATACACTGTATTAAGAACTGGGGTATGTAAACTTTTGATCAGGATCATTTGTGTTGTGATTATGATTTAAAAAGAGTAAACACAGTTGATTGATAATAAATAGTTTCCGCCAAACACTAACTATGAGTGAAAGAAAAGTTGTTATCATTCACAAATGTGTTATCATTCATATTCTCTGAAAAATTAGGAAATCATAAATTCTGTCAGAGTATGTAAACTTATGAGCACAACTGTATGAAAAATAATAATGCAAGGTTCAATGAATTGCGTGGTCAGTGTGAGTGTGATTTTACAAATCATTAGCCTACGCTGTCATAGCTTTGGTCACACTTCTAGCTACACATTGGGTGAATTGGAATTCAGAATCTCCCCCTAGCCACACAGTAAATTCATCCAATGTTCGTGTGTGTGTAAAACGCATTAAGAAATTAGACATGTAAAATAAGAATCAGGTGTTCCAGATGACCTGACAAACTCTCCGCCGATAGGAAAATCATCAACAAGTGATGCAGATTTCAAACTTGCCAATTTGTCCAGGTCTTACTTCCCAAGCAAATTCAGCCTGAGAGCAATCTGTGACAAGATATTCACTACATAAAATACTGAAATTAACTATTAAATATTAAACAATGCATTTTGCAAAGTCTTTACACATGCCTATGAGTAAATCCCATGCTACTTTAAGAACAAAGCCATCTTGTTTTATGTGTAGCACTTATTTTTGATGTTTTACAAATATAATTTAATTATATTATTATTTAATTATTCTTATTATTATTATTCTTATTATTATTATTATTATTATTATTATTATTATTATTATTATTATTAT
>JBBIGC010000104.1:2841180-2855267 GCA_037576955.1 Lepidarchus adonis
TACCGCCTATATATTATTGAAAGCACAGTACATATTTTAGCTCAAACTTGTCATAGTAGTCGGGGTTCCCTTTAAGTACATGAACATCTGTGAGTGAATGAATGAGCATGATTCAGAACTCACCCTGTATGTTGGCCAGGTCATGTGTGGCTCAAATAAGCCTTTGCACATGGACAGAGCAACACAGATTATACTTCAGACAAGCAGCTATAGCTAATCCAAAGCAGCGCACACACACACACACACACACACACACACACACACACACACACACACACACACACTCACACACACGGCTGCTCAGGAGATGCAGGGTCATTTGCAGCTCAGTGCTTGAAAGAAGCATGCATGGTTGTTTCTGCAGGTATGTTCAGGACTGTGGGGTATGAATGAATCAATGTGTGGCTAGTTTTTATGTGTTTTATGTGTGTGTGTGTGTGTGTTTGTGTGTGTGTGTGTGTGTGTGTGTGTGTGTGTGTGTTGTATAGTAAAGTGTAATATGAAAATGTATTGGAATATATTTCGTTTCTACTTTGGAATATATTGGTACTCATCACAGTAAAAAAAAAAAACTAATGAAAAAAACTTTATATAAATGTCTATTATGTGTAATCTTGCATCTCATAGTGGCAATGCTTAATTCACAATCTGCCCTGGAATTAGTTTCATTTGCTGCATTGCATTCAGTGCTGCAAATAATAAACATATAAAACACTATTATTGCTCAGACTATATAGCTATATTGTTATGTTAACTATAACACATTTCTTGTTTTATTTTTTTTACTTGGTGAACTGATATAGAAGTCAATACGGTCAAACCCCGTTAGCTCAACCCTATTGATCCGGGCCCTAAACTTGACGAGAGGCAGGGTTGCCTAGTTCTCATAATGGATTGGTGACGTTTGTTTGAAACCCATTTTTTTAACACCCTGTTTCTATTACAACCTGTTTCTTTGACAATCTGTTTGTTTGATAGATTTTTACAATAAAATTAAAGCTCAAAGAAAAAGATTTATGTTGTAAGAATTATGTTAATTTTGTGTACAATTCCTACACGTCAACGTTTTCATGCTGCGTCTTTCTCAAGTTATTGCAGTGATAGATGTAAATTTCCTTTTTTTTGTTCACCAGTCAGAGAATGCAGCTTTCATTTACCAGACATTTTGGTTTCAATTCACAAACTTGTACACAAACTCGAGGCTACCAAAAACAAAAGCTCATTTCCAGTAGAAGAAGGGTGTGTCTCGTTGCTGCTTTCTCCGGCAATTGTCTGCTGTTTTGTTCGAAAGTTTGTTCTGTCAGTGTTTGTCTTTGTCATCTACTTTATTAAATTTTCTTTGTTTGGACTATTTGGACATATGCTGCTGCTATTCCCTTCATTTTGGACTGGATTACACTCTTCTAAGCAAGTTTGTATCACTCTAGCAAGCTTGTGGTATGCTAAATAGCAGTATCTCCCTGACGCTGCTCACGTTGGCACTTACTCAGGCTGCTTACAGACACTGAAGGACACTTTTCTGGATGTTATGGACACTTTCCTGTCCATAGGCCACTCACCTGACCTGTGTTTTTGCTAGTCTCTGCCTCTGCACGCTAGCTCTACCCGCTAGCCTCTGCCCGCTAGCCTCTGCCTGCTGGAGGAGATCAGCCTGCGGCTCTGCTTAGGTGTAATGGAAGCCCAGGTTGCTTTGATCTCAGCCTTCAGGTCGTCTGCATAGTTGGGTCTGGTGTCTCTTATCTATCTCTTGACAATACTCCATAGATTCTCTATGGGATTCAGGTCAGGTGAGTTTGCTGCCAATCAAACACAGTAACACCCTGGTGGTTGAACCAGCTTTTGGTTCCTTTGGCAGTGTGTCCTGCTGGAAGATGAATTCAGCATCTCCATAAAGCTTGTCAGCAGAAGGAAGCATGAAGTTCTCTAAGATTTCCTGGTAGATGCTGCATTGACTGTGGACTTCAGAAAACACAGTGACCAACAACAGCAGATGACATGGCCCCAAATCATCACTGACTGTGGAAACTTCACACTGGACTTCAATCAACGTGGATTCTGTGCTTCTCCACTCTTCCTCCAGATTCTGGGACCTTGATTTCCAAATGAAATGCAACATTTAAATTCATCTGTAAAGAGAACTTTGGACACTGAGCAACAGTCCAGTGCTTTTTCTCCTTAGCTCAGGTAAGACTCTTCTGACGTTGTGTCTGGTTCAGGAGTGGCCTGACTTGAGGAATGTGACATTTGTAGCCCATGTGTAGGATTCATCTGTGCATAGTCACTCATGATGCACTGACTCCAGCGTCAGTCCACTCCTTGTGAAGCTCCCCATAATTCTTGAATGGATTTTGCTTGGCAATCCTCTCAAGTCTGTGGTTATCCACGTTGCTGGTGCACCATTTCCTACTACTGAACTTTTAATGAATATATATAATATTTTATATATATATATATAAATACATATTTTCAGGATTATGACTTGGCCATTTACAAAAATATAGCATTATTTTTCTTTAATCATTCTTTAGCAGAGAACTTAATTGCTTATTGTCAATGTCTTGCTGAATGATCATCGTTCTCCTGAGATTGAATTCACAGACAGTACAGATATTTTCTTTTAGATTTAGCTGGTATCATTTAGAATTCATTGTTCAATGTTTGCAAGCCTTCTTGGCTCAGATTAGTTTATACTGGAATTTCTCCAAACATTTAAATCCATCATCCATTCACAAAACATTTTTCCAATTTTGGTTTCTCCACATGTTCTTTAGTAAACTATACATTGGCAGCAGTGCTCTGCCTTGCACACCATTGTTGTTCATTGTGTTTTTTGCTCATGGTTTACTTGTTGCCTTTAACATGAGCCAATGGAAGAGAAGTCTTCGGTTTGCTTTAAAGTTACTCTGGGTTCTTTTGTGACTTTGTGGAGTTTCTGGTTTACCAATCCTGTGGAGGATACTAATGGTCTTGTGCACTATTTGACTGTGGACTGGTGGAGTCCAAACTCTTTTGGGATGGCTTTGTAATCTTTTCAGGCTGTTGAGCATCAATTATTTTTCCTGAGGTCCTTAAAAATCTCCTTTTAATCAAATTTAAAATAATAAAACAGGGTACTCACCTTATTGTAATACCTTATTGTCATCATGCTGAATGAAAACACTTCTTTTGTCATTCACAGTTATGTAGGCCTAATACTGGGTAATTTTTTATTATTATTTTTTTTTACCATTTTGTGTCCCATTTTTAAATTGACCTTCCTTTATCTACTTTTAAGATTTGTGTTAAGATTTTATTTGGTTTTAAGTCTGATGAGGTTTTAGGTCATATTTTGCAGAAATACAGAACATTTCAGATAACTAAAATATAAATTTCTGGAATTATTTAACTTCTATGTAATAGAATTATTATCATTGTTGAAAAATGAACTGGGAAATCCAAATCAGGAATCTCATCTGTCATCGGGACCAATTTATTGAGAAAAAATGTGTTTCTGTTACAAGTTTTAAATATAATATTAAATACCTTCTAATATTCATGCTTCACATATCTGTATTTAATCCAACTGTCAAAAATGTAGCATTATTGTAGTACATAGTATTCAATGAGTAAAGTCTGAAACTGACTGAACTTCTCCAAAATATTCATGTATTGTGTGTGTCAAAAGGATTAACAGCTGAAAGCTTATCTTTCAGTCAGGCCACAGGAAATAAAAAAAAATTGCATAGCACAAATTTTGGAATTTGGACAAATTGGAATTGGACAATGCATTATAGATCATCTCTGAGGTGTTTTGCCTTTGCAGTGGTGGTGGCCTAGTGGTTAGGACTTAGCCCCTGAGAACAGAAAGTTGCACGTTTAAGTCCCAGTCTGGGCACCACCGAGGTACCCTTGATCAAGGTAAATATTAGATTATATTAGATAAAAGATTAGTTATGTCAAGACTTCACACAACATAAAAGTCCTTCCGGCTGCAAGGAAAAGGGTTTTAATTAACCCTTTCATTCAGCCTGAGGAGGCGTCCTTCTGTTTAATAATATATATGGATCTGTGAACGGTTATGATTATATTTACTTTATATAATCCTATAATATCCAACAAGTGATATGAAATGAATTACAGTTGATAAGAGGGCCATGACTGAAATCCCTTAGTCATTTAATGTAATGTCCTATAAATGTCCCCCACACATCGATCCATGTTCATCAGTCTTCGTTTAGCCTTTTAGCTTGTGCAGGAGCTAATATAATGCCAGCATAGTGTGAACCCTTAAAGCAGAGTTGACCACATCCAGTCCAGGGCGGCCACAGTTGGGTGATTTCCCTGTTCAAACACAACTGTCTCAACTCCCTGGTTAATTGCACAGTTTATTGAGAACCTGAATTGGACACCTCTGCTTTAAACATGCATTGTGTTCAAAGGTTTTAAGCCATCCTTTAGTATTGCCTCTACTCTTAACAAACCATATCCAACTAATAATTTATTTAACTAACCCTTCTGGGGTTGAAGTGGGTGTGTTAGAGCAACAAATCACTAATCTGTGTATAGCAGGGGAGCCTCCAGGACTAGGGTTTAAAGGAATAGTTTGGAAAATTCAAATTTACATAATTTTCCACCATATAGCTAATACAATGGAACAAAACTTCAGTGCTACAGACAACAACAATAACAGGGCTTGACTGATGTGATTTGAGCTGTTGAAGAAATTTGGAGAATGTGTTTGTGTGCAGTGTTTGTATTAAAGCAAAAAATTGGCCTGTGAAAATACTTCTGCGACTAAACCATTCCTTTAAATGTCTCAATTTGTAAATATGGTAGAATCTTTCACCTATGGCCGAGCAGTGTGACTGTTTTTAATGTTATCCTGATATGTGACAATGATTTAACTGATTTTAACTTCCTTGTGTGAAACACTGAATAAAACCAATGTTCTTTAATTGTTTAAATGTCACAATATTGAATCCTATCAAACCACAGTGATTCATTATGACCATTGTTGTTAGTTTATACACATGTATATATACATATGTATGATCATACATATGTTATAATTATAAATAGTATAGACATATTTTATATACTTATTCTTTATACTTTAAAAATACTTATATACACTTTTATATATTTTTTAACATTTATCTTATATTTATAAATATAAATCCATATCACATATACGTACATATTGTAGATTGTATATTTGTTCAGTATTTTTTATTTATTTTTTATTTTTTTTAACATATTGTTGTTTTGTGCTTGAGAGACACCATCAACTGGAATCAAATTTCTTGTATGTGTTTACTCACATACTTGGCCAATACACGCGTTTCTGTTTCTGATTCTGATGTGCATCGTGAAAATGTGGATGTAATATTTTTGCTGTGTTGCCCAGCACAATTTTCACATCATCATTATGAATAAGATAACTGATGAGCTACACCTGGTGTAAATGCTTGCTACTGGTTACTGGCTAACATGCAGCTTGATTAGCAATTATTTATTTTAATATAGTAAAACCATAATACTGTTATTCACTTTGAGTTGTTTGAGCACAGTACAAATTCCACAGATGTAGTTTATCATACTCAGGCAATCAGTATGGTGTTCCAGTAATCCATTAAAAATGATTAAAAATATCCCTCACTGTTTTATCATCGTTTAACAGATGTATATTTGGTGACTCCATGAGTCATTGTTTCTCAGTGTCCCTCTGTCTATCTCACTCTCTCTCTCTCTGCTTTATTCACCACTCTACACTCACTGAACGTCATCCTGATGTAATTCACCTAATCAGAATGAATGAAGTGCAGAATCTCTCTCTCTGTGTCTAGAAATGTCCAAGGACTTCTAAATCGTGCTGAAAATAAAGTTACCACATGCGTGCACACACACATGCACGCACACACACACAAGTGCCTTATCCCAATGTTAACTCCAGTAATAGGATTGGCTTGTCTTAGGTATTCAGTCACATTAAAGTACGATTCACACATGTGACATTAGCCCATGGTGTTCAGCACCCAGTGGGTGTGTGTTAGCATTGTTGTAATGCAATATTCCCAATTACAGATCTATAACATTATACTATCACATTGTTGCACCTCATTATGTTGCATTTTGTTACAACTTAAAACAATTAAAACAGTAAGCCACTTGAGCCTGTATTTAAGTGAACTACAGTGATTTCACCATTATTCTGCTTAGCAATGTCTAAATTTGGTTAAAAACACAGATTCTATTAATTATTGTTTGGTCAAGGTCAAATTAATGCTGATTATGTTTAGGCATGTGTTTGTGGAAATGGATAGGATCAAGCTTTGGGTTAAAGGCAACTTTCAGGAAGCTATAATTTTTTCTCTTTTGTTCTCTCGCATTTAACCTACTTAAGTCACCCAGGGGTAGGAGCAGTGGGCTGTACACAATAATAATAATAATAATAATACATTTGTTTTGAACACTCAATGACACTGTACACAGCAAAATAATAAAAGAACAAAAAATATTTTTTAAATGTAATAATAAAAATGATAATTATCACAAAGGGCTACAGGTTATTAAAAACATTTTAAAAGCATATTAAATTTAGTGGAAATGAATCAAAGAGAGAAAGCACGTTTGAGCAGAAGGGTTTTGAGTGAGGGTTTAAAGTGATGTTTCTGAGTCGGGGAGCAGCGTGGTTGAAAGCTCTGCTTCCCATAGTGGTGAGACGGACAGACGGAAGGGACAGTCAAATGGATGGAGGAGGAAGATCTGAGGGTATGAAAGGGACTGGGAACATGAAGGAGGTCAGATGGATACGGAGGGGCAAGGCCGTGAATGGGCTTTAAAGTTAATTATGAACTTTTGCCTGAAACTTAACTGGGAGCCAGTGGAGCTGTTGCAATGAGAGTAGGGGGTAGTAAAGGGGTTAAATGCCTTCCTAAAAAAAGGGCACCTAAGTTGTTTATGATTGTTGTAACTATTCATAATATGGTGAAAATAAAAAAAGTACAAATATTATTTTTCTTTCAAGCTGTATCTGATTCAGCTATTTGTCGCTTTTGTCTCTTCCTCAGGGGGAGAAAGGACCAGGCCGATCAGGGAGTCGATCTAGCACCATTTCAAAGGTAACACACACACACACATGCTAGCACAATCCGCTTAAGTGTTCAAATGCCATTCATGCATAGAAAGATTAATACAAGTTGATAAGCTTAATTTTAAGACATGGCACTACTAATCATGTTGTGACTGGCTGCTCAAAGCCATACTTGTTTGAGGCAAAACGGGTTCTACAGGTCTGTCTGTCTTTTACAACACCAATTCCAAAAAAGTTGGGACGCTGTGTAAATCTAAATTAAAACATGAATTTTATTATTTTGTTTACAACAGAACATATAGTTAAACTAAGAAAATGTACAGTTGTAAGAAAAAATATGGTCATTCTGTGCATGTGCTACAATCTGTATATACATTTCAGTATTCATGGTGTCCATAGCATTGGCACTAAATGCATTCCCATACCTATAGAGATGCAGGTCTTTAAACTGAGCACTGATAGCAAGCCAAATATTCCCTTTTCTTCTTTAGTCTGGGGGACACGTTGTCCATTTATTTAAAAAAACATATAAAATTTCAGTTTGTCTGACAGCAGACAATGATTATTGGAAGTGCTCCATGCCTGTACACCAGCGAGGTTACATCTGAGCAACTGAAGTCCTGTCTTACATTGGCAAATGTTGATGTTAATGAGTCGACTTTCGGAACACTGCACACACTGTGTGTGGCTGGGTAGCAAGGAGAAAGACACTGCTGTCCCCCATAAATAGTGTTGACCATACAGTTTGCTAAACATCATGTGGACAAACCAGAATACAGGAATAATGTTTTGTGGATGGATGAAGCCAAAATATAACTTAAATATGGCTTAAATGAGAAGCGTTACATTTACAGAAAGAAAAACTCTGAAACTCATCCCATCTGTGAAACATGGTGGTGGTAGTGTTCTAGTTTGGGCCTGTTTTGCTGCATCTTGGCCTGAATGGCTTTCCATCATAGATGAAAATTCCTGACCTTAAATCAATTGAAATGTTGTGAAAAGACTCCCACCAACATTAGTTTGAAGCTGGATAAAAGTCCCCAGAGTTGATGTGCAGGACTATCAACAGTTGCTGGAAACGTTTAGTTTCTATTGCACAAAGGGGGTCACACCAAATACCAATAATACATGTCAAATAGAATACTTCATAGGTTTTCTTCATCTACTTTTAGGATTTCATATAAAAATATTAAACATTTTAAAGGGCTCACAAACTTTCAAGCACCAATGCATCTTATGTCTTAAGATGTAGTCTATTTTACTTCTATCTTACAGTGTCCCAACTTTTTTGGAATCAGGGTTGTAAAATTTGATATACAAACCTGATTGAAACATTTTGGAAAATGCAATAAAAACACATCTGCAGTTTGTAATTTATCTTGAGCATTTATTTAACTAATTAAAGACTTTTAATGGTTTGACTGACCAACTTGATAATATTTTGTATATATAAATATCTCATCTAAAATCTAATACCTGCAACACACAGTGGCAAAATAAGTTGCAAAGATTAAGGTTATGACTCACCGCTTCATTCGTTTCCCAGAGCAGCATTGTAAAGAATTTAGTTTTTTAATCATCTACAGTACATAATATTATAAACAGATTAATAGAATACAGAGAAACCTCCGGTTCTGCTGTTGTAGTGTGGTGGACAATCTGGTCTTCAGCTCCTGAATGATTAAACATTGTAATTAAAAGCAAAGGTGAAGTAACACAGTGGTGAACATGAAGTAAACATTTTGCTGTTCCATTTCTTGTGTTGCAGGCTTTAAATTATTAATTTAATTAGATACACAAAATACATAAATACATTCAAGCTGGCCAGTGAAACATTCAAAATTGCTTCATTGTCTCTTTGTCAATTAAAATAGATATTTTCACTAGGTCCCTCCTGTTTTACTCTACAAATATTTGTGTTTTTTTCTGTAATATGGCAAAAATATTTATTGATTAATGCAATGTAAATGGATAAACTTTATGGATATTTTAGGCAAGTACCTCCACCCAGGTATTAAACGGCACCTCTCGTACATCGGTCACTCTCTCCTGCCAGGACATCTGCAGGTGGGTTTATGAACGTGAAACACATATCAGTGTTTCAGTCATGTACTATGTACATGTATGTATGTGAGACTGAAGTTTAAGTCCTCTGTAAAAGTGTATGTTGTGTATGCAGACCCAACAGTCTTGTCCATTGTTGCATTTTTGTAAGCACTGTTGCTACACCTAATCTGTTGTGAGGTTTTGTGTCAAAAATATAATTTTGGTAATATTATTGGCTTTCATTAATGGTTTCAATTACTTATACAGTGGTATGCGAAAGTTTGGGCAGCCTTGTTAATCTTCATGATTTTCCTTTATAATTTGTTGGTTGTTTCACTTTCACGTCTCACTGTATATAATAACATATATAACATAGCGGAAGCAATTGGGAATGACCGCAAATGAGACATAAAGTTTCGGGTAAAATAACAGACCGAGGTCAGTGGATGCTGAGGCTCAGAGGTCGGCAACTTTCTGCAGAGTCCATTGCTACAGACCTTCAAACTTCATGTGATTCTTGATTAGCTCAAGAACAGTGCATAGAGAGCTTCATGGAATGCCACTGGTCTTTAAAGCAGTGGAGACACGTTCTCTGGATTGCTGAATCACGCTTCTCCATCTGGCACTCTGCTGGATGAACGGTACTTGTCTGACTGCATTATGCCAAGTGTAAAGTTTGGTGGAGGGGGGATTATGGTGTGGGGTTGTTTTTCAGGAGCTGGGCTTGGCGCCTTAGTTCCAGTGAAAGGAATTCTGAATGCTTCAGCATAGCAAGAGAGTTTGGACAATTTCATGTTCCCAACTTTGTGGAAACAGTTTGGGGATGGCCCCTTCCTGTTCCAACATGGCTGAGCACCAGTGCACAAAGCTAGGTCCGTATAGACATGGATGAGAGTGTTATAACTGCAAAGGGTGGGCCAATGTCATATTAAACCCTATGGATTAAGAATGGAATGTCACTTAAGTTCATATGCATTTAAAGGCAGATGAGCGAGTACTTTTGACAATATAGTGTGTGTATATACAGTCATGGCTGAAATTATTGCCACTTTTTCCAAATTGTGAGTAAATTGTTTTATTTCAAGCATATGATGCTTGTTTAAACTCACCTGTGCCAAGAAACAGGTGCTGACAATATAGCAATCACACCTGGAGCCAATTGAAATGGAGAAAAGTTGACTCCTTTCTGTTGTGTGTCTGTGTGCCACACTAAGCATGGAGAAGAGAAAGAAGAGCAGACAATTGTGTGAGGAGTTCAGAACAAAAATTGTGGAAAAAATAACACTCAAGGTTACAAATCCATCTTCAGAGATCTTCATGTTCCTTTGTCCACTGTGCGCAACATAATCTAGAGGTTTACAGCACATGGCACTGTAGCTAATCTCCCTGGAGACAGACAGAAGAGAAAACTTTATAAAAGACTATAATGCAGGATAGTCAGAATGGTGGATAAACAGCCCCAATCAACTTTTAAACAAATTCAAGCTGCTCCGCAGACTCCAGATGCAACAGTGTTAGCTCGGAACTATCTGTTCACATCTGAAAGAAATAAATCACAATGGGAGAACCCCACTGCTGACACAGAAACATACAAAATTCAGACTGAAGTTTGCCAAAATTTACTTGAGGAAGCCAAAATCCTTCTGGGAGAACGTCTTGTGGACAGATGAGACCAAGGTAGAGCTTTTTGGTAAAGCACATCATTCTACTGTTTAAAGAAAATGGAATGATGCCCACAAAGAAAAGAACACAGTACCTACAGTCAAACATGGTTTAACGAGGTTTAATGATGATTTTTGCTGCCTATGGCACTGGGTATGTTGACTGTGGATCAAGGAATCTGAAGACTACCAAAAGATTTTGGGACGCAGTTTAGGGCCCAGTGTCAAAGAGCTGTGTCTGCATCAGAGGTCATGGGTGTTCCAGCAGGACAATGACCCCAAACCTACCACTAAAAGCCAGAGATGGTTGAATACAATGCACACGGAGTTCTGAAGTGGCCAGCAATGAGTCTGGATCTAAATCCGATTGAACGCTTATGGAGAGATATCAGAATTGCTGTTGGGAAACGGCACCTTTCAGATCTGAGAGTGACCTTTCAGTTTGCAGAGTGGTCGAAAATTACAGTTGAGAGATGTAATAAGCTTGTTGATGGTTATAGGAAGCGATTGGTTTCAGTTACTTTTTCCAAAAGAAAAGAAATAGTCTTCTGGGGGAAATGGTGTAGTTTCTGGAAAAATGTAAGGGGTGCTGATAATTTTGCTCATGGCTGTGTTTGTATATATATATAAAGGTTTGGACAAATATTTTTGAAATGTTACTCGGGTTCTCTTGTGTCCTTGCCCTCGGCGTTCTCGCTTTTCCATGTGGCCTAGTGGTTATGACTTTGCCCCTGAGATCAGAAAGTCCTAGGTTCAAGTCCCAGCCCGGGCACCACTGAGGTACCCTTGAGCAAGGTACCATCCCCACTTCACTGCTCCCCGGGCGCTGTTGATAGCTGCCCACTGCTCCACGTGTGCACGTGTGATGGGTACAATGTAGAGGACAAATTTCGTTATGGTGACTGTGTGCAGTGGTGTGTTCACAATGATCAGAAATCATGAATCATCATCACTATACATACACTGCAGGTAAAATAAATATTGGAACACGTCACCAATTTTCTAAGTAAATATATTTCCAAAGATGTTATTGACATGAAATTCTTGCCAAATGTTGGTAACAACCCACCTAATCCACACAGGCAATTAAATCAGACCGTAGATGTATATACATTAAATTATGTGTAATAAAATGAAATGACACAGGGAAAGATGCTTACTGAAATGTATTTAAGCCTTTGTTGGTGATGAAGCTTCAAGAGTCGCATGCGTTGCTGGTGTGATTGTGGCTCATTCTTCCACACAAACCGTCTTCAAATCCTGAAGGTTCTGTGGGTCTTTATGTGAACTCTGAACTTCAGCTCTTTTCATAGATTTTCTATAGGATTCAGGTGAGGTGATTGGCTGGGTCATTCTAGGTGAATTTGAATGCTACTGTATCACCTGTTCCAAAATAGCTGTCTAATTATACATGAATCACTGCACTAAGCCTGTTAGCTCTTACTTTAAATGGAGCACTTTGTTATTTAAGAAGGAGAGTGATGTTTTAATTCTGAATTAAAATTAGCCCGTTAATAAAAAGGTGTGTGTGTGTGTGTGTGTGTGTGTGTATATATATAATAGTACTGTGCAAAAGTCTTAGGCACTTGGGAAATGTATATTTGAGTAGTTGTAAGTGTTTTTATTGTTTCACTTTCAGATGACTAATATTAGAATCAATACAAATAAAATTTAATACAGTGAACAGTACATACTGTATTTCTCCATGTTTGGTTACCGTTTTCCATAATTATATGTAGGAACCATCAAATCCTTGGTTTGGGCTCAATCAGTGATAGGGTTTCACACATCCATACAATGGCTGTGTTCTAATAAGAACTTGTGTTTGTGCTGCAGAAAGACACTCACTGCTGAGATAACTGCCTATGACTTTTGCACATTACTGTATATAATCACCCCATCCTTTAGAAACATTATTCATTAATTACTATCATTATTTACTGCACATTCTTATGTTCTTGTCCTCTCCATTCCCCTTGCCCGTTTGTGTTTAGTAGTGGCACTCGGGGAAAGCACAGGAAGGATGCCTCGGATCAGGCCCAGCCTGTCATGCCAGTGAGCAACGCCCCAGACTCCGCCCCCACTGCCAAGCGGCAGGTGAAGCGCCGTCACAGGCGGCGGCGGGAGAGTAACGGCGGTGGGGGCGGAGCAGTGGCCTGCGTATCACAGTGTGTGGATCATTCGCGGCATTGTCGCACGCATGCGCACATGCACTCGGACTCGTCTTCTGAGGATGACGAGCAGCGGTGGAAGGAGGCTCGCTCCTGGAGCCGTGAGAAGGCCCGGCGCAGGCGCAGCAGCAGCCGACACACACCTAAACTCGCAACGGGACGTGATGGGGTGGAGCTCGTGCCGGTGGAACCGGAAGAGGGTCAGAAAGAGAACCGGTCCCCCCGAGTTGGCATCACTGCGCTCAAAAGCCACAAGAAGCCGTCCGTGAAGAGGCACGAGCCAGAGAGCAAGCCAGCCAATCACGGTAGAGTGAGTGGGTGTGGCAGTGGGAGGGACTCCGAAGAGGAGCATCAGCCAATCACAAAGTCGTACGAGGACCCAGGGGTGGGGGACGCAGACATGGCTGCCCCAGCGATTCAAAAATGCGCAAACAACGCCGATCAAAACGGAGCTGCTCAGCAAGCGTGCTCTGACGATGAGCTGGAGGTGTGCAGGTGAGAGTGTGTGAGAAGCATTGAAGGGTTAATAGAGAAACAAATCAACGTCAAAGTAAAGCCTTACACAAAATGTTTTACGTTTGTTTGTTTTTTCATTCATTAATCTAAAAAGTTGTGTCTGATTAATAGTATCACTTTGTTTCTATATTCATTACATAAATGTATTACTATTTATTTATAAATTTTGGAAATCCAGAAACAGTACTGTGACTAATTTCCGGCTTGAATAATCATCGAGGGAAGAGATGGAGGCTGCCAGGTTTAATGCTCGAATTGGACAACGGCCCATCGCTTTATTAAAGCTTTTAAAATAACTCGTAAAGCAAGTGCGTCCACACAAAACAACACATTGTCCCATAACACATACATAAACAAATACACACACAAATAAACAAATTAACCCCCACACAATCCCAGAACGCATTACCCAGGGGGCCGTGTGGCACCTGCACGCCCCACCCCCTTTGGCCTCTGCTCCGCTACAGTATATTGCTCCAACAGCTAAGCTGTGCTGTGCAGTAGTGATGGGAAGTTCGGATCATTTAACTGACTCAGATCTTTAAGTCTCGTTCAGCAAAATGAACGAATCTTTTTTCGAGTCATCTCGTTCATTTCAGCAAAATATAATAAAAATATTAC
>JBBIGC010000104.1:2864174-2878580 GCA_037576955.1 Lepidarchus adonis
CTTTTAATGATGTCATAATAGCATTAATCAGATTTTACTAGAGACTCTTATTACATCATAATCGCATTAATCAGATTCTACTGCTAACCATTTTGATGATGTCATAATAGCATTAATCAGATTTTATTAGACTCTTATTACATCATAATCTCATTAATCTGATTCTATTGCTGACTCTTTTGATGATGTCATAATAGCATTAATCAGATTCTACTAGAGACTCTTATTAATGATGCCATAATAGTATTAATCAGATTATTCTGATGACTCTATTAATGATGTCATATTAGCATTAATCTGACTGTCCTGTTGGCTCTAATAATAATATTATAATAGTGTTGATTAGATTCTACTTGTGATTTTATTAATTAAGTAAAAGTGACCGTGCACCACAGTGAAATGTGATCTCTGCATTTAACCCATCCCACCTGCAGAGCAGCAGGCAGCTTTCAACAGCACCGGGGATCAGTGTTGGGAGTCAGTACCTCTGTGGTGCCTGGGCCAGGACTAGAATCTGCAACCTTCTGTTTGTATGGGCAAGGTCCTTACCACTAGGCCACCACTACAATGATGTCATTACAGTAATAATCCAAAACTCTGCATGACTCCATTATTAATGACAATATAGTTTTAGTCTGATTCTACTGACGACTTCTTAATGATGTGACAATAACATGAAACAAATTCTACTGGTGATGCTATTAATGATGTCACAAGAGCATTGATTAGATTCTGCTGGTGACTCTTAGTGATGTCACAATAGCATTAAAGAAATGGTTCTGCTGATGATGTCACAATAGAGTCATTTGATGTAATAATATTGATGATGTCACAACAGCGTTGGTTCAGTTCTACTGAAGGGTCTAATGAGGATGTGACAATAGTGTCAATTAAATCTTGCTGAAGATTTCAATGTGTCAGCAATACAGAGTTACATTCTCCTGGGGGGTCTGCTGGTGATGTCCGATGGCATTCATTCAGTTCCAATATCATCTAATACTAAGAGTACATAAAAAAACGTACTTATTAAAGCAGTACTGAAATGTAACCAATTGAGAGAGCTCCACGTTTTCGGTCTTATTTCTGACAGCACAGTTTGGTGAGTTCTCCACCCACATGGTGCTGAGGAATCATATTTAAAGCCAAACTGTCCCGGAATAAAGACCACAGGACTGATGTTGCGCACCCTTGGGTTACAGAAGGATGAATACCAAAGCTGGGTCAGCTCCAGACACACTTCAAATAAAAGCCACTGGGCAGGTGCTGAAACCGTTGCAAGTGTGTTCTGAGAGATAAGGTGGAATAAATACATCATTACACTTGGGCTGATACTACTCTCCGAGCAACTGTGCTGTACGGCCAGTTTCCTCATATTTATGACCGTCTCTGGCAGTAAACTTATTCAACCCGGCCTTCAGATGTACAGCTGCAGTGAATCTGATGAGAATTATCCTGCAAACAAAATCACACCAGATAGTCTAACTATAGTTAAGCTGAAGGTTAAACAGGTCATGTAATGGGGGGAGGGTGACTTACACCGAGTTCCTGTGCAATAACTGAACCTGCCGAATGAGGAAGTGCTGATAACCCACATCTCATCTTTACATCTCACTGTGCTTGCACAAGATCATTTTTGGCTGCTCTTCAAAGAACGCGCAGCATTTAAAAAGACAAAACAAAGATTATCAGAAAAGAGGAATCGCTCACGCAGGCCGTTTTTTAACTGTCTCTCATTTTCTCAGAGGAACGAAAGAAGCAGCGATTCCCGGAGAGTGCAAAAGGATGATGTGTCCATGTCTGAAAATGACCTCTACTCCACCTTGAGTCCAGGTGACGTGTGTAGTTCCACTCTTCTGTTTTGAATGTGGTGCTAGCACACAAATCTTCTTAAAAGCATCAAATATGAACAACAGGCCAAAAAAACCCCCCATAATTTAAATAATTTTAAATTTAAAACAAGCTTTACAAGATCTGAAGGTGCCATAATCAATCTGCCCTCAATTGAGAACATTAGTTCCAACTGGATACATTAACTTAGTGAAAGCTGATCAGACATGGCACTTTAGGCAATGAGTGAACAGTCAGTTCATTAAGTTAATGTGCTGGAAACAGACCAATAAGGATCTGAGCTTCTTTGATAGGTGTTGGCTGGAGTATCTTCAAAGCAGTAGGTTTTATGGAGTGTTCCAGTTGTGCAGTAGCTAGTACCTACCAAAAGTGATGTTAGTATTGACGACTGGATCATGCAGTGAACCTGCCACTGGATCATGGTAACCCAAATCTCATTGATGCATGTAGGGAGTGAGTGCTAGCCTATTTAGTTTGATCCCAATGAGGACCTCCTGTCAGCACCACAGTCAGAGCAGCATGAAGGGAACATCAATATTATTTAGGTGGTGTTAATGTTTTGGTTGATTGATGTACAGTCATGGGAAAAAATGAGGACACATTTACATTTTTTTTTCTCACATATCGGTGTCTAATCTGGTTTTTATTGATCTGAATAAGAAAGTGATTTAATTGCAGGTAAACAACAAACATGAATCTTGATTTATTCATTAGATCAACAGAAATGTGAATTCTAACCGAGGTAAAGGTTAAGACACCCTAGGACACCCCTAATAGCCAGTGTTACCCCCTTTGAATGAAATAACCACAGTGAGATGTTTCTTGTAGCATCTACCAGTCTCTGATATTGGTCTGAAGAAAGTTGCTGTGAGATGTTTGAGGGGTTTCTTGTATGTTCAGCCTGTTTCAAGTCACCCCACAGCATCTTAATGGGATTAAAATCAGGGCTTTGACTCGTACACTCCAGGACTCTCCACTTAGTTTCCAGTTAGTCTTTGGTGGATTTACTGGTGTGTTTTGGTTACTGTCGTGTTGCAGGGTCCAGTTCTGGTTCAGCTTTAATGTTCTCACAGTTGGTATGAGGTTCTTTTCCTGGCATTATATATTTGGTTTAGGTCAGACATGTCCTCAGTTCTGATGTCCATATAATAATTTTAGACTTGATGTTATGAGTGTCAATGTTCTTCAAGGAGAGATCAGGTCACCAAACTAATTTTAAAAGTTTTTACTTAAGAGATTGACAGCAATTGCAAAGTATGAGAAAAGGTTTGTGGAAGAGCGATTGTGCTATAGAGGAATCTCTAAATGAGGAGGTGAGACAGAAGTGTGGAGCACAATGTTTCAATTTGCATTGAAGGTCTCTGAGCACATTAACTAATGGGCACCATGGGTGAGTTTTTGACCCGTTTCAGCCAGCTCTTAATGTCATGAGTTTCTGAGTCTGGGTGGTTCAGAGATTTTGCAGCGCAAATCAGACATTTGTTTCATCCTTGATGGCAGCAAAAGAACGTTTTGTTTGATGGTTTTAGAGAATGAGAATACAGCTTAGAGTGTGTCAGACTATAGTGGTACAGTAGTCAAAGGGTCATACACATTTTGTGACCCTACATTCATCAGACTCATCTGTCCAAAGAACATTATTCCAGATGTTCTTTCTGGCCAACTTTAGTCTGACCTTGATGTTTCTCTTAGAGAGCAAAGTTTTCCTCCTTGCACACCTCCCATGTGTCTCTTTCTGATTATAAAGACATGATTTTCACATCAACAGTACCAAGAGCCTGCTGTAGTTCCCATTATATAACAGTTTAGGGTTTTTGGAGACTTCTTTTAACATCTTACTGTCTGCTCTAGGATGAACTTGCTTGGACTTATTGTTACTCTTATTGATTGTTTTTATATTTTTATGTTCTTATATTCTGTACAGCACTTTGGTCAGCCATTGGTTGTTTTTATAATTGCTATATAAAAACGTGGTATGGTATTGTATGGTATGGAGAGGACAGTCAGACCTGGGGATGTTGGCAATTGTTTTGAAAGTCTTCTACTTGTAAACAACTTTCCGGACAGTGGAATGGCTGATTGCAAATTCTCATTTGATTTCACCATGTTTTTTTACTCTGATCTATTTTAATTAGGAATAAAGGTGGGGGTGTCCCAATTTATTCCTCACCAGAAATCACATTTTGACATTTTGCAGAAGATTTTGAAATGTCTTTTCTTAAATTGCTTAGCTGTATTACTTGAATCTCCCAGTATTGTTAAAATTGAGATAAAATATCCATGTGTCCAAGAATATTACAAAAACACACAGGATTTCATAAGGTGTTCTGTATTTTCACATGACTGTATGCATAGTGTATACTTATTTCAAGTTGCAGTATGTGGCAAAACTACATACCCATGCTAAAAACACACAAAAATCATTGCTGATTCATTAAAAATGTATTTAAATTATTTATTTTAATTTATTTAACTCATTCATTGTGACTGCCATTTTTTTTAACACTTTTTAATCAATGATTGGTCATAGTCCTTGTACAACAGCTCCTGTTTTCTAGGAGTAAATGTTCTTTGAAGCCATATACAGCCTGCAATGTGTGTATGACATCTGCAAGTGATTGCTTCATTTTTATCAGTACTTTGCAAGAGGATATGTCTAAACTTTCCATTGACTGTGTTCAGTCAGTGAGGTACAGTTTTATGCAAAAGTTTGGGCACCCCTTGATAAATAACAGATTTTGGTAATTGAAAAGATGTTAACACAGTCTCTCTGTGACATGGAAAAATACACAATATTTGCAGCAAACATTGATGCATAGTTACTTTTTATGCCATAAATTGAACAAAAATAAAAATAAAAACATATATTATGGCACTGTGCAAAAATTTGGGCACCCTACATAGTCAGTACTTAGTAACACCTCCTCTGGCAGATATCACAGCTTGCAAACAATTTTTGAGCTAAAAGTCTTTCAGTTCTTGTACTTGTACTTCTTCTTTGCAAAAGGCTTCTAGTTCTGTAATATTCTTTGGTTGTCTTGCATGCACAGCTTTTTAAAGGTCTACCTACAAATTCCTGCAAAATATTGTGTATTTTTTTGTGTCCTAAAGAGCCTGTGTTAACATCTTTTCAGTTACAAAATCTGAAATTTATCAAGGAGTGCCCAAACTATTGCATATGACTGTATATATGAGGTTCTATGAGGTATGTCAAAACTGAGCTGTCCAAAGTGGTTGGATTTAATTTGAATTAGCTATATATTTGTAATACAGTATGACCCTGAAAATTATTACTGTAATTATCTGATTTGATTATTTATATATGTCGTTGCTGATTGAACAAGACTTTGTGTTTATGTCGTTAAACAGAAATGATTGAAAATCACTTGCTTGAACCTCTGACATAAGTTAATAAAGTAGTTTTCTTCTTTGGTCACCAATTTGGAGATCATAAATATTAACAGTATTAAATAAACTACTTAAAAATATAATAACCTCAACATAGTTAAATATGAACTGTTTCCAATAAATATGCTTTATTAATTTCACTGTGATGCAACTGTGACTGCAGGCCAATACCAGGTAACACTGCTGAGCAATGAGGCTTCCATACGATGTGACATGTCTGGAACGTACCTGCTCTCCCCAGAGAAAGAGGCTCTGTGCCTTCTGGACCTGAGGACTGGAAAGACTGTGTTCTACTGGCCTTACCGGTTTCTCCGTCGGTTTGGCCAGGTTAAGGTATGCAACATCCCAAGCAAAACAACTACACTGTCTCATCAGTTCTCCATATCAAGGTGTGTGTATTATTATTCAATCACAGGTGGCATCATGGCTTGTCATGAATAGGAAGTAACCTCTTATCCAGACCACACCAGAATAGCAACGGCACCTTCTCGCTAGTAAAGTGGTAAATGTCCCATATTATGTAACTGTTTCTTGTACATAACACAAGTAAACACAAAATGCATTTAAGTTAAGGATTTTATTATTAAGGGAGAAAAAAGTCCAAACCTACATGGCCCTGTGTGACAAAGTGATTACCCCCTAAACCTAATAACTGGTTGGGCCCTTAGCAGCAACAACTGCAATCAAGTGTATTGTAATGAGTATTTTACAGCTGTGGAGGAATTTTGGCCCAAACTCATCTTTGCAGAATTGTTGTTCATCCACATTTGAGGACTTTGACTAGGCCACTCCAAAGTCTTCATTTTGTTTTTCTTCAGCCAATCAGAGGTGGACTTGCTGGTGTGTTTTGAATTAGTGTCCTGCTGCAGAACTGAGACACGCCTTTATGTTCTTACTGCTCAGCAGTGGTTTTCGTCTTAGCACCTGGCCTGCAGGTCATTTTTGATTTTTGATTTTTAATAAAATCCTTCAAAATCAGGAAGGGAGCAAACACTTTTTCACATCACTGTATTCGGCATCAAAGTAACAGTCCCATGCCAGTGCACACTGAAAATATAAAATTACACTCTGAAAAAGTATCAAATATACCTTAACTTTTGCACAAACACACTTTTTTGCTCACTTTTTAATCTCAGCAATTTTGCATTACAATGTTACAATGTCTTATTTGCATTCAGGAAAATGTGTTTTTGCAAAAATAAATTGCAATTCCAAAAAATAAATGTCTTCCTTTTAAATGTTGTTTTATATGGTTACAATTGAAACTCTGCATTTCTACAATATTTGAAAAATATCACACTGGAAGGTCTCTGAGATCATCAGGAGCTACTTGGCTAGTGTTGCCCAGAGCTGTAACTAAACATGGTGAAATGACATTTAGTCATTAGGCTGCCCCCTGCTGGAACCAGCACCACATGGTGATCAGATCTTCCCCCAAACTGTAATTTGTTTTAAATTGGTTTAAAAAATGTTTTTCATTTTTTCATTTATTTGATCTTGTTTTGTCTTATTTATCTTGTATCTTATTTTTGCATGTTTAACTGAATCTTACATTTATTTCTGATTATTTGTTTTTATTATTGCTTTTCATGATTTTATCACTGTAAAGCACATTGAATGACCTCTGTGTATGATAGATTATATGACCTTTGTGTATTGCTATATAAATAAACCTTGCCTTGCTGTACCTCTAAGATGATCTAAACATGATTTTGTGTATTGACAGTTATGTTTATAGTATTTTAACATAAACAATACAATTTGTTCTTATTTTAACGAATGTCTTATGATATCTTTAGAATTGATTTTACCTTATATTGGTAAAATCCAAAGTAGTGATCTCTTTGTGGTTGCTGACATTGCAGGAAGGGATCACGATTGAAGCAGGTCGTCGGTGTCACACAGGAGAAGGTAACTTCACATTCCTGTCCAAGCAGGGGTCTCAGATCTACAGGGCGATTGAGGAGGCCATCATGCACCAGAGTGTACAAGACCTGTTGTCCAATGTTACCTCTCAAATGCAAGATTCTACAGCACCGCAGCCTCCACCAAGACCAGCAATGGACTATCAGCTGAAGGTCAGCCAAGGTTCTCCAACCCGGAACATACAGGACAGACCCTGCCCAGTGGTTTCACGAAGAACCCGCGCCCTTCCAGCGCCTCCAACTCTACCAGCTCCTCCTGTACCTCCGCCGGTTAATGCCAGACCTCCAGTAATGCTCCCCAAACTGCTAGTTACCTCCCCCAAACCTCCACCTGTTAGAGCCAGACCAGAAACAAGCAGCGCTGAAGAAGTCCTATATGCCTCCATAAAGCCTTACCCAAAGCCTAGGGCTAAACCTGTGCCTCCAAAGATTACCCAGCTGCCCACTGTGCCTAACTACAGCCCCACCCAGTGCAGTCAGAGAGGAGAGCAGGAGTATATCTCATCCGCTAGTGATGAAGATTCTGATTCCAACTACTGTAACTGGAGGCAGGAGTCTAAAGCTGTGCAGGACAGTCCTGGTAAGGAGGAATTGTACAGCACAGTGCTGCCTTTCAGAAACATGAGCAAGGTCAGCATGGGGCCCAGTCAAGATCAAGCCAAACCAAACCGAAATTCTCTGCCCAACAACAACTCCCCTGAGCTCCCCGTCAACTTCAAGCAAATTCTCTCTAACGTCCTCCTCAAAGACCTAACCCGGATTCCACCGCCTTGCCCACCCAGGACATTCGGAGGAAGCTCTGATCAATTAGCTCACCTGGATGCACAGATGGACGATGTGGATTATTCAGAGATCAAGATGTGATCTGCAGTTGTTGAGCCTACGTATGTGGGTTAGATGTTCTACAGATGTTTTGTACACGTTTTTCTACATTTTGTACATTTTATGTTCAAAAGTATCTAGACAGCTCTTGAATGGGCCAAATGTTTCCTTGCTTGATGGCAAGCTTCTGCTAGAGGGGTAGAAAGTTCTCTTGGGAACCAATGCCAGCGTCCAACCTCGATAAAACTGTCGTGGCTGAATCTAATCAAATGTTCACAGCAATGATCCAACATCTAGAGTAAAGCCTTCTCAGAAAAGTAGAGGCTGCATCTCTGTATGATGTATGTAATATATCTCCATGTACTTGATAATGAACAGGTTATTGCTTCAGCCCTTCCCTATATAAAAGCCCATATCTTGAAAAATCACATTTGCCTTACTTTCATTCCAAACTGATGTTTAAAATTTAATTCCTTACTTGAAATAATCTACACACCAATCAGCATTGCTGTGTGTTCTAAACACATTCTATCAAAGCCAATCTTGCCTTCACTCCCCATAGCGTCTATGAGCCAATTCACCAGTTGTCATTCCTTGGATCAGTGTGGGTAGATACTAACTACTTCATACCTGGAGCACTCCAAAAGACCTGCGGTTTTGGAGATGCTCTAGCCATCGCAATAAGACATGTGTCAAAGTCCTTGCACCCCTGCTTCCAGTACATCAGCTTCAAGAACTGACTGTTCACTTGCTGGCTATTATGTCACACCCCCTGAAAGATAGCACTGTAATGAAGTAAATAACTGATGTTATTCACCTCCTCTGGCAGAGGTGCTAATGTTATGGCTGATCAGTGTGTATTAGACCTGTAAATGTTAAATTGTTTAAAAATAATCTGTTCAGCCTGCAACACCCTTTCACACCTTTTTAAATGAGGTACAGTGCCAGGGAATTTCTAAATCAACTAATTTTCTTTTCATAAGCTGTAAAGGCACAGTAACAACTCAAATGGAGAAAGAAGGTGGAAACAACCATGTGGAAATAAAACGGGACTGTTTTTTGTACATAAACACATGCAAACTTTGTAAGAAGTCTTCAGAGGAAACAGTGTAACTAATGCAGTGAAACAACTGTGTAACTAATGGTAACACTTTCACTATTACAGTAGGTGTCCTTATGTAATTACACATGTATTAACTTCAATTTCTACTGTAATTCCACAGGTGTTTCCAGTGTAATTGCATGTAAAAAGCTGATAAAAGTGTATTTACTTAAGTTGCACCACTTGATCCAGCTGTAACAGTGAACATTGCTATTGTATGCGTTATTAATGTGTAACTATACAGTTATTACAGACACATAAAGCTTGTGTATAGAGTTCTAATCATGGAAAATATATGTTGACATTTGTATTACATATAGCTACGTATATTGACTAAATTCCATTTTCATTCAAATCATGGCTCTTTTGGTGTAAAAGGTTGAAACACAAACCACGAAATGATTTCTGACTATTAAATTAGTTTTTATTAAACAATTTTCTGTTATTAATAAAATAATGCAACAAAATACAGACATAAATAGCAGTTGATTCATTTGTAGTGGGAAATCAGAATACAGACTGTGCTCAGCCAATAAAGTGCAGCTACAGGGCCTGGATCATAATGCAGCTTTCTATGGTTAACATTCTGCGAGCAGTTGTAAGGTAATCATCTCCAGGAGGTCACTAAACAGCTACTTGCATCTATTTGGTCTTTAATGTCTACTAAAACACAGACAGAATCCATGGTATTGATGTGAGTGCCCCTGTACCACAGTAGCAGTATGTACAGCCCCACCCCTTTGCCATCAGAAGGTCAGCATCCCCTGGAATGGCCTTCTTCAACATCACTGAAATGAGATGACTCTCCGTCGCTGGCACTGGACAAAGCCCTGATTTCGTTCATCTTGTCTGGACTGAAGTGGGCAGCAGGAGTGGACAGGATTAGCAGATGTCCTTCCGGGATGCCGGCGTCCCGCGTCAGACACACGGGTGGTGGGGAGGGAGTCTCCATTGCGCAAGTCCTTACAATCCGCTCAGCCTGGAAAGGCCGATGGGGACTCTTCTGTCCCGGCAGGCAGCCTTCCCTCACGCCCCTGCATTCAGTCCTGACCACACCCTCCAGGAGCTCGGACAGCTCAGCGATGTAGATCTGCGCCATTTGCAGCGTGTCATACTTGGACAGCTTCTTCTCATTCTCCAGCGAAGGAATGACACTCCTCAGTTTGTCGAACGCACGGTTGAGTCCATGCATTCGCCGCCTTTCTCTGGCATTGGCTGCCACTCGTCTGTGCTTCTGGGGGCCACTCAGGTGTTGCTTGACTCCGGACCCGTTACCAGATGGAGGACTGGCTTCAGGGGCTGCAGGAGGGCTGCTTCCAGTGCATTTGTCCAGTGTGACGTCCAGTGAGGCGTGGGAATACACTGAAGGGTCACGAGAAAACTAGTGTTATGACACTTGCATGTTCATATTTTCAAAATGGTTCAACAATTTGGTACAATTTTGGTGGGTTTATGACTGAGGGGTTGCGGGTTCGATTCCTGGAACCAGCCATCAGGCTGTAGGCACCTGAGCCCTATTGCTCCCAAGGAGCTGCCCACTGGTCTGGGTATGTGCTTTAATTGGTAAAATCGCAGAAACTAATTTCCCCTCTGGGAGTATAATGAATTTAAATAACAGCACCAGGTTAAAATAGCTATAAAAACGTTTTTTATAAATTTTTTATAAAACTTAAATTAAAAAATCAAATAAGAAAGAACAAGAAAGAAAAAAATTCCAATTTGTAAAAATGGGTTAAAAATTATGGACATTTTGAAAAGGTTTTTGTAGTTATACCCTGGCTACTGCTGTTAGATTAGTCTCTCATTTATTTGTTGTTTTTTGACATATCATTAAATCACACCCAGCTCATCTACTCATCTATCTAGGAAATCACACAACTGACCCTTTTTCGACATGCAACAAATAATTTTTGTCCAAACTGACCTGTGCGCAGTCCGCTGGGTGAATACGGGTGACTGGCAGGGGTTACCCAGCCTCGCAGGTCACTGCGGCTCACTCTCGGGTGTTCGGAGAGAGTGAAATCCTCTGGCTGTTTTGTCATGTTTACATCCGACCAGCTCAAGAGTTTGGCGTTGCCACTCATTCCTGGAGAAGATTTGGACGGCAGCAACACTGGGAAACAAGCTACAGGCCTTGTTCAAGGCCTTGACCTTACGTTGAGTGGAAAACCAAAGAAAAAGAGCTTTAAGAACTGAAGATCTCCTGTGGAATTGGACCAAAACTCCCTTGAGAGCCTTTCTTGTGTTGTCTTGGTTGCCTCTTGGTTCTCTCTTGCCGTCCTCTGGTTTCTTGATTGCCTTTTTAGTCCTCAGCCTCCACCTCCCCACCTCCTCCCCTTGGAGGTGCAGCCAATAGAAAAAGTTCTCCTCAGTTCCCTGGAATAAAGGAGGACTTGTGTTTTTCACACTGTAGGATGACAATTGTTCTCTGGTGATTGATGCTTTAAATTGACAGTAGGTGACTCTTTTGTAGAACTGCTTTATATTCTGTCTGTTAAAGTACCTATTTCCCTAATGATTTAACTAATGAACTGGTTAATTATGGAGTTCATAACTGCTCTCCTATTGTCTTTGCTGTAATCCTTTCAGATATGCCAACACTGAAGACACTCTCTCTTCTATTAAAATGACTTTACTTTGACCTAATATATTACTAGTATGTCTTAAAATATAAACGGCCAAATTGCTGTCAAAACTGTCAATTTGGGCTAAATTGCAGTTTGTATTTTTTATGCATGAAGAAAATAATGCAAAACAAAAGAATAAAACAGTTGAACTTCCTGCTGATTAGCGAAGGAATTGGTCGGTAGTAAAATCGGGACAGAAGCTGAGAGAACAGAGTGATGTGTGTTTGTGTCTGTTCTCAAATAAACTGTAAAAGTGAGTGTCCTGTTTGCAGCTGTAAAACGAACAGGTGGGAGGCAGGGAAGGGTGGTGTGCACCTGTCACACACCTGAGTTTACTCCAGGCAAGTAATGAATCATTCAGGGCAACAATATTTGGTTGGATAATATGAAAAGGTGGGGCAGTCTGGGGGGCAGTTATATCAGACGCAGCCAAAACACACTGCTGCTGCAAAATGACACTGATTTCAAATGTGTTTGTAATTCTGCACATGGTTGGTGTGTTCAGCGATGGTTACTTTCAGTTTTACTGATATGGAAATATGAAAACAATGCATCAGTCTTTTTATACATAGATAAATACGTGCAGTCGAATGCAAACGTTGGTACGCCCCTGGTCAAACTACCTGTTTGATTGATTTTGTGAGTGAAAATATGCCACACCCTCTTCACACACATTTAAAGAGCATTTATTCAGTGAAGCGCTTTACAGAATTACACCATTTATCTGAGTTTAACATCTATAATATTAATATCTAGTACACACTCATAACATGACTACTGACAGTGAATAACTATTACAATAGCGCCTGTCTGGGGGAAAGGGATATATTAGGCAGCAAGTGAACAGTCAGTTCTTAAAGTTGATGTGCTGGAAGCAGGAGAGTAAGTCACTTTGACTTGACTGTGATAGCCAAAGCATCTTCAGAACATCCAGGTCTGTAGCAGTCAGAGAACCTGTGAACTGGTCACAGGGTCATGGGCACCCAATGCTCACTGATGCATGTGGGGAATGAAGGGATGGTATGATGCTGACTCTCCTAAAAAGGGGTCAAAACACACAGCGCACCATAGTCAGAGCTGTTTCAGCAGCATGAGGGACCTACACAATATTATGCAGGCGGTCTTAATGTTCTGGCTGATTGGTTTGTACATTAAGGCGCCTGAGAAAATAATTTAAATTTGTCAAAAATAGTTTAAAATCTACGTGTCTGAGCGGTTGTGTGTGTATCAGTGTGTTACCTTTTCCCTTTCTGATGGAAGAAGCTGCTTTGTGCTCAGTCAGTCCCTCGGTAGATGTTCATGCAATGGCTGGAAACATCGAGGAGAAACCTGAAGCCCAACCTGTGCTCCTTTAAGCAGCTCATTATATGTATCTACCCTATTAAACATGTCTGCCTGATAGCATTTGTATGAAGATCGGCAGATAGCTGAGCCTCAGCACCACTTGCCTTATTTTGGTGTTGGTGGGGGTGTTGTGGGGGTAAAGACATCAGTGGGCCACCGCAGGGCCCCAGAGACGATGGTGTCTCCTCAGTGAGAGATGAATAGAGGGCCAACTTCAGCCCTGTCGGCTGCTGTCCCCTGGCACCCGTCGCACGGTCGGTGGCCCCGCACGTCTCCCATATGCCGTCCCAAGTCTGGGGAGAGTTTAACTTCAGCACCAGCCGTGACGAAGAGTTAATCACAGAGTAAAAGAAAAAAATCTTCACTTTCACTGCCCTCTTCTGGGACCCAGCTGATACCCAGTGGCCCAGCAGGAGCTAAATCTCCTGTATTTCTGGGTCGATTGGAAGAGGAACATTCCTGTGTTCTTATCTACTGGTCCAACAAACAAACAAACAAGTAAACAAACAAAAAGCCAAAGGGGACTATTGTTATCCATGTATTGCTATTAGTTTTATTTGTGTCCTTTTTATGCTTTCCTTTGACAAATGTTTTTGTATTTAGAACTTAGTGGGGACTCCCTCCCCCAAACCAACTGTTTCGGTTGAGCTGGGTTGGATTATGAATTTTCACACACACTCATACAGGAGCACAGGGAAGCGTGAGTGTGTGTGCGTGTGCGCGCGTGTGTTAGACAGGCAGTAAATATTAAATTTAAGTAAGGAAATCAGCGTGACCTGCTACCCCGTCATCGGGTTAATGAGCCTTGCCCGAGCTGAATAAATGGCCACGCTCACCGTCCATTCATTTTTCCCCCATGCATATTTAATTCTCGCTTGCCTACTGCTGGCGCAACAGCCTGCAGCCCTGCCGCATAGAGAATGAGGAGAGTGGTCCACACTCCCCATCTGCTGCGGCCTGCAGACAGGGGGGCTGGCAGGGAAGGTGTCAGGAGCACATCAAAGGTCAATCCAAACACCCCCCCTGCGGTGCTGGTGTTGAGGCACACTGGGGCAGACGGTCGCTTGGGCAGGAGCCATGGTCCAACAGACTGTAGGCTGGACGAAGTCGATAAGTCACTTCAGTGCTGTGAAATATCCATTCGAGTGAAGACGTTTGCACACAAATTTCAAGACGGGACAATGATCCGATCTGGGACAATGCACTCAAGTTGCAACTGGGTTACATGGCCATGGGCCACGTGCTGGGGACACCCCCCCACCCCCCCATTTGTCACTTTTTCCAAACTGGATGTCAGTAGTAAATTACAGAACTGTGTACATTTGTTTTA
>JBBIGC010000104.1:2891606-2906277 GCA_037576955.1 Lepidarchus adonis
ACTTGTGTTGTCTTTGACTAATATTTACATTTGTTTGATGATCTGAAACATTTAAGTGTGACAAACATGGAAAAAAATATATCAGGAAGGAGGCAAATAATTTTCACTGTACATATTGCACACGATCACTAGCTGGGCTGATTTTAGTTGTCTTGTTTATGCTCTTACCTTTTAAAATTTTAATTTGTGTATTTATCTATTTCAGTAGTAGTTTTGTAGAAGCCAAATTTCCCCAGGAGATCAATGCAGTCCACCTCATCCATCGTTCTATCCATTAATTAATTTGCTTTCTTTATCGCTAATGAAACTTTATTCTTATACTGTAGGTGCACCATATGCAGTTATTTCCACCTGTGTGAGGACTGTTTTACAAGAAATTGCCATCCTCATCATAGCTTTACATCAAGAATGGTGAGTTTCTGATTTAAGGCTAATTTCCCTCTTATGAGGAAACAGGGAAAATTATCTTCACTCTTCATCTCTCTAACCCTAAACCAAAATACTTAATCTTCACAACATTGATAAAGCTGCTATATACCTGTACATCTAAAATAATTAAAATATTGAAAAAGTTAAATATTTAATTTCTTTCAGAAAGTGAAATTCATATATTATATAGATTCATTCCACATAGAGAAATATGTCACGCCTTTATTTCTTAGAATTTCAATGGCTTACAGATAACCAGAGACAATCTGACGTCTCTGGTTCAGGAGTGGCTTAACACGAGGCATGCGACATTTGTAGCCCATGTCTAGGATTTGTCTTTGCGTAGTGGCTCGTGTTTTGCTGACTCCAGCCTCAGTGCAGTCCTTGTGAAGCTCCCCCAAATTCTTGATTGGATTTTGCTTGTCAATCCTCTTAAGGCTGCGTTTGTCTCTGTTGCTGGTGAACCTTTTCCTACCACACTTTTTCCTTCCACTCAACTTTCTATGACTCTGCTTTGGATACAGCACTGTGAACAATCAGCTTCTTTAGCAATGACCTTTTGTGGCTTACCCTCCTTGCAGAGGGTGTCAATGACTGTCTTCTGGACATCTGTCAAGTCAGCATCTTCCCCATGATTGTGTAGCCTCCTGACCCAGACTAAGACCATTTTAAAGCTCAAGAAACCTTTGAAGATTTGCATATTTCATAATATTCTATTTTTTTCAGACAATGAATTTTGGGTTTTATTATCTGTAGGCCATAATCATCAAAATTCCAAGAAATAAAGGTTTGACATAATTCACTCTGTGTAATGAATCTATATAATATATGAACTTCACTTTCTGAAAGGAATGTCAAGAAATGTTGAACTTTTTAGATTATTCTCTAATGGTTGAGCTTGTCATATTATTACTGGCCTTTTCTCACTAAATGATATTTTTTCAATTGTGATTTTGCAGAAAAGGAACCAGCCATGGCAACCAGTTGAGCAAGGTGTGGGCCACCAATCCAATAAAGCACTTATAACAGACAGTCAGTTGATGTGCACCAAGTTAGTATGGCTCTCCAATATACTTAAATTTTTTCAATTGCCAAAACACCATTATTAAAATAGTTTGGCTGTTTATTTGCAACTTCTTTACCACTATAATAGAAACTAACCTTTTGATATTGCAGCCCCATTGATACATTGATGATAAAGGCCAGTGATGATTCAAATATGGTTCCAGAGCGCGTTTTTAAGACTTTACCAGAAATACAGGTTCACCGAAGTTCTACACTTCTAGGACTCGGCATGCAGTGCCGCTTCTGTTTTCAGAGCTTTCATCTGGGCCAGTATGTTAAAATCCTTCCCTGTCGACACAAGGTAACTTCCAAAGTCTTTAATGTGACAAAAAATAGTCAATTTTCTCTTTTTGGTGTACAAAACTTGATTCTTTCACCAAGGAGCTACAAGGCTAATGTAGCTAACAAGTAATTAATCAACTAATAAGTAAGCTGGTATCTAACCAATTATCATTATAAAAATGTATAAAACACTCCCCTCCAGCTGTTTTAATCTGACTTGTTTGTCTGGATAATATAAGACATTATTTTTCTCATAAAATGGGCAAAGCGGTGTTGAATAGTTAATTTTTAAAAATCATTACTTTGTCTATTTTTGTAGAAAACATTGTAATACAGTGTCAGGAACCCCATAAATATTTTTAACATTAGTTGTGTAGCTGAACCAAGAACCAAATATGGGGGAAATTGTTTAAGCTGAATTGTTTACTGCACTTTTTTATGTGTAGTTTTTACATTACCAGTAAATGTCTTCATCATATTGACAAGCAAGCTTAGATGTTATATACTTGTATGTAAATGTCATATTAAAGTAATACCAGGGTAATAGTAGTATCCATAATTCATCATCATCATCATTGTACCAACAAATTATTAGAGGAAATATAAATGGTTAGGCATAAGGACATTACTGTATCTATATCTCACTGCTGCTTCCTCTCTTTTTCTGGATCTGCAGTTCCATGCTGATTGTATCAGGATATGGTTACGCCAGTCTGTCTGTTGCCCGTTGGACTGGCATGTCATCTACAACCCTCTCACATGGAATAGTGTTGGTGTCCAGGTAGGTTTCTGCAAATGGTGCCAAGACAAGCTTCAGTGATCAGCAACAAAATGAGCTGTTCATTCCCGGTTTTGGCCTGCTGGATCAGAATGGAAAGACACCTCCTCTGCAAGGCAAAGAAAGGTCTGACATATCTACAGCAGGTTTCCAGGATTCCCTTTCAGTAAAATCCCTTGCCCAGGGCACCCAGACCCTCTGTATTGGCAACATAAATTCTAGAGAATCCAGATCCATTCAGAGGTGTAGTTCTAAGGGATGGTCTCCAGCCTCTGAGGTGAAGTCCTCACCAGCATGCATCATCAGAAAAATGAATGTGTCTGAGAGAACCCAACGAAACCTACTTCCAAAGTTAAATCCAGGGGCCAAAAACAATTCTACCCTGGGTCATTTTAGACCATTGAGCTTACGTTGTGGGAGCACAAGTCACCAGTCAGATGGCAGAGATCGAAGTGATTTTGATCTATGGATGCCAAGCATAACAATCAGAACCAACCATCCAAAGAACCAGGAATAGTGCAATAGAACTCCCATTCTTAAGGTCAAGCTTGCATATTAAAATGACGATATCTTTGGATGAGTTTTTGGGTGTTATATTGATCATTTTATGCTTTCTTTTGCTAAATTGGGAGGAATGTCTATTAGCATTTTTATTTAAAGGGATTTTTATTTTATTTCCAACACGTTTTGAACACCTGCAGTTTTTGTGGTTTTATTAACCATTTTCCATGTTCTCTTTATGCCTTAAGATTAATAAACAAGCAATAAGAACAAATGTTCTTATTGGCTACCCTGTGTTGAGCGTCTCATTCAGAAACACCCCTTATTACTTCAGCGTTACTGGGAAGGGCTACACTGCTATAAACTCAATAGCAGTTTAGCAAATCTGGTTGTCACATTGCAAGAGCAATGCATTCCAAATGGGCTTTTTTACAACCTAGTTCCTATACTGTATATGAAATAGGATCTGAATGGTATGTTTTGAAACCGTAACACTTACAGAACTCTTATTTAGACAAAGCAAACACAATGACCTTTAAATGGACCCTTTATGACAGTGAAAAACATTTAATCAGATTTTAATTTCATCATTAATTTTAATTTCTAATTTTCTTTTTATGGGTACCTTAAGACGACTCACCAAGACTATCAGGATTTTTAAAATTTGGAGACCATTTAAGTAAGCAGAACTCAAGAACACTGGTTACTTCCTTTATTGATGTGCACAGAAAAGGCAAATCACAAGCTGGTCAGCAAAGCATTCAAGAAACAGGAGGGCTTTCCCTTAAGCGCTTTTTAAAGTGGTATGTTTTTTGTTTTTGTTTTTTTTTACAAACAACTTAAGTATTTTACATTTAACAAATAATACACATTACAATATGAAAAGTGAATTCAAAACACAATTGGTTGACACTACTTACAAACAAAATGATCTCAGCTTCTTTCTTTCATGCATTGCTATTTAATCTTCATGTTAAAATGAAACTGCTTTCCAAAAGTCAGTCTTTGCACTTCTGCTACTTGGTACCAGTGTTTCTTTCTAACAAACAAAATACCAGTGCTACGTTAAAAATAATGCACAATCAGCAAGTGAAAATATTATAACCTACTGGTAAATTTCATGAAGTAATATCACCTATCAAAACATTAACTCACAAAAAATCATGATGTGCTATGGCCATTTAAGCTTACGTTTTAATTACAGCTTTGCAGTATTCAGGACAAAAGCCTTGGTAAAAGAAGACATAACCTGAGCCAAATCTCTGATGTTTGCTGCTACATTCTCACTGGGGGAGGGGAGAAAACAATCACGATGATCTGCATGCAAATTTGAACAATTTAAACAACATTAAATGTGTGGAAAATGTCTGACCTCAAAGGCCTCTTTTCATGTAGTGCACAGCAATCTTTCCTGAATGCCAGTTAGTCCTTCTGTTCATGTACTGGTTACGTATATAGTGGCAATACAGCTCTTCTAGTTGTTTCACAACATTCCAAATCACTGATTTTAGTGGATTTCATTTGTAGGAGTCTAGTAGTGACACAATGGGATACTTCATTGTTTCACATCTGTACTAGAAGTTTACCTGTATACACTGTGCTGCCATTATAACATCCTTGTGAACATCCCTGTAGTAGCAGACTCATCAGTTTATAACACTTTGTAGGTACAGACAATGTACTCACAGTGAAAAAAGTTGTACAGAATGTACATATGTATGCTATTGCAGTGCATTCTTACTATGTAAACAAAACGCTGTACAAACATGACAGGCGATGATGCACTGGAGTGAGGAGTGAAGCTTTTGTGTATGAGTGACATATTGGCTAAATACTTGGATGCAGCAAAATTCGAGACATTACAGAAATTCACTTTTAGAAAGCTATGCTCCAAAGGTAAACCAGGTTGCTTCATCATTCATGGCACCCTTCCTGATGACAATACAATAATAAGGCAAGTTGATCCAATCAGACATATTTGTCAGACACAGAAAAGCTCCACACAGGCTGCACACAAATGCTGGACAAATGTCAAGCTAGCGTTTTGTCTGTGGCCTCTCCTCCCTCATGTGTCGATTCGTTTTCTTATCAGGCTTTTTGTCCCGTACCTTTCGCAGCCTACGTGGCGGAGGAGTGGATCTGGACTCGCTGGATGTGTCACCTGCATCTCGATCCTCAGGTATGTTTGGGATGGCTGCACTGCTACCCTCCAAGGTGTTCCTCAGGGATGCATCCTCAGGGCTTCCAATTTCACTACTGCTCAAGTCCTGTTCTTCATGGCCACGGCCCCTTACTGCTCTGGGCATGTTGGTGATGGAGGGCCCCTCTCGCTCGCTCTTCCGTACCAACTGTTGCAGCTCATTCATGTCCACTCCAGAGTCCAGGCTTGTATCGTTGCTGCTGCCTGGACGATGCCTACCCTGGAGCTCGATTACAGAGTGGCGAACTTGGGCTACTGGTTTACCGTCAAGTGACACAAACCATGCCCGAGGAGGGTGGGGAGAAGGCTTTGCCTTGGAAAGCTCCAACAAGGTCTGCTCTGAGATTCCCTGAAGCTCCCCGCGGAATGGACCCATTCCAGCTGCCTCATTCAGGGTCCCCGGGACAGAAACAGATTCAAGCAAGTGACTGTAGCGGCCCCAGATTCCAGGGTTAGCAGTGGAGATTGGGGGGCCCTCCAGAGCAGGCTGCTCATCGCTGTTTTGCTGTATGACTTTGGGCAAAGTTTGGGTGAAACTGTCTTTGAAGTTACGCTCCACCTGTGCTCCATGCTCCATGCCATTTCGTGGAAAGGTGGCACATCTGCTTCCAGTGGAGTCAGCCTGTCCCTGGGCAGGGAAGAGCTCTGGAGCTTGTACAATCGCTACAGACTGGTTGTAGATGTGGAACAACTTGTCTCCATATATTACACTCTCTCCAGGTGCTTGTCGTGAACCGTTCTTTTCAGACATCTCTCGAAGCCTTGCTACTTCATCACTGTTCACATACAAGTTTGGAACTGGAGCTCTGAGGTTCTCTAGCCCTGCAGGTCCAATGTTCTCATATAGGTTCCCCGCAGGTCGACAAACATTTTCAACGTAAATGTTATAGTTGGCCTGATGTCGAGGAGAAGCAGATACATCAGGATGCCCTACACCTCTTGCAGCCATTGGGTATGAACGGTCCCCATTGTGGTACAAGGGCTCATGGACTTCATCTGTGCTGGTAGATGTAGTTTGGTCTTTCTTTAGAACTGACAGTCTGGTAGAGTTCTGTCGTTTTCTCCCAGTTTCATTGTTCAAATCTCTGCAAAGCAAACAGAAATTGAGATCCAGCTTTACTTGCAAAGTCTTCCACATGTAGTTAACCTCACATGACAAATAAATAACAGTGCTAGTGCTAAGATTATATTTAGGGCTAGGCCTTTGCTCGAGTTGAAGACAAAATTTGACAAAATTTGTCAAATTATTTAAGGTCTAAGTTTTGGTGAATACGTTCTTAAAACATTAGCGGGCAAAAGCGATTTCTTACCTGCAGTGACATAAAATTGCAGATAGAAATCCAATGACGATCACTAAAGTACCACCCAAGATGCCCACAAGGAGGTATGTATGGTATGAGATGAAATCCATTGAAGTTACATGTCCCATATAACCTAGATTTAGCAGATAGAAAACAGGTTACTGGGTGGAAAATGTACAAGAAAAGACAAATACTTATTGATTTGTTCTCTCAAATGATTAACACAGATTGTGGAGGTCATCTTGTATGTAAACAGCATACAGAGCTTTGGTTGAGTTAAAACATTTCAGTTGCTGGCCTGATAAACTGTTGATGATCCGTTTACTACTAAAACAGCTCTGACCCAACTGAAGATCAGACTCTAGAAGACATCTGTATGTATCCTGTGGTAGCTAAGACTTCAGTAGCAGATAAATTAACTTTCCATGTGGAGTGTTTAAAAACGGTCCTTGTATGGACTGAAATTTGGAGACCAGACCTTTATCATATTCTTCAAACCATTTTTAAACAAAATGTGCATTGTGGGACCACATGCAAATAGCGCACATTTAGATGAATTGTGTTTTTGACACATTCTTTTGTAACTAGCATAAGAATTGTGATTTGGACAAGATAGGATACCAGGGTTGCCCTAACAAAACATTGAGCAATGGTAGTCTAACCAGAAGCACCTCAGAAGCCTTGGTACTTCAAAGATGCTATGGCCTAGTTATTTAGCTAGAAGATTTTGGGCTTCAGGGCACAAGACTTCAATTACAAGTGCCCGCTATACACTTACCATCTAATAAACCACACAGCTCAACATTATTCACGTCATGTGGGTTGTTTGCTATGTAGATCATTTCTGCCTTTGTTATAAGGAAAACATAAGACACAGCAATTTTCCATCTTACCATTAGAAGGAGATGGTGCTGCGATCCAGTTTCCAAGATGAGGAGCAACGTAGGTCCAGACCAAACCATTTCGTTCCATCCTGACAGAACCAATGCCTTTATTCACCCAAGTACCTGCATCAAAAGAATTTACAAATTGAGTGAAACATCAGACCAGTTTGAGATCATCCGAGATCCTCAGAGAGCCTGGGAAATTATTCAAAACAGCACAAGCTACCTTTAGCTACTGGAAATGGCAAGGCTCAGGGGACAAGGCTAGAGAATGATTCTATTATATACATTGTATAAGCTACTGATCACTCATCTGTTTTTGTTCTCCACCAACCTGTGGGCATATCGAAGGTCCAGGCAGGGATGGAGTCAGAGGCTTGGAAGTGGGTGTGGTACGGCAAGGGAATTGTGAGTTGAATGGGGCCTCTGATGTCAATCTCTTTCCCGCCAGACAGTAACTGAACACTGAGTATTGTCACAGGGTTCAGTTTCACGCTCCTGTATCCTGGAATATCATTTATAACCATTTAGCACAGTAGATTTCTATTCCACTGTATATTAGGTGCCAAACATTTGTTCAGCTTTGATGTTACTTAGAAATTTACATTTGTATTATTTGTTTAAAAATATTTTAATATAATTTCTACATAAAAATAGAACTTATGTTAAAGTGGTTATGAGAGAAAGGAACTATAGTGTTGGCCTATTTGCAGGCCCTTGAAATTTAGTTTATCTTTAGTTTATCTTTAATTTATGCAGAAACCAGCAGACCCAACATACTGATAATCATTTATGCTGCTGAACATTAATATTTAATAAATAAGACATCGAGTGTGAGATTCACTTGTCATTCACTTGACTATACCAACAATTAATCCTTTAAAAGAAAAAAAAAACTTAATTTAACTTCATTTGTACTTTGAGTACCTTCTGCCTTTACTTTATAGTTTAAAAGCTCTCAGATCATCAGAGATTTCTGTGTGGTTATTAACATCTACTCACAAGCAGCCTTCATGTCTGCATACCTCCTTTGTTGTTGGGGACCCCCATTGCACAAAAATGACTGTCTTTCTCAGGGGGTGGGGCAGGAATGGTTAGATAGGCAGTCACCATGGAGATGGTCGTGTTGTCTGGGAGCAAGAGGAGGCTCTTGGGGAACTGGACACTTGGCTGAAACAGTAAGTCTTCAAGAGAAATAATGGAAATGTATATGTAAATATCATGTTCGGAGAAGAATTTTCAAAGAAATCTGAAAGGTGGTCTATCCATGGCATCTCACCCAGGTCCCTCTTTTACATTTTACACAAACAAACAAATGAATCTTTCTTTCAAATGGTCAAAAATGGTTCTGTGCATTAATGTTTTATTGCATCTAGAAACTAGTTGGTCCTGCACTCAAAACCTTTATAATTACAGCTTCAGAGCTGAAAAATCTCTTTAGAGGATTTTCCCCCAAAGTTTTTTTTTTCTCCTTAAAACCTATTTGTGGGAATTTTTGAGGGAAAAAGTGTTAACATTCATTGCAGACATATAAAAAATTAGAGACTTTGCAGTAGCCTTTTATAATTATCTATAATTAATCATAAATACAAACTGAAAAATAATCCTAGTCCTTAAATTAGATCATGAGAACCCATTTAAACAAATGAGACAAAATATATACCTGATCATTTCTTTATTAAAGAAAATAATCAGGTATTTCATATCCCATTAGCTCGCCCTCATTGGTCCAGGCTCTAAAGGTGGCGAGAGAAGGGGGTGGCGAGCTATCGTAACAATTCGGTGGGGTCGTGGTCTGCTGTGTATGTCTGTCATATACGGTAGTAGAATGGAGTTAAAGGTCTACTGGATGCTTTACGGTAATACTGGACTCATGCGAGAGACATTGACGTTCGCTATGTGCACTCTGCTCATTCATGCCGGCTGTTAATAAAGCCTCCACAGCATAATTACATTCATGAGTTAATCGGGCATGTAATAATGAGGTAACAGCAGCAGCAGCAGCCGACCTATAGAATTAGCCTGACTGAGCGCATTCTAGGCTACAGTGCGAACACGGAGGTTTGGCGAGCTGTAGAGGGAGGATTCAGGAAATCTAGTTGATTGCATAAAACAAGTCGTGATTTTGTTCCATGTGTCTGGAAAATGATTCAATCTTGTTCCCTCAGCTCAATACAGTTTTAGTTAAATTTGCCCATTTTTAACATGATCAACTATAGCATTAGAAACCAATAAAAACACATCTGGGTAAATCCCACATGAAACAGGTTTGGATTAATGGTTTCAAAATGCACTGCAAAAAAAAAAAAGGTTCATCATTATGCAACTCATGTTCCCAACAAACACTTTCAGGGTATCTTGTGACAGATGGCTTCTTCTTCGAGGCTTTTTCAAGCCTTTTGTCTTTTCTCAAGGCTCTACAATCTCACCATCACATCAAACTGCTAAAAAGTGTTTGGGGTTTAGCTTAGCGCAGCAAAAAATGTTTTGGGACATGACATGAATTGAGGCACCAGGGTGAATTGGATTGGAACTACCCATGCAGTCTCTGTATTTGCTGTTTCACCCTGAAACCAAAAGTGACTGAATAATTTAAATTGAGCATCTGAAGCTCATGTTTCTATTTTAAAAATCCATCAAAAAATCGTGCAAGAAACTCAGAAATGGTCTTTAATTTTATTTTGTGACCCATTTATTATATGGTTTGGTGAGCTCTTATTTACCAAAAAAATAAGGACATACATAAATGCAATTTCCTACTGAATTACCCAAATAAGTTGATTTAGACTGTGTACACACCAGATGTTTTTCGTGTTATCAGCACTGTGTCTTCAAAGAACCAGATGTTGCCTTGCGTTTGAGGGACCAGGGACAGGGTAACAGCAGAAAATACTGGAAAAGAAAATTAAATAATACTTTAATATCAGTTAAAACACCAAATTGTCTCAAATACCTTAGTGGAAGTGTCGGTGTATGTGTTTAAATGTCATTTGTGCCATAGTCAAAATGCTGTCAGTGTGTTAGAAAACAGACCAGCATGACGTCAGAGCAGCTCACAGAAAGGATTCTCTCACAACACTGTGTGAAAGCCTTTGTTTAAACTCGGAGGCATTGTTCTGGAACACAGTTTCATTTCTCATGGTGAGAGTGAGCTTACACAGATAAAACCACCTTAATGGAGGAATAACATGGCTTTTCATAATGGGGTTCCAGCACCAGGAGTTCTATTGGTAAAAACTGCATTTAATGATTCAGAGTTCTCCTTATGGAAGCCTAGTATTATCTGTAGTAATCATCAACTACCATCTAACCAGCCCCCCAAAAATATTAACTACAATTTAAACAAAAAAAATTTTCAATTTTTTTACTGCATTTTTCGTTTGTTTGCATTTATTCTAATGAGAACTGTGTGTTTTTCATGGCAGAAAGACACTCGCTGCTGAGATAATACGTAACAAACAATTTGCTCTTTTGCACAGTACTGAATTTACAGTGGCAAGAAAAAGTATGCAAACCTTTTGGAATTTCATGGTTTTCTGCATTAATTTTTCATAAGATGTAAAATGATCTTCATGGAAGTCAAGGCTATTGACAAATATAATGCTCCTAAAATAATAACACGAACAAATCTGAAATGATTTTGTCTTTACTGATAACAACCATAAACAACTCCTGTTGCTAGTAGAAAAAGTATGTGAACCCTTGAGTTAATGACCTAAAAAAAGCTCATTGGAGTAAAGTGCTAGGATACGTGGATAATGATCTACTTTGGCTGATAAAATGTTTTGAGTTTGCTCCACCCAAAAACAATACGAGAGCCATGCCTCTGCCAGAAAGAGCTTTAGATGATTTACGATCAAGAATGATTATTTTACAAGAAGCCAGAAAGAGTTAAAAAGTGATATAATACTTTTGAAATTCAACAGTCTACAGTTCAGTTGGCAAACAATCTACAGTGAACACCACAAATGTATTTGCTACTTACTACAAAGAACCTTCCTGCACTCCTGAAACTTGCAAAAGAGCAGATTGATACTCCACATCTGTATTGGCAATATGTTTTGCAGACTGATGAAACAAAGACTGATCTTTTTGGAAGAAAACCCAGCACCAGCTTTAAAAAGGCACTGCATCATCATAAAAACATCATCCAAACATAAACATAAAAAAGACATAAAGTATGGTCAAGAAAACATAAGGATCTGGGCCTGATGTACTACATGAGGAATGTGTGGGAATTTCTGTACATCAGCTACAATTCTGTAGACGTTGGGTGATGTAACAGGACAATGACCCAAAACACTGGAGCAAGTCCACAACAGAATGGCTTCAGTAAAAACAAAATCCACCTTTTGGTGCAACCAAGTCAGAGCCCAGACCTCAACCCATGAGAGAAGCTATGGAATGACTTGAAGAGAGACATACACATGAGACTTCTAAATAATATGACACAGCTAAAGCAGTTTCAAGGAAGAATGAGCTAAGATTCCTCCTGAATGATGTGCAAGTCTGATCCACAGCTACAGGAAACACCTGGTTATTGTTATTTCTGTCGGGGGGCAGCAATAAATACATCAAAAGATCAGACATTGTGTGTTATAATTTTAGGAACTTTATATTTGTCAATATCCTTCAGATCAGATCACATTTTATGAAAAATCAATGCAGAAAACAATGACATTCCAAAAGGTTCAGATACTCTTTCTTGTCACTATATATAGAATGATTTGTAAATACCTTAACAAATCTGTGTAAAATGTCAGAGAAAATAATTTCATCATGACTTCTTGCTTCCAAAATGCTTGAAATACGGACTAAACCCTTTATTGTATATACAAAATCAACAAAAAACATCAATATGGGAAGTTACTCCACTTACTGGGCATCTTGCTGGTCTTCCAGGGGAGCTGGGCAGGCATGTAGGCATCCATGCTGGCCACCAAGGTGAGGGTGACCCCCAGTCGGTAGGGTATGGTGAGCAGGACCTCTCCGTTGTCCTGGGTTTGGCTGGAATGAAGCTGAGATCCGTTCACAAACACCCGGACTGCGGCTCCACCGAGGTAGCGCTGGCTGGACGCATCCTTCACCCACACCTTCAGGGTCAGAGATGACGGCTCTGAAGAGACACGATGACGAGGTTTAGGGTCACTTTCAATTCAGACTCTCCATGGAAGAGCGGAGTCACATGAAACGTTTGGAAGTTTACATACTGTGCGCTACATTAACAACGAGATTAAAGTCTGAAAATGGAAAAGGGCGGATCAAACGGTACCTGCTAATTATCGTCCCCTTTTTAAAGAGCTCAAATATGACAATGAAGATGGACATACAGTACTGTGCGCTGTTATTTATTCATAGCAGTAGGAATCCTATTTTAACCTTATCTCCACCATGAAATAATAATGAGACCGACTCCCAGCTCCGTCAGAGTGACTTAAAAATAGATCAAAGTGCCAAATGTCTGCACTGCACATGAGCACAAGGAGCAGAAAGCTGCAGCCCTTTTACAGAGCTCTACTAGAACGGGTCATGGAGCATCTTGTGAACTATTCCCATTCAGTGAATGTGGAATGTGCTGTTTCCTGTTTAAAACACTATATGTTTTCAGAATCACTCTCTTCAAGTCAAAATTCACTCTGTAAGTGCTTGTTAGCAATGCAAACATTTAGGAATCAGAATAACAGAAATAAATAAATACAAAACCTCCCAACCACTCCAAAACGCTCCCATTTGCATATTAACACCACCTGCCAGTATAGTGTAGGTTCCTCGTGCTGCTGAAAAGGCTCTGACTGTGGTGCACAGTGTGTTCAGACTCAGCTTTAACACTTTGTACAGCAGGAGTCTCTCTTTAGGACCAGACAGACTGGCCTTCACTCTCCACACACTCATAACCCTGTGGTACTTCACCAGATGTTCTTCCTTGGATCACTTTTGTGGTTACTAACCACTGCAGACCTGGATCACTCCAGAAGACCTGCAGTGTTGGAGATGCTCTTACTCAGTCGTCTCCATCACAATAAGGCTCTTGTTAAAGTGGCTCAGATCCTTAAGAAGTTATCCATTTTCACATTAACTTCAAGAACATACACGTCACTTGATACATATTACACTCATTGTCAGGAACCATTGTAATTAAATAACTATATAATCAATTTTATTCTCCTCACATGATTGGTGTACATTTTAGCAAAGATATGTTAAATGATATTTTAGTGTTGGAGATGCTTTTCCCATTACAATTTGGTCACTCAAGACCTTACACTCACCCATTTTTCCCGATTCCAACACATGAACTTCATGCACTGACTGTTCAATTGCTGCCTAATATATTCCACCCTTTCATATGTACCACTAACTAAATCATCCATGCTATTCACTTCATCTGCCCGGTGTTAATGTTGTGGCTGATCGGTGCATAGAAATTGTACAAAACCAGCCTCAAAAATTGCTTAAAAACATGGTAAAATTAAGATATAAGAAATAAATATAAGGGTAAGCAAACAAACACAAGCAATTAAATCCACCCAGAAGAACCAGAGATGCTGAATAATACTGTGAGGATACAGCAGCCCGGACACAGAGAGTGTGTGCAGAGTAAAGTGCAGGTGAGCAGTGTCCAGTGTTATGGTCTTAGAGTAATGAAGTGCCTGTAAATTTCTGTACCAATCAGGCCAATGAAGTAGAATATTTTGGAGTCTGGAGAGGATTTTTGCCTTGTTGCCCTGTTTAAACAGTTTATCGGAAAGCAACAACTTTCAATAAACGACTAATTATTTTATTGTTTTGCTGCGTTAACAAAAATAAACCAAATCTATTTCACACATGAATTTCTGTGTCTTTAACTCCACTATACAGGCCTGTTACTGGAACATCCGGGTTCTTCCTTTCAGCATCAGCCTTTGTCAACAGGGCCGTTTCCCAGCAGCCGCTCCATCTGCAGAGCCTGGAGAAACCCAGCGGTGAGACTGTCCTGCGCCTGTCAGTGTCTTAATACTCACTTATTCCCGCTGATTTAAACACACACACAACATTAACATTACATTCCCGTATCCTCCCATCGCTACTAAACACAAAACACAACGAGCCGTTTCGGTCAGAGAGCGAGTCCTTCAGTTTTCGCCTTGCGCGAGGTGATATTGTAGTGTGATTGTGTGTGATTGTGTGTGTGTGTGTGTGTGTGTGTGTGTGTGTGTGTGTGTGTGTGTGTGTGTGTGTGTGTGTGTGTGTG
>JBBIGC010000104.1:2906377-2935673 GCA_037576955.1 Lepidarchus adonis
CCAACACACACACTAAGTGAACCAACACACACACTATAAACCAACACACACACTAAGTGAACCAACACACACACTATGAAACAACACGTTTGGTTGGTACTAACTACTGCAGACCTGAAACACTCCACAAGACCTGTTGTTCTGGATGCTCTTGCTTTCAGCACATCAGCGTCAAGACCTGACTGTCCACTTCCTGCCTAATATGTCTCACCTGTCAGACAGGTGCCATTGTAAGGAAATTGTGAAAGTGATGATTTGTCATTGTGATCACAGACCATCCCACAGTGCACCACAGTGAAATGTGACTTAACCCCATCCACACATGGAGCAGCTATCAACAGCATCTGAGGGGCAGTGTAGCAGAACAGTACCTCGCTCAAGGGTTCCTCAGTGGTACCTGAGCTGGGACTTGAACACATGAAGCAACATCTGTAGGGTGGTTTTAATGCAAATTATTCCATTCTCTCGCTGTAATCTTCCTAATTAAACATGGCCACTGATTTACAGGAGCTTATCAATGGCACAGTGATTTAAAACAAACCCTGGGATCTGCTCAATATTAGGCAGGTGATCTTAATGTTATGGCTGCTTGTTTCATGGTGTTTGCCTTGTATGTCTACCTGATGATGCTCTTAAAAGAACCAGAAGGTGTTATAAGAGACCCGACACTTTTTAAAACCAGGCTTTCTTCCTATTTGGCCTTCAGCTCAGGTATAACCATTAACTATCCTGTAACACTTTCATATTGAAATTCATTTTAATGAGCTTTTTTATATAAATTATTAATTTCTCAAGGGTTTGTCTTCAGTACTTTTAGTTATCCATAAAATCATTGTGGTGCTTTTGAAGTAGGGATGTCCAAATAGACCAGTATTTATGATGTTAATTATGATATTTAAAAAAATAAATATTGATATTGTGATATTAATACACCTTTGATAATACTGGGGATAAACACATGCTGCCATCTGCACCTGTAACTAGGTGGTTTACACTCCAAATGCTGGTGCCCCCACTTCCCTCATCCCTTTTCCCACACACAGACTTGGGTGTGTCCATCATATGTCTGCAGTTTTTCTCTCACTAAATTGCAGTTGTGTTGTTAAAGCTTTTTACATGGTCTCTTCTCACTGTGCATTAACCTCAACAGGAGTTTTAAAACAGCTATTCTCGTTGCTGCATTTGTTAGGAGAGTTCCACACTCCTGTGTGTCTCCAGAGCCACGACTGTCAAGTGTGTTTCCGCAACAGAATTCCAGACCAGTCCTCGGACAATGAACAGCTTACACAAACCATTAAAGATTCCACAGTGTTTATGACACTGGTGCTATTTTATTTCAATTGTACACCACACATTTATCAAAAACTTTTCTAAAGCAGCTGAAATGTTGATTTGAATACAATGAGAAGAAGTGTAGCTTTCAAATTTACACCAGTATTCATATCAGGATCATATCACCATTGTGATTTTTTTTTGGCCCAATAATCATGTAGAGAAGATTGGATATAGTGACAACCTGAAAGTTTTTAGAGGACTATAGTTCTTCATTTGGAAGAGATGGGCAATCTTGGTCCTGAAAGTTAACCACCTTGGAGAGTTCAACAAGCACAACTTACTCTAATCCAGATGTCCCAGAAGGTCTCCATTGTCTCCATCAAGTGTGTTAAATTAGGGTTGGAGCTAAATTCTGCAGGGTGGTAGAAGCCTAGGAACCAATACTGAGCACCATTGCTTTATAGTGCTGTTATTTTGAAGAGAGCACTTCTCCTTCTATCTCCCTTCACCTCTGTAAACCACTATTGTCTGTTTGAAGTCTGCACAGCACACAGAAGAGAATATTGATTTTCCACTGACCAAACAAAATGGTTTTACCATGCTGAGTAAACAAGGACCAATATCTTCATGTGATGCTGGTAAATGTAGAAGATCTTGTGTGTCATACTAAAGCCAAAGCACCATCACGTGCCACAGGCTTCTGTCCTGAAGGTAATGATGTGAGTAAGAGAGTGATGGTAAGAGGTGAGTAAGGGGCAGTGATGAGTGCATTTACTTGCATCGCTTTCACTCTATGAGCTCATTGAGGCTACGGAGTTAACCATGCAAGATCTCAGAGAGTAATCAGAGCTGTTACATCTCTCTAAACATCCAAGCAGTGTGTAAGTGTGTGCTGGGTTTCTCCCATGGGATGTTGCTCCTTAATGCTGATGTCCCTACTCCCCTCGTTTCCCACCCACAGACTTGTGTGTGCCCATAATGTATGAGTTTTTCTAACACTTAATGTAATAAATTACATTATGAGTTTAGTAGTTTCGTTAAAGCTTTTTACATAGTCTCTTCTCAATGTCCATTATTCTCATCGCTGCATTCATTAGTAGAGTTCCACACTCCTGTGTGTCTCCAGAGCCATGACTGTAGAATAGGGGTGGTCGCTGGTCGCTGGTACTGTCATCCAATCACTACAAAATTAAATATGTGCAGGAGAGAGACGCACAGCGACGCGGCGGTCACAAAATAATTCACACACTGTTCCATTGTTCTTAAAGCCAAATTCAAACTTTATATTTACATTTGACTGAGGCGTCTCAGTAGATTTTTGCAGTATGAAAGTTCAGAGCATAACACGAGCTGTTCAAACATCTTCTTCAAGCCACTCAAATCTCCTGCACTCAGCCGAGCAGCCCCACCCAGTGATGCAAGTAAATCTTCTCAATGTCCATTATTCTCATTGCTGCATTCGTTATTAGAGTTCCACACTCCTGTGTGTCTCCAGAGCCATGAGTGTAGAGTGTGATTCCACAAGCAAATTCCAGAACAATCCTAGAACAATGAACAGCTTACACTACCAAAAAAAAATTCCACAGTGTTTATTTTATTTCATTTGTACATCACGCATATATCAGAAGCTCTTCTAAAGCAGCTGAAATGTTGATTTGAATACAACGAGAAGTAATATAGCATTCAAATTAGTATTCATATCATCATCATATCATAATTTATTTGCATCACTCTCTCTATATGAGCTCATTGAGTAAACCATGCAAGATCTCAGAGAGCAATCAGAGCTGTTACATCTCTAAGTGTGTGCCTGGTTTCTCCCATGGGATGTGCTGCTGGTTACGTCTCTGGGGTTGCTGTTGTCATGAAAGCTGTCATGCCAGAGGTGTAGTCAAGGCCACTGTTGTCTGGTACAGGTTTCATTCAATGGCAAGGCAGAGTCTAAAGAGGTCTGAGTCCAAGACAAGGCAGAGTCTAAAGAGGTCTGATTCCAAGAAAAGGCAGAGTCTAAAGAGGTCTGATTCCAAGTCAAGGCAGAATCTAAAGAGGTCTGAGTCGAAGTCAAGGCACAGTCTAAAGAGGTCTGTGTCCAAAAAAAGTTTGAATCCAAAACTTTGAATCCAAAAGTCCAAAGAACTTTGAGTCTAAGTCAAGACAGATTTCAGATAAGTCCAAGTCAAGGTAGAGTCTACAGAGATTTGACTCCAAATCGAGGCAGAGTCCAAAGAGATTTGACTCTTAATCAATGCAGAGAGCAACTAGGATTGAGCCAGAGTCTAAAGCGCTTTGAGTCCAAGTCAAGTCACAGTCCAAAGAAGTTTGAGTCCAAGTCAAAGCAGGGTTCAGATAGGTTAGAGTCCTATCATGACAACATCTAAATGCTTGAAAATGATGAGCATGTACATAAGACATAAGACACTACCAACAAAACATTAATTTCATTTTTCTACAATCTTGAAATCCACAGTGAAGCAGTGAAATGGGAAGAAGCAGAAGTCTGTTCAAGGTCAAAATCAGGTCCATAAATGTGAAGAAAGTCGAGTCCTGACCACATCAGCATCCATAATTCACTGGTTCTTCGGGAAGTTGTCAGGATCACAGTTGAGCCCAACTGCCTTTAGTTTAAGCAGGTAATTGCTTAACTCTCAGGTTTGCTGTTTCCCTTACTAAAGAGGGTGGCGTAGTGATTAGGAACAGAACAACCCAAACCACAAGCCTTTGGAAACTGGGGAACCCAGAAGAGCTTGTGCACTCCACCCAGAAAGACACCTGTGGATGTCCTGGGGATCGAACCCAGGACCTTCTTACTGTGAGGACACAGCACTAACCAATGCATCACTTTCTGCTCTATTAAATAATAATTAATATTAATACTATTCAAAGACCAGAGTAGATCCCTAATAATTTGCAGAGAAATATATATATATTTTTATACAGATCTAGAAAATATTTTCAGTGTATTAAATCTGATGCTGGAATTTTTCTCCTCACGGATGTTAATACATTGTATTTATATGTACAAACACGTTTGAATGAAGTGAACTCTCTGAACTGTACCACTTTGTTTGATGTGGGATGAAATAAACTGCATTGTGAAATTCCAAACAGCGACGGATTTATAGCACCTTTTTGATCACAGTCGGTTATACATGAAAGAAAGTCGCTCACAGAAATAGATCTGACTATTTTTAGCAGCACATCCGCTAAAATAACATCCTCATGGCTCTGTTTTCACACAAAAACAGACCTACAAAACAGGCCGATGACAAGCAAACCGGAGAATAATACCTGTTCCATATTCACGTTTATACAATTCATTTCTCGTGCTGGTAAATATGACTTTGATGGAGAACGTAAACACGTACCATCAGTCCCTACAGTCATTGTATGATAAGTAAGCTGCAAAAACAACATTTTTGTTCGTCCAATCTGCATATCCATTCCGTTTCGCAGGGAACCCTGTTCTGGGTCCAAAGCCAGTCGACTGGACAGGACAACACATTGCAGTCGACCAATAGAAAATGTCCAAAAATGTTGGGAAAAACCCAGAATGCAATGACTTGCAAATCTCATAAACCCATATTCTATTGAAAATATGACACAGAAAACATCAAGTATTGAAAGTGTGACATACCTGAAAAATATCTGCTCATTTTGAATTTCTCAAAAATGTTGGGATGGACAACAAAGTTCTGTAAAAGTAAGTGTTACTAAAAGACAGCTGGAGAAACATTTAGCAGCTAATGAGGTTACCCTGGCGACAGTCCAGTAACATGATTGGGTATAAAGAGCATCTTCGTTTCTCAACTTCACCAATCTGGAAAAACTGTATCCACAAACTGTGAAACTATTTCACAAATGTAAAAGACTTTGAAAATTTCATTATCTTCATAACGTCATCAAAAGATTCGGAGAATCTGGAGAATTCTCTGTGCAGAGATGAGGCTGAACAGTGCTGGACGCCCGTGATCTTCAGGCCTCAGGCAGCACCTGCATGGACTCAGGAACTCCTCCAGAAACCACTTTATGTTAACACACTTCACTGTGTTGTTCACTAATGCAGGATAAAGCTCCATCATGCAATGAAGAAGCCATATGTGAACATGATCCAGAAATGTCACTGTCTTCTCTGGACCAAAACTCGTTTAAATTAAAGCAAAGTAACAAAATTTTATCTTTTTGGAAAACATGGAAGCTGCATCCTCTAGTCCAAGGAAGAGAGGGCCCATATGGATTGTTATCAGCAATCAGTCAATACCCTGTATCTCTGATTGTAAGGAGGAGCATTAGTGCCTATGGAAAGATCTGGAAAGGGTCCAACAGTGCTGAAAGCTAGATCCAGGTTTTAGAGCGACACATGCTCCCATCCAGACCACATCTTTTTAAGGGAAGACATTGAATATTTCAACAAGACGATGCCAAACCTCATACTGCATCTATTACAACAACATCGCTTCATAGTAGAGGAGTCCAGGAGCAACAAGCAAGGACTGTGGACCAGCTAGAATCCTACATCAGAAAAAATGGGAAAACATTCCTTTCCCAAAAGTCCAGCAACTGGTCTCAGTTTCCAGATGTTTATAGACTGTTGTTAAAAGAAGAAGGGATGCTGCACAGTGGTAAACACAGCCTGGTCCCAACTTTTTAAAAACATTCAATTCAAAATGACCTTTCTTCAAATGAAACTCAACATTAACTCATTTTAAACATTTGATCGTTGTGTTCTGTTTTTATTTACAATGTACGCAGTACCCCAACATTTTTGGAATGGGCGTTGAATGGGGGAGTGTTTCCCTGTACTGCATAGTCATTGTGAGACCTCTGATGTTCTTTCCTGTCCTTACAAAGGGGTTACCCTGGGCCCATTCCTCTGTCAGTCCACCAGAGGGAGACATTCATCCACCTGAGGCTCTGTATTGCACTTTTCTGAGCGTTTTATTAAAAGAACTTTCTCTTTTCACACCATTAAGAAAAAGTTTTTTTTGGGCAGCGTCGTAAACATTAATTTTCGTCGAGTATGTCGTAAGTTGAGCTTGCTGTACAATAACCTGTGAACTCATCATTAGCAGATGATTGACTGATGGGCCTCCAGGAGCGCTAATAGCATGTAAGCTGCACTTCGTCTTTGATGCAAAGTGACTGGGTCGAAGTGCTGCGGGTTCAGGCAGGTGGAGCAGCCATGGCTAACAAGGCCGCGTGTGATCAGTAATTAGAAGTTTCACAGGCTCGTCAGGGGGGCAGCACAACCTCATTAGAGCCAGGGAGTGTTAACTAAATGAAAGAGACAACGTAACTTTATCTGTTCATTGCCTCCTCTTCTCCCTCCCTCGCGGTCCCGTCTTCGCTCAGGCATTTTCCTATTAAGTGCTCATGGAGTGTCCCAGTGAGTCGCCTAATTTAGTGTGTTTAGACCCCCAGTGTCGAGGCCTCTCACCTTGGGTGAGCTTTAATGCCCTTTACGGCGCGTGAGTGAAAGCGGGATGAGGCTCGTGTCAGTGTCGCGTCGGCGTCGAGGGTATGAAAGCGCTCCTGCGGAGAGAGGATGATAATCTCTTCACTCGCAAGGAGAATGTGAGGTAGATGGCAGGGCAGGGGGGGAAGTCAATAGGACCAAAATAGCAACACATGAATAGGAGTTTGTGCCAGTGTGTGTGTGTGTGTGTGTGTGTGTGTGTGTGTGTGTGTGTGTGTGTGTGTGTGTGTGTGTGTGTGTACCTGCGGGCCCGGTGGGTGAAGCCGTTGCCGTGTGACTGCCATTGTCCTGGGTCGGTGAGGCAGCGCCGTGGGGGAGCAGGCCAGCCTCCGCTCCCCTCAGCTTCTTCCCATACTCACTGCAGATCAGCAACACGGAGAGGAGCAGGTACACTGCGACTTCAGCCATGGCGAGGCAGGGCAGCGCCGCAGAGACATAACTGCGCTCAGGGAGGCGGGTGGGATTCAGGCACTTCTCTTCAGGATCGACGTCTTTTTAGTTTTATAAATGTATATTTTAATGTTTCTTCAGGTCGCCTTGAACATCACAGGCACGTCGTGATCCGTTGAGGCACAAGCAATAAGGCGGCAGCTGGTGCCTTTCTATGGGCGGGTGTCTGTGCATCACCAGAGAAGTGAACAGCACCATCTGCTGGTTGAGCAGCATAATAGCTGAAATGACGTGTGGAAATCAGGACAGGAGTAATTTATACGGTGCGGTTATTACATCTATATACATCGTTATTTACCCACATATCGTTTCATACGCCTAGTCAGAATAGTCGGATATGGTCATCTTTAGGCTTGGTATTTGTAGTTTTTTTGTTACCATTGTACTTTTTATGACTTTTGTAATTTTTACCTTGTATCTTTAGTACTTTTATATTTATTACCTTTGTATTTTTATTAGTATAAGATGTATGTTTATATGTATGTGTAATTTAATAAGCTCTTATTGAATTTCTGATGCCAATATAGACATCATATATAACAGGAACAAGTGTCCATTTGAATAGTGTCAGTCAAGAGTTGTGTGTGCACCAAACTGCCATAATGTGAAGTGAATTAGATTTTTTTTACACTTGCTTCTTGCAGCAAGCCAACAGCTCTCAAAGTTGATGTGTTGAAAGCTAGAGGATTGAAGCCACCATGCCAATGTGCAACCTGTGATTATCTGGGTCAGAGCATTTCCAGAACGGTAAGTCCTGTGTGCTCTTCCCAGTAAAGGGTCAAGTGCACCCAGTGTTCATCGGACACGTCTGGTCCGATCTGGCACAAATAGCTGCATATGATAGAGAGGTGTCATAGGGTATGCAGACCAGAATCCCCTTTCTGAGCCATGTCCACCATTGACCTCTACATTGGTCACAGGAACATTAGAAATGACCATAATGCAATAGAAGGGGACACAGTCTCAGGACCATTCCCTTTATAATCACATGGACAGATGGGTGAATGTGCATCATGGCGACGGTTTTTGCTGAAGGCCATGGCTGCTTCCTGCAGGATAATGCATTCTGCCACCCTGCAAAACATTGTTCTGTTTTTTTTTTAGTGTAAGGACATGACCTGGCCTCTGAAATCCCACTGGAACCAATTACTCATCAGGTGATCCACAGAGCCACACTTCTGCATGAAACAAGTTCATACATAAGCCAGAAATCAGCAGTCAAATGTGTGTGATGTTCTGTCATACACGAAAAACTTTTATTATTGTAATTAAATTGAGAAATCATTAAGCAGAGCAAATTACAGAATTAAAAAGCAACATTTAAACAGACAATGGAAAAGTCAACCATGAACTCTCACGCTTTGATCAGAAGTACTCCCATTCTCTCACACGCTCTCGGAAAATTCACTTCAAAAGCAAATCCATTTGTCACATTAAACAGAAAGAAATTAAAAGGGAATTATTTTGCCACCTTCTTTGATAGTCACTTCTCACCATGTCCTTATACAGTCTTACAGCTTCTTTTCATCCACAGCACCATCTAATGAACCAAGCCCATTACAGCCAACCCACCCTCGTCCCAGCCTTGCGTACTAGCATAGTATACATGTAAAGCACTCTTGGTTTAATATTTCAACAATATTTCAACTTTTTTCTCACCAAATAAAGCCTTATAGCTCTCTCGGCAAATTCAGATCCCAAAAAAAGAAACCAAAATTAACATGAACGCTCTTAATCAAATCCTAACGGTGAGTGGGGGGCTGGGATGGTGGCAAGCACACCTCCCCAAGACAAGTTTATCTGCATATTGTGAAACCCTTTTGTCGGGGTGTAGACAGTGTAAGGTACCATCACTGGGACGCCGGTTCTAGTCTCTTCACGTTATGTGGAGTCCTGGAAGGAGGTGGATTGTCAGCCACCTATACTCCCTTCTGTTTCACAATTAAAACTCCTCCTCTTCATCATCCTCTAGGTCACAGAAGTCAATTGACGGCCTGTTGTCACGGACATCCTCTTCATCAGATTCAGCATAGGAACCTGAGTGAGAGACAGAGCAAAAGAGAGCAAGAGAAAAGAAAATGGGACTAAAATTGTCAAAGCATGGGAGTGTTTTTTTTGTTTTTTTTTTTATTCTTTAGAAGACATCTTCAGACATTAGAGCTAGGGCACCATTTTACAGTGGATGGGCAATAGTAAAAGTATTGGGATTATACAGTGTTTACTATTTAGGCTGTTAGTTGGTAGAAAGTAGAAGCCATGCACAAATATTCCACATACACTGCTCACAAAAGGTTGAGGATTTTCGACTTAAAATTTAAGGATGAATCTAAAATGCACTAGAAACTTTACAGGTGAACTTAATGTGAACTTCCCTAAACTTTTGAATGCACATGTCCAAATGTTTCAGTACTTTTTACACACTTGCAACTTGATGTTCTCTAACAAGGAGCTTAACAGCAAAATTCACAACAGGTGTTTGATCCATGAATCGATCAATACATTTCCTGGTTCAATAGTTTAATATTTAAATTCATCATCATGCTGTTCACATTTTGACGAGACCAAGACGACACCTAACAATTGATCAACAGTATCTCACCATTGTGAGCCTTCAAACAGGATGTTCTCAGACAGAAGTGGCCACTGAGCTTAGCGTGTTATCAGCAGGTTGCAGTAGAGATAGAGAGAGACTAGAAGGGTCACAGAAAGACATAGAAGTGGACGTCCTTTGGCCACATCCCACACTGATGACCACTTCATTGTGAACAGGGTCCTGTGAAACTGGATGATGAATGCCACTCAACTCAAGGCACATTTAAGGGAAGTGAAAGGAACCAAAGCGTCACGTCAGACCATTCGAAACCATTTACACCAGCGTGGTCTGGTACCTGACCACATCACCAGGCCCCTTATGTAAGGTCAGGGAGCAGGGGCCTCAGTGCTGTTCTCTGATGAAAGCCAGAAGACTGGGGAACCTCAAATTGAGTGGCTGCACTTTCTCCAGACCTAAATCCCATAGAAAATCCATGAGATCAGTTGAGTTGCCGTGTAGAGGCTCGTAACTCTATCCCAGAACCTCAATGACCAGATGGTTGCCCTTCAAGAACAGTGGGATGCCATGACTCAGCAGGAATAAGTTGCCTTGTGAACAGCAGGAGATTGTTGAGCTGTAATTGATGCTCAAGGGCACATGACACAATGAGACGTCGTCAGTTAAGGTTGGGGTTAACTTACCACTGATGTTGGCTTTTGTTTCAACTCTATGCTTCTACTTAAATAGTAGAGGTGGAACCTAATTTCATTATACATCACTGTACTGATATACATTTATAATAAACTTCACAGGAAAGTCAAATATCCTTAACTTTTTGTGAGTAGTGTATTTTCCATACAGAACTGAGATTTGTGAAATAGTACTTACCCGCAAAATCTAATCGTGTGCCTAATTGTTAATTTTCAAAATATCGATATCAAATCCACTGAATCATAATAAACAACAAGACCAATGGGTAATAAATAGAAATTATTCAAAACATACTTTCAAGATTGTCCATGTGTTCGTGAAGAGTTCTCGCCAAGTTGAAAAACTAAGCGAGAGAGGGGAACAATGTTTTCTTCAAGTTAAGGTCACACTGTTGTTAAAATATTAAATTCCAAACCAAATATACTACTGTACTGCATTTGGAAAGGTCTACTGTGGTACAGATTTGATAGATGGAGATGAGCAAGTGCTAGTAAACAGTAAGAAGTCCTTACCCCAGCTTCATTGACCGCTCCCAGCACATCGGAGAACCTCTGCTCACACAGATGCAACAGAACCACCAGGTAGAGGCCACAGCTGATGAACTCATACTCTGACTAAAACACACAAATGTGGAAGTAGTATGTTAATTTATTTACAGACAAATTTATAATTTTCCCAGTTTTAATATTAATTTCAAACCACTTAAAATATATCCATATTGCCTGCTTATTGTCATGGTTGCCAAACAGCTCAATTTGTGCTGCTTTGCCATCACTGATGTCAGACAGGCTTGTCACTGGTATCACTCTCTTATTGTAGACGTTGTGAACAACCTGGAGCTTAAATTCTGCAGCGTAGTTCTTGCGTTGCAGCATGTTATCGGTAAGTTCAAAATGTTAGCTAATAAATTGTTCACACTCAGCTATAGTATAATGTCAATACCGGTATAGACTTGCAAAGGCTTCCTGGGGACAAGTTGGATACGTTTACTTCAGTTTGGTAAATTCAGTAATGCTGCGGCTAATACCATTGGGCAGCTCATCTTATGAGTTTTAAAACATAAGTGATCATTTCCTGTGACTTATAGAATCTCCTGTGATATTATAGAATAGGGCAGACTATAATATGAAGCAACCCATCACTGGGGAAATATGGTATGGCTTGAATAGCTAGGTAACTAAAATCTTGTTTCAAGAAACCCTGGTGCTCTTACCCGCTCATGAGACCGGTACAGTTCATTAATGTCAAAGTTCTCAATGTTCAGGTGCAGCTTCTCCTTGCATAGCTCACAGGTAGTGATTGCTTCTAGGGTAGAACCTGCAAAGTCATGCGAGTCAGACATCAGACCAACATCAGATACAAAGCCATTACAGAAAACGACAAAGGGTATGGTCATTACCAGAGCTGATTTTAGAGCGAAGCCACTTCTTGATACAGTCCTGATGCACATACTGCAGGCTGCCTGTACACCTGCATGGCTCAATCAGTGGGTTCGAATCAGAGGTCTCACCCATCTGACAGATCCTGCACAGATCCCCCTCTTCTTCAGAGTCCTCCAACAGCAAGCTACCAATAGAAACACTGGGATTAGAAGAATAGCAGTATTGTGTAACAAATTAGCCAAATAGCAGCACAAAGGGCAATTCTAAATAAATAGCACTGAAATAAATCTAGGAGTTGTGAAATAGAAGCCATATCCAAGAAACACTTGGCTTTTTTTCCAGAACAAGAATATGGGACAACAAATATCAACAAAAACTAAACCTTTGATTAAAACATACTACATGCTCCGATAAAGCACAGTAATTTAGAAAGAAGAATGGAGCCAGGCAAATCTTACAAGCACCGATCACCATCTAGTAGGTTTTTAGGTCGTAACACACACACTACTTGGTAGTCATTTTTCGAAAAGATTCCTGTAGCCCTTAGCGCAGCTTTCAGAAAGTGCATCTTGTGCACCAGACATCCAGACAAGGCTCATGTATAATTAAGCAAATGACCAGACTGCCTACTCCACCTCTTCTACCAAGCAATGTGTCACAGATTTAGATTTTATGTTACTAGTAGACCTACACAGACAACTGCTCATCAAGTGCAGAACAGTGATTTCAAACCCCAGTTATTAAGCTCTTCGTGATCTGAACTGTGTGTTTTCTGTGTTTCACACAAACTGCATCTGCAGGACATACTACAGTCTGCACACAAAGGTCACAATGTGTGTTATGTACCGGTACTAAAAGACATGGTCATTGATTTGACCCTTCCATGATGGCTTGTGTGTTGATTGAACTCTGGCACACACATGACATAAAATGCTAAACTAGTATTTCACCCAATAACAGTGAATTAACTGAATTTATTTTTTTTTTTTAAATGCATTTTCCCAAATACAACACTTGCATGCTGCACCAGAACCTGTGTGAAATGGAACCTGTAAATATGGGATTTGAAATTAAGACATTTTACATCACTCATCACATGCTGAGGGGTGTTGAAAATGGATTAAGAGCCCCGTTTACATGGGGGGGAGGGGTGGGGGTGGTACTGCACAATATTTCACCTTTCCTGAATCTTCCGAAGTCTCTCTGGGTCTCTGGAAGAAGCAGGCTTTTCCTTTGCCTGTGCCTCAGCTTGACTTCGGCCCTCCATTCCAACACCCAATCCGATGATCACGTTCTCAGGCATGCGGAACAAAGGACTTGAAAGTACTCTGGCAACACCAGGGCTCCGCCCAGGGAGAAGAGAAGTGTCTGAGAGGATCGAGGACAGCCCTGATGCCCCAGCTGAAGGAGCAGCTGTCGCTCCCTCAGACAAGTCTTCATCATCGTCATCATCCTCTTCATCATGGTGCCTTTCCAGGTCTGGCGATTTGGGCCCCTCTTGACTGCTGAGGGGAAACTGTGGGGAGCGACGGGCCTCCATGCGAGCGCTCTCATCACGCCCCTCTCTGCGGCGGCGGGAAAACAGAGGAGTACAGCGGTTCCAATTGAGCCAGGAGAGCCCTCCTGGAGCCCTGATGGACTCCGCTTCTGACCCCACATCTGCATTCTCATGCACTGGAGACAGAGCCTGTTCACGCCTGCGCAGGAACGCAAATGCTTGTGCTGGATCTGCCTCCACACTCTCCCTACTGACCGTGGGCACTGCCTCACTAGACAGGGCCTCCTCAGGTGCAGAGTCAAAGGACCTAGAGCCCGAGCTGGTGCTGGAGGTGGAACTAGACTCTTGACTGGAGCGCCGGGAGAAGAGGCGGGACAGCAGTCTCCTGGTTGTGCTTCTGCCATCAGAATCCCCACCCTCCGGTGTGGGAGTTGGCACAGGGGCAGGGCTAGACTGAGGAGGACTGGAAGAGCGCTCACTGAGGGGTGTGTAAGTGGAAGAATTCCAGGAGAAGGGGCATGAGGTGTCAAAGAGTGAGACAGATGTGCGGGTGGCAGTAGAGCTTGGGGGCTCTCGGGGGAGATGTGGACTAGGCTGGTAATCTGAAGACCTCCTATTTGAACTCCGCTCTGGGGGGTGCGGGCGGTACTCAGAAGGGAGACGGTAGCTGGTTGCACTACTTTCTCTACGTGATGAGTACAGGCTTTCTTTAGGTCGAGCCCCCTGGGCATAGGTGGAGGTCACACGTTCTGGACGATCTAAGATGCAAACAATGCAGAATTAAAAAGATTGACTAAAAAGGAATGGAAACATATGTCTACAGAAAAACAGGATTTGAATGGAATATGGTCCAACCATTTTTTTTTAAAGTGTGATTAAATTAATGACATTTTCATTGAATATAAAAAAATATATTTAAAAAAGAATCACATTTGTTTGATTTAATTAAATGCTACTCAACCAGAGCAAGGGTAAAAAATTTAAATGACTGAAAAACCAAGCCATAAATGGCTTGTTTATGTTTCATCAACATTTATGTTGATGTCCGGTATATTGCGAATATTTGAACAAAAATGTCAAAACTTCCAATATTTGGAAGATTAAATCTGGTAAAGCAAATTACATTCTTCCATAACAACCAATACATACATGTTCTGTTGGTTCCTTTAACAGGAGCTTTCCTTTATGGGAGTTGTTCACAAAATCCACTCACAAACCAATCTTGTACTACTTGCTTTACAGGGGTTTCTTGAGTTACATTCACGTTCCTCTAAACACAATGTAACAAATTTTGCCGCAAGTCGAAACTCAAGTAATGCAAGTAATGATGCTGCGAAGGCTTTATTGAACAGCAACTGTGCTTCATTAACAGCCGGCAACATGCCTGAATGCCTATAGCTAACACCAGTCTCTCTCGTGGTCTCATATTACAGTAAAGAATTTAGGAAACATTGCTCCAGATAGAAAGAATCTTTAATGGCTTCAATATACTCTGTGGAAGATACCAAGTACCACCACAGCACTTAACACATTGGAGCAGGGATACTGATTGTGCCGTAGCACAGTGCACTAGTAAGAAGAAAACGAAACTAAAAGCAAAAATTGGGGATGCTAAATATGAGGAATAATGCAAAAACATAAAGCTATACATACACAATGAAGAGGTGAGTACTGTAGGTCTGTAGCTGCTGGTTTCCCCAAGACCAGATAATCCAGTGTCCACCCTTTTCTCTGCTTCCCTGCGAGCCCACAGACCCTCTGATGAAGATGAAGAGGACGATGAAGATGACCTGGATAGGGGGCTGATTGTGGACTTCCAAGACGAATCTAAACACAAGGTCTGTTTGTTATACACCTTCACATAAAAGAAAATACTTCGATATACATAATGTTAGAAATACTTGAGATATTCAATACTCCAGCACCCTGGATTTAAAATTAAACAAAAGTTTCACAGCAATGTTTGCCTTAAAAATGAGACTAATTTCACTTGACAAGGACACAGCCACATTTTAGCGCACTAACAATTTTAATGGATTGTGACATTTCTGTACTGTAGAACAGAATTTAACAAAATATTGATGTACAATTGTATATTTAGTAAACAACTGATGAGTCCAGCCTTCATAAAACTAACAGATTTTAAATTAAAACCATGAAATTTTTGAAATTGCAATTCTAAGGTATTGTCTCTGTATATGTTAAACAATCATTTGCACTTCTAGTAACTGGAATAACCAAGTTATTAGTCAGTGGCACCGTTAAGAACTTCATTAATACAAAGTCCTGGTTTCATAAGAAGCATATTCTATGTCTACTCATACATTCTTCTACAGTACTGCTGTGAGAGTACCTGATGTGCCTCCAAGGTTTGAGTATGCACTGCTGGGTGTGGAGGTGAATGGGCTCCTGCTGTATGACGCTCTATTTGTGTAGGACAGCTTGGCTCTTTTTGACTCACTGTCTTGAGCTGTGCCAAGTAGACTTGAGTATGATCCTAGTCCTCTCTCAGAATCAACCTGTAACACACGTGTACAGACAGGGAAATCTTAAATAAAGCAAGTGACATCACTACACATCAGGAAGGGTTAGCGTTTTATTAAAACAAAGTACTTCAGGCAACAAAAGAGCTTAGACTGGGGGACTCTGGGGTGTGTTCTTGTTAGGCAACTTTCAGAAAATGTTTAAAATGTTAAAAAGCTCTCCCCACATGTGCATTTTCTTTGCAAGTCTACTAAGAAACCAGTGAATAAAAGGCTCACAAACACAGAAAGGCAAATGTAACACTAACAGGTTTGCTTCTGCCATAGGAGGACTCCGTCCACTGGCGTTCACATGTTGTAGATGTTGAAGAGGAGGAGAGAGAAGACTTCCATCTGGAGTGGCGGCTCTCTGAAGAGCTATAATCTCTGGTAGCGCCAGAAAAGCATGGGCTCTGTGATACAAGGAAAACAGAATAAACATTTTGGCTTCACAATGTAGTGCCACTTAATACTGAATGACCAATACTGATTTTTTTTTCCTCAAAAGAGTAAAACAAAGGCAATTTTAATTATATAGTGTTTTTCATAACAGACGTTGCCACAAAGCAGCTTTGAAGAATCTGGCATGCGCAAGCCAAGGGCAACAGAGTCCAGGAAAAACTCTTTGACCCCGAGTGGGTTCCAGCAGTAAACTTCACCCAGAAGCCTAAATATTTTAAATTTAAAAATGAGGATAGATTTAAGATAAAGCACAATTTCTAAATTCATGGTAACACTAAAAACTGACAAAAAGGTCTGTTTTTTTTTTTTTGTTTGTTTTGAATTATACTGTTGATTGAAGCACATGATCATGATGGCATACCAGACACACCAAATACTAAGAAAATCAACATAAAAATAACATTACATATAAAAAAAACATTTTCATTTGTTGTCTGAAGACATTTGGACCACACAGCATATGCAACGAATATTGTATTCAAGTCATGAACGCCTAAAACTTGCAAATTTGCTCAAAAAAAGATTTGTAACTTATTGAAACCCAGGTTCTAAAAAGTCACATTTCTACTACAAATCAAGTTTAATATTAATAAATAGTCATATCTGAACACCAACTAGACATTCTTGCATTTTAAAACAGTATGGAGGTTTCCAAATTCTAATTCTTCAAATTACATTTACTCAAAGGAAGACAGCACTACCAGTTAGGACAACAAAGGTACATTAGTTCCTCTAAGGCGTGTTAATACACTCCTCTTTTGGTTTGGTTAAAGCAAACAAAGGTGTTTGAGAACAGTGGTGACATGTCATGTTAAAATCGCTTTGTGCTCACCCTGAATACTGAGACGTCGTGGGGTTTAGTTATAACTTGTTTTCGCATGTGATCTTCCACACACTCACAGGGTCAAAAACAACTGCTGGACACTCCAGTAACCTTATCTAGCAACTCAGTGCCAAGCTGGCGGAAATCCATTAAGGGTCAGCAATCTGGTCTGGGCTATAAAAAATAACCTGTGTAACATGAAGATCTTCTTATGGACACTGCTGAGAGCAAGAGGCTAACAGAGCCGACAGGTCTAACATAAGCCACCAATCTATTTCCAGCTTTCCACTTCAACACAGGAGGCCAAACGGCAACGCACGCTCCCTAAAACTTTCCAAAAGGAAGTAAGAAGAACTGTTCCAACAACAATAATCTTCACAAGAAACCTAATATTTTCTTGGATGATGTAAATGTTGACTAAGTCAGGAACAAACTGAGCTCGAAAGTAGGAGGCCAATGGTGCACTAATCAAGATTGTCAAGATTAGACTGTAGACTGAACAAAGGTTTGCACAACATCTCCAAACACCCCCTCACCCTAAAAAAATAATTGATAACAATAATTGATAATAACTAATGTACCCCAGGTATTTACGGAACATAGATTATGAATGTCGGGTGGGTTTTAAAAGGCATTATGCTTCATAGCAAAAGATTTTGCTGCAAACCAGGACCAAACATTGAACAATCTGACCTCAGACATGTTTTTTTCATAACAACTTTACATCTGACCCTTCAAGATTAAATAAAAATGTAGTGCTCTGCAAGGTGCCCAAGACAAGACATTTCACTTGTGGCACAGGGATTCAGTACCTGGTAGTCCGAGTCTAGCTTTCCTGCACCTCCCCTGCTGAAGCGATCACCTCCTAGCACACTCCCTCTGCCATACAGTCGACTGGCGCTGAGAGCCGAGGAAGAAGAGGAGAGGGACGAAGGCGAGGACAGGGATGAAGCGCTAGAGACGGTGAACGGCAGCCGACGAGACTTTGAATCCATTGCGTCACTGAGAGATACAATTATAGATACTTTAACTAGGGACAAAATGATTAAACATTGGATGGAAACAATCACTTCAAAATAAATGAACAACACAGGTTGTGTCTGATCATAACAGACTTGTAGACAGTGGAGTTCTGGAAGTAAAATATGCATACAAAAGAATTAAGAAGAAAAATAAATTCAGTTCACAGTCATGCATCTTCAGAAAAACATGACTCAGCATGAGTGTTTTCACAGTCATCAAGAATGGCAGACTGGGCGACACGATAAGAACACCATGCTGACTTCAAGATCATATCATCGACCTTGGATCCAGGGTAGTCATGCCTTTGTAACATTTCCAAATATTCAAACCATGCAAAAAGTAGGTGGTTTTAACTGCTCATGCTATGGGATCTGTGCTTAAGATAAAACATCCAAACACACTTGGCCATCATTCTAGACAACTCCTGCATTCATTATTTTTACTATACCATCTCTTTTAAACATATTTTTCACACAGCTGCTGTAAAAATGTCTCTAAAGTACAAGCATCATAATCATGGCACCTTTCTACTCTATTAACTTCAGTTTTGTGATCTAGGCCTCCATTTCCCAGCTCGCATTGGCTGAAGGAGAATGCTGCTAAACTTAACCTGCATGATCACGCTGCCCCAGAGAGGGACCCCTGAACTCCAGCCAGATCATTCCCCAACCCACCAGGTGGTTTCCCATTGCTTAAATTTTGTACGAAGAGTCCCAGAAGGGGACTGGGCAAAAAATGCTCTCTGGGATCTCTTGGTCATGGGTTTTGCAGAAACATTAACTTCAAAAGTAACATTTTATTTCTGCAAGGGAGTTGCATTTTTAACTCATCACTCAAATACCAGGGTGTGAATACAAGTTGAGACACATACCCTTGGGGTGAATAATGCCACGGATCAGTCTGTGTAAAGGTACACCCAGTTCTTCTTGCCCATCTAGTGCAAAAATACCTTGAGCTTACCAAGGCCGTGCAGAATCACGAGACCACTAGGATAACTTCCTCTTTAAAAGACATTTCCTGTAGCAGCTGAAGTACTTATGAGGGTCTTAGCAAGCCTTTAGCTATTAGTTTCTACTTGTTCACCTATTTACTCTACGGTTACAACAAAAGTCGTGCAGGATTTATAGTGCCAGCTGGTGAGGGGACAGGCAGGATGGGTCCAGCGATACCTGAGCAGCTCTGAACGTTTCAGTCGACACACGCAATACTGATCTTTCACAACGTCCAGACACCACCTTAAACTTAACACGAAAGCGAATTGGACTATAGCTAGAACAAATGAATTTGAAAGCAATTTGTTAAACTGCACGACGCTGCTAACTAACTAGATTTCATGTGGGGCGTCAAATTTTAGCCAAACTCTGAAAAATCCAATACACATTACTTCGATGTCAGGCCAACAAGCAGCATTTGACTTTATAAACAACTTAAAATCAAATGTATTACATATTCGTAAGTCTTACATAACCCAAAATGAACATTTTACGTTGTCATTAGTCTGAGCACAACTCTAGGCCTTGTTTGGTCGTGTTTGCTTCGCGCTAACAGGCTAAGCTAACGTCAGCTAACAACTCTGACCACTTTTGGTGCTAAAACAACGGTGGCTTACAAAGCTTCCTGGTGGAGTAATGCAGCTTACTATTAGTGAACATGCATTTTCTGCGCTAATTTTACAAAGGCGACGCGTTAAGACGTCGAACACGATTACACCCATAGCATGTACGGCAAAAGTGGCTCACCTCTGATTTTTCCGTCTCCGCTGTTAGTATTAATGGCGTCCGTGTGTTGATATAGAAAAGGTCACGTGATTTACAGTGCAAGCGGACACCGGCAGCAATGCCTTGCTTGTCATGATGGTGATTGACGGGCCTTTCAGCCAATGAACTTGTGCGTATATCAAAACGACCCGCCCATTTTGTCTGATTTGGTTTTAACTTAGCGTGAACAGCTCGCATTAGGGTATATAGCTATTAGTCGTGAATGCCCATCATTTATAAAAATGAAAAAAAAAAATAATAATAAAAAGTCGTTCATGGCTTTATAACTTTGAGGACTTTGTAACTGGATTAATTTAGGGAATAATATGACTATCTGAAAATACAGGCTTGGGTTTTTAATCTATTTTAGTCATTGATTTAATTGGCCAGCAGATGGCAGTGTGTCGCACCAATTCTCCTGGCTCCGCACTTGGCGCTTTGTTTGCATGGAGCCACATGGTATTTATCCTATCAGGGAGGTAATTAGAAATGCTGCGAATGTGATAATGAGACATTAATTAGAATAATAAACATCGACGCTATTGTACTTAAGTTTTAATGCAGTATGTAAACTAACTCATATAAGCATTTATAATTTATGAATATGTTAATGCACTCTGTTTTGTTTCATATTGCAGATTTCACTTTTAAAGCAACATCTAGTACTGACCGGAGGGCCAAGGTCCGTAAGTGAAGTCTACAAAAAAATATTTCATTGTTTTTTTTTTTGATTTTCTAAATGAATTTATTGTGTGATACTAAATGATTTTGAACTAATATTTTGCTTGTATAGCAAAAGAAAGTTGTGATTCCACTGGCTATAAATCAGTGGAGGAAAAGCTTTAAAGGGACACTCCAGTCTAAATGAAAAATGCAACCAGCTGCTAAACACACCATCTCACCTAATGCCGTAAGATGCAAGATTTTCCAGTTTAAAGATTAGAAAACCCCCTACTGACTGTGTAACCTGCAGGCATGGGTGGACAGTAACAAAGCACATTACTGGAGCTGAAGTACTAAAGGACATTTGTGCACTTAAACAAATATTATGTTCCCATTTCTTCTTTGGAGCATAGTTTGAAAGTCAGCAGATGAATTGTCCATTCCAAACTGTGTCTGTCACTGGAGAAAAAATATCAGAATGAGATATCTTGGACACCAGTTGGGACATTAACACCGGCTACTGTGTAAATCTGCTGCTGATGGTTTCTAATAGCTGACTAGTGAAAATGCCAGGTTAACAGTACTGAATATAAAGTGAGTTTACATAGGATCCAGTCCCAGTGTCAATGCTGCACAATGGAACTAAAAATAAACCTAGCCTTCAACATTACAATGTGTTCATCCTTTCTACATGAATCTGGGTTCATCTAGTGCCTATTTAACTCCTGCAGATCTACATGGTGTTTTACAGAGGAAGTATGGTATTGGGCAAATGAGAAAAAAATGAACAATAATCAATTTTTACCGTCCTGTCCTCGTAGCTGAATAATATCTGATCAAGAGTATCTATACTTAGACTCAAATATTAGAGTTTGTCCCCCTCTGCCTGAAGGTGGGAGGAGCTTCTGAAGAACTATGAACATATGGGATACATGGGGGTTGGCTAATGCAGAAGGAAGCCAGGATTACAGCTTTAAAGCCAAATATCACATCTGTATTTATAGCTTCTATAGTTGTGCATTTATTTATTGCAGTGCATTCTGGGTAGTGAGAGACCAGTGATGAACAAGAACATTCAATTGACATTATGTTTAATTTACATGAATATTTAGAATTTTGTTTTGCATGTTGTATGTTTCGATCTTGCTCACGTGTAATTTAGCCGAAACTCGTATCAGAATCAGGAACCATGACGGCCAGACGTGTTGGTGTGTTAGGCTGTGCTTCTCTGCAGGCCGATGCTTTGAAGAGGACTGCTCAAGCCTCGACCGAAACAACATTCGCAGATCCTTTTTTCCCCAAATGAAGAGGGGAGGGAAAGGAGGGATCAGGGGTAGAAGTCAGCAAGCCTTCAGATACGGCTGAAAAGAATGTCTGGCCTCCTTTTGCACAGATGTGTAATCACAAAGGAATGCTTGGAGCCCACTCTGCTTTTTCCACCGTTAGCCCTCATGCTCCCTCACCAAAGTTTTCCCACGCCTTCCATGGACCATGAGACAGACGCTGCATGTTCAAAAGTAACCAGACACTCCTTCTAATTGGAGAATCAGGCTACTTTAAGGTGCACCCTTTGCTGGCAGAGGACACACATAGCTTGTATAGTCTCTATAGACAAGCCATTAGAATGGGACACTCCAGAGAAGCCATAATGTCAATCCTTGAATAGAATGGTAACACCACCAACCCCCGCCACCCCAGCACTGGGATGTGGAGCAGGTGGAACTGTGTTTTCTGTAATAATGGAACTCCAGCCGATACCTTCAGTATCTAACATCAGTACCTGACCTAATGCTCCTGTGGCTGAGTGCAATCAAATTGCCACAGCAATGATCTAAGATCTAGCATAAAACCTTTCCAGAACAATAAAACCCAGAACCCCAAAATCCCAGACAGGAAATACCCTGAAGTGCTGCATGAGCAGGTGTCTATGGACTTTTTTGGACATTTTGTGTAGTTGTAAAGAATAATATCAACTCTTCAATTCTTTTCAAAGATCCTATGATTGTCACTTTTTTCTGAGAGCACCCTGACTTTTGTCTTATTGTGATCATTGGGGTACAAGTAGAGCCAGTGGGCCCCTTAAACCATGTTAAATGATAATGCTGTATTCTTTTTCTTTTAACTGAGATGCACTTATAATATATGTGTGGAGTTTTTCTTTATTATTTTACCAAAACACAGAATTAATTTTTTACATAACCATTTTCCACCTCCAGAATGAAGCAGGCTGTTTTTGTCACTGTGCTTTAAAGACTGATATGTGACCTCTGTCCCATGTAGTGTCTGGGCTTATAATTTCACAGTGAATTGGGTGGGCTAACCTGACGTAGGCTGAACGTATACATGTATTTATGTTAGGGCTGTCGAAGTTACACAATCTCACTTTAACGTGAAACTAGTGCCGTTAATGCGTGTTCCATTTGTCCCCGCGACTCAACCGTACTTCATGTTGAGACTTGACTGTGCTTAGTAAGTGAGTGATGGAGAAAGGCCTCTTAAAGGGAAAGCTATTGTCAGGAGTTTAGTTCTCGCCGTAGTACATCCAGTCTCAGCTATCACATGAAAACATTCGGCAGCCGAAGCCTGAGCCCTGGCAAAGTACGAGAGACTAGACTGGTCAGTGTTAGATGGCAAACAACCGATCAATGGACCTTCAACAAATGAATGGTAGTAATTGCTAAAAGGAGCCACAGCTTGCAGACCAGTAAACCGAGTAGGGGATGAGGGTCTGAGCCACATCTTTCAGATTGCTTCCAATGACCAATGATCTTGTGAGTCGCCCTCAATAAAAAGGTTTTTTGTTTGATAGTCCCAATTTCTGTAAATGTGTTGATATTTGTGATATCACAAAAGCAATCAATTCAGGTCTTTTTGCAGCTAGGTTTCCATATACAGTTGTGCTGATAAGTTTACATACCCTGAAAGAATTTATGATTTCTTGACCATTTGTCAGAGAATATGAATGATAACACACAAACATTTCTTTCACTCATGATAAGTGTTTGGCTGAAGCCATTTATTGTCTGACAACTGTGTTTACTCTTTTTAAATCATAATCACACAGTTTATATTCCCTGGTGATTTGGCCTGAACACAACTTTACACTTTCTGGACTCCTGACAGACCCTTTCATCCAGTGCTGCACTGATGTTTTTTGGATTCTAAGTAATGGGCAAAACAAAATATTTGTCAAAGAATCTGTGTGAAAGGTAGTTGAACTCTGTGAAACAGGAAAGGGATTAAAGAAAATGTCAAAGGAATTGAAAATGCCAATCACCAGTGTTCAAACTCTAAATAAGAAGTGGAAAATTCGGAGTTCTATTAAAACCAAACCACGGTCAGGTAGACCAACTAAAATTTCAATCACAATTGTTCGGGATGCAAAGAAAAACCCACAAATAACTTCAGGTGAAATATAGGAGTCACTGAAAAAATGTGTTGTGGCTGTTTTAAGATGCACAATAAGGGGGCACCTTAAAGATGCATCTTGAAAGAAAGATGGGCTGCATGTTCAAATTGCCAGAAGAAAGCCATTACTACGCAAATGCCACAAATTATCCTGTTTACAATAAGCCAAACAGCACAGAGACAAGCCTCAAACCTTCTGGAACAAAGTCATTTGGATGATGAGACTAAAATTGAGCCTTTTGGCCACAACCATAAATGCTACATTTGGAGATGAGTTAACAAGGCCTATGATAAAAGGTACACCATTCCTACTGTGAAACATGGTGGTGGATCGCTGATGTTCTGAGGATTTGTGAGCTACAAAGACACAGGAAATTTGGTCAGAATTGATGGCAAGATGAATGCAGTAAGGAAAATTTGCACTCATCAGCCTGGAAGCAGCGCATGAGACATACTTGGACATTTCGGCATGACAATGATCAAAAACACAAGGCTAAATCGACCTGTCATTGGCTACAGCAAAATAAAGTGAAGGGATATCTCAGTCTCCTGACCTCAATATCATTAAGCCATTCTGGAGAGACCTCAAATGTTTAGTTTAAGTTAGACAGTCCAAGAATTTACAGGAACTGGAGGCTTTTTGCAACAAGAATGGCAGTTTTACCATCTGAGAGCCTCATTCACACCTACCACAAATAACTTCAAGCTGCCATTGATGTTAAAGGGGACAATACACTGTAGTAAGAACTGGGGTATGTAAACTTTTGATCAGGGTCATTTGGGTAGTTTGTGTTGTGTTGTATGATTTTAAAAGAGTAAACACAGTTGATTGATAATAAATGGCTTCAGCCAAACACTAAACATGAGTGAAAGAAAAGTTTTTGTGTCATCATTCATATTCTCTAAAAAATAGACTGAACAATAATGAGTATGTTTAGAAAAATTATACATCTAATAATTTAGATTAATAACTGCGTCTTTGATATGGGCTCCTTACACATCTTTATATTTCATACAGCAGAAAGAGAAACACAAATTCACTCCAGTAATATGCATTCAATGCTAGGGGAACTTTTTGCCCTGGGTAAAAAATAAAAAAAAATCCCCCCCCCACTATTCCCCCCAGGTCTCCTGCTCCTCTAAATGGACCACAGAGGGTCACGCTTTCTTAGGGGACACAATAGGGGCACAGTTCCGAGTGGCAGCGCGCGCTGCTTCTGCCTGGAACACGCACTCCGAAATAGAAGGCGAGGCAAGCACAGGCTTCCCCAGCCAGCGCCTTTTCATGTGATCACTGCAGCCTGCCCTTCCCCCAGAGTCAAAGGAAGTGCCAGGGATGGAGCATCTGGACGGTGAACTTTCCAACTGGAATTTCAATTGCAACAAATGCATGTAGGACATAATTGTGGTCATTGTCTACAGGCCATAAACACTGACCTAACACTCTAAACTAGTCTAAAACAAAAGCAAGGAGGCCTGTTATGGGCTTTCAGTAGGAGTGAGTGGGTTCCAGTGATAAAAACTTCAACCAGAAGTAGAGAATCTGGATTGGTATCAGCATTGTGTAATCTCCTACACAAAGGATTTTGTGGCACTATTATTTATAAAAATGGATTAAAGTTCCAGTGTGGTGCAAGCATTGGCCCAATCACTGGACGATTGTGAGTTTGATGCCACAGCTAACCATGGACGGCAGTCCACAAAAGCACAAAAGGTTTCACTCTCAATGGGTGGCCCTTTCTCTCCCCTATTACTCACTCTACCTGATTCTGTGAATGGGCTTAGCGTTCTCATAAACATCTCTCAGTGCAAGATTTAAAGAATGTAGGTCTTTCATCATCTACAGTACATAATACTGGGAAAAGCTTGAGGGGGAATCATAGAAATCTCAGTTCGTTTAGAACAAGGCTGGAAACTACTATTGAATGTGCATGACTTTTAAGCCCTCAGACGGCACCGCTTACTGTAATAATATATAACATAATATATAAATATATAACCAATTGGGCTCTGGAGTCCTTCAACAAACTATTGTTTCTTAACACATTCCACCTGCTGCACCAAGAAATGAAACCTGAAATTGTTTTGAAAGGAGAAAGCAATAAATCAATGTAGAAATGCCCCTGAGTTCTCTGGGCCCAAGCTCATCTCAGATCGACCAAAAGACTGTTGAAAATATGCGGTTGTCAGCTGATTCCACACTTCAGCAAGTTTTTGATGTTGTTTTCTGTACCAAAGCAAAAAAGTGGACAGTCCACACCTTTATCAGTAATAGGTGTAAAAGACTTCATCTGTCATGGTATGGGTGGCATCAATGCCCAGGATGGTGTCTCTGCCATAAAGACATACACTTGGATTTTAGATCTATTCCATCAAGGCAATGTCTTTTCATGGGAAGTCTGTTTTTTCAACAAGAGAGGCTGTTTGACTGGTTTGTCACCAGTTCAGTTCTGACTCATATTGAAAATGTTTAGTACATCTTGAAGATGTGAACTGAGCAACTGAAATCTTGTATCAAGCAGGAATGGGCAAAGATTCCACTTGCAAAACAGTGCAGAAATGACAAACTAAAGGAGAGGCTTGTAATAGAGCCTCTGTCCCAACATCTTTTTTGAGTGTGTGACAGGCATCATAATCTAAATGTGTTTATATTTACAAAATACATTAAAATTGGTCTATGAAAACACTGGACGGTTTCTTGAATGTATTGCATTTTTCAGAATGTTCCAGTTTTTCCAATAACAGGGGTTTGTAGAACATCCTAGGTTGTGTGTTATACTTAATAAACCTGCAGGTTACAACTGTTATTAGCAATAAAACACTCCATTTCATGTTCCTTTGCTAACATTCATGCCTGACTCATCTAACTGGCAAGAAACAGAAAAATCTCATGGCCTTTGAAATGTACTTTTTTTATTCTAAATGCCACTGCAATAAAGTAGAAGTATTTAGTGTCAACAAGACTTGAGTAAATGCAACGCTTTTAAAATAATATGTAAATACAGTTACATGTAGACATGTAGACATAAAACTGTACTTTCCAAGCCTGAAATTGAGTGCATTTGATTTTTTGTCTTTACCACTCCAGTCAAGACTGTACAAACCCCATGGCCATTCTGGAATTGAGGTTTACGAGTACTACACTCTTTCTACACTGTTTCACTTATTGTTTTATCGCAGTTCGATTTTAAAGAAGAGGGTTTTGAGTTTGTTTTTGTTCTTATAAGAGGCACTGGGCTCTTAGATCTGCAGAGCTGAGCAAAACACACAGAGAAACCACGACCTGAACGCTGTTTATTATTTCTCAGACCTCCAGGTGTACAGTGACTGCTGTGATTATGTGTGCTCCACCCAAAACCACCCTGCTGTGTGGAGATGGATGGCTCATGGGGGATAAACATGCACACACAAACACACACACACACACACACACACGTTGTTGCTGGGGTGATGAGACGTGGCCACTCTCGGCACGGCGGTGATGGCCTATTTTTTGATCAGACAACATGGAGGCTCCTGTGAATGTCTGGCCTCGCTTGCTGCCTAGAGCGCAGACTGCACTGACCTGAAACTACTAATTAAAGCAGACACTGCTTTGCATAAAGAGAGGTTTGATGCGGCCTGACAGTTGGCGTGAAACATTGAAATTCAAGAGACGGGCAAGAGAAGACAAATGTCCATTACCTCCTTGCATTGTACAATACAGTGTGCCTCATTAGGATTTCACATTTAGATCAGTGCTTCCAATCTGAGAGCTTTCAGCTAGACTTGTTATCTCTACAGAATTGTGGGGAAAAGGATTTTTTCAAACACTACAGGTAAAACACCACAGCAATGGGCTGATTAATGCTTAGGTGTCGATCTCGATCAATAACAATTATTGATACCAGGAGTTTTCTCTATCCACCAGAAAGATAGATGTTAAAAGACTAGAAAGGAGAGGAATTACACAAGCACAGTCCCACAGAGTGCTGCTTTACTCTGCTGTCACTTTCAAGTCATTTCACTCCGCTAAAACACTCCGACTTTAACTGAAATCACAAGGATTCCCCCAGTGTATTTGCACAAGATGTCAGGGGTACTGCCCATCTCTACTGGGGATTTGCCACTATGAAAATGAAAATGTGTGGATTTTAAGCAGCAAATATTTCTGATAGCTACTGAAATTTGCATTTTTAGATGTCTTAAAGGAGATTTCCAGTTATTTTCTTCTTTAAGAATGAATTATAATTATTAATAATACATTTTAAGAATTAAAATTCTGCATTTAAAATAACAAACAATCAAACAAATTAACGAATTTTTTTTAAATTGAATTGAAATTAAATGGTTCATTGTAGAGATGTTTGCAGATTCTTTATTGTAGAGTGAAGTGAAAGTGAAAGTGACTATTTGTCATTGGGAATGCACTTACATAATCACACCACAACAAAATGTGACCTCTGCATTTAACCCATCACACCTGCACACATGGAGCAGTGGGCAGCAATCAACAGCGCCCGGGAAGCAGGTTGGTGTAGAGCACCTCAGTGATACCTCAGTGGACAAAAGCATCAGCCTTACCATTAGGCCACCACTGTCTGTATACAGGTGCAGCTAAAAAAATGGAGAATATTATGAAAAAGTTCTATATTTTTTGACATTCCTTTCAAAAAGTGAATTTATATATTATATAGATTCATTACACATAGAGTGAAATATGTCAAGCCTTTATTTCTTTGAATATCAATGATTATTCACTGTCTCAGAAAATTAGAATATCACATAAGATCAATACACAAAGGATTTTTTTTTAAATGTCAGGATTCTGAAAAGTATGTTCATTCCTATGCACTCAATACTTGGTTGTTTCTCCTTTTGCATTAAATACTATATCAATGCGGCGTAACATGGAGGCGATCAGCCTGTGGCACTGCTGAGGTGTAATGGAAGCCCAGGTTGCTTTGATAGGAGCCTTCAGGTTGTCTGCATTGTTTGGTCTGGTGTCTCATCTTCCTCTTGACAAAACTCCATAGTTTCTGTATGGGGTTCATGCCAGGTGAGTTTACTGGCCAATCAGGCACAGTAACACCCTGGTCATTGAACCAGCTTTATATCTTTGTATCTTTGGCAGTGTGGGCAGGTGCCAAGTCCTGCTGGAAAATAAAATCAGCATCTCCATAAGCTTGTCAGCAGAAGGAAGCATGAAGTGCTCGAAGATTTCATGGTAGATGCTGCGTTTACTGTGCACTTCAGAAAGCACAGTGACCAACACCAGCAGATGACATGGCCCCCAAATCATCACTGACTGTGGAAACTTCACACTGGACTTCAAGC
>JBBIGC010000104.1:2948082-2962379 GCA_037576955.1 Lepidarchus adonis
GCCGCATGCTCCCCCCACTCCACCCCCACCACCCCACCACCCACCAACCTCCTCTATCTCCTCCCCCTCCCCACATGGGCTTGCATTGCACTCATTGTACTTGCACTTATTATGTTACAAATGACCGAGGTACGGCTGACATTCTGGCTGCATGCGGAGAGGCCCAGCCTCTGTTAATGACGCAGCTAGCAGTGATGAGAGCCTCACACACATACCCACCCCCAACACACACACACACACATGCAGAGGCCCTAATGAGGAGCCACCAACACAATTACAAACCTCAGTGTCTCTACTGGAGGGTGTATGCACACATCTTTACCCTCACAGGCGCGAATATCAACAAGGGCATGTGTACACACATACACACCAATCCACCTTTGGGACGCAGGGGTGGGCAAAGCGGCCATGTGGACTTGTTACTGTGATCATTTGTGATACATGTGTATCATTGGCACTTCTGGAACAACTGTGGCAAATTTAGACCAACTACAGCCTGAATAAAAGACCCAGCACACAGCATCAATTATACATCACTTTTACAAACTTGCATATTAGGTGTGTCTTGCTTTAATATCTATCTAAAAACATGAAAACACATTCGCTAAACGTATAATTTAGTGCACAAAAAGGCAACATCCCAGATGGTTAGTTGAATTTAAATGTTACTGTTTACTGCAGCAAAAAACAGTTCGAAAAGCAACGCAAAGCAAAGATCTGTAAACATTGTCGTCGTTGCTGAACAACATGATTTGTGCTGGTTTACTATTGCTGATATCAGACACACTTTCATCACCAGTATCTCTCTCGGATTTTGCAGACATTGCTTCGCAAATGCATCAACCTGGAGTTTAAATTCTGCAGCGTAGGACTTGTATTGCAGCATGATATCGGTAAATTTAATTGTTCACACTCAACTACTGTATAATGTCACTACCAGTATAGAGTTGCAAAGGCCTCCAAGGGTCAAATTAGATGCTTTTACTACAAATCAGTACATTCAGTAACGGCTAATAACATGAGGTGGCTTATCTTAGAGTTTTAAAACATTTTCTGTGGCTTATAGAATAGTGCGGCCTATGATGTGGAGCAGCCTATTGTTGGAGAAATACAGTACAGGACAGTGCAATAGCATTTGTTAATGAAGGCCTCCCACAGCCTTTTTTCACCCATATCAATAGTTAATTCAACCTGAAATTCAACCTGAAAACCAGATGTCCTGATATTTTTGCCACATCACCCACCCTTAACTGCACACACCCCACATTTCAAACGAGTAAGCAATGCCTTCTCCCTTCTCTTCTCCTTCACATGCTAATCTCTAGAGATTTCTCTCCTGCTGGGCCTTCATGACAAGCCTGCACTCTTCTCCTCTCCACTGACCTGCATCTCAACAGGTGAAGGACAGAGAGCCGACAGTGACTGACCATGCAAAACGGCAAACCCAGCGTATCATCGCTGATGTGAGGAAACCATCTTTCTCTTGTGGAATTGATAGTTATGGTTAAATGTCTCTTAAATTCTGTTAGCATTATTTTCATCAACTTTCTTTTTCTTTTTTTTAAAGCTGGACCATTTCTGCAGAGCCATTCATCACTGCAAAATAAGCATAAATATAAAAAGTACAAAACTATGTGATGAAATGAAAAAGACAGAAAAATAATCTGTGACAAACCCTTCTGCATAGCATTTTAGCAATTTTCCTGTTTTATATTAAACACAAACATCTGATGCTTGTAAAACACAATCCAGACCTTATCTGAAACGTCTAACAGACCTGTTGACATATTTTACCATGAATGTCCTTCAGTAAGAGTCTTGGCATCTGCTGTTGTTGAGTAATTAAACAGAAATCCACTGGTTGGACTGCAGCTCATAATCACAGTCCGAGACCTGTAGGACTTTGAGATGAGCTCCCCTCACAAAATTGGTTCCACTCATTGAAAATCAATATGTGACTGCTTGATTGATTCCTCTTCCTAATTTTGCTTGTTGGACTAGCGCCAGAAAGCATAACCAATAGAGAGCTATATTTACATACATACCACAAAGAAAAAAGACATTTAGAGGAGAGATTACATTTCGCCTGTTTGTTTTAAGAATTTGTCTGTGTTTCCATTCAGCTCTAGTGTGACTGTGTGAGTGAATGTGTTTGTGTCTCTGCCCTGTGATAGATTGGCAACCTGTCCTGTGTGTCTCTCTGCCTTTTGTGCTAGGATAGATTCAACCACCAACCCCCAAACCTCGTTAGGATAAGCAGCTCAGAAAATGGATGAATGGATATTTCCTTCCAGATGAAAAAATAGTAGCACTGAAGTACTATCTAGTTTAAATACAAACATGATTCTCTTCAATTAAGCGTACTCAGATACTCCCAGCCATTTACAGTCTCCTTCATACAGTACACCACTTTCAGCATTGTTTTTAGTATTTGTTCATAAAAATCACTCTACTTGAATATGACTTAACTCTTCATTCTGGACTCTAAACTCTGGACTCTGTTTTGTCTACTCCCCTGAGTAAACAGTTGCCTTAGAATATATGTATATGTATACAGTATATTAGCAGTATATTAGCAGTATATTAGCAGTTGCAGTTCAGCAATGCTTTTTTACACAACATTTGTGACATAAAAACACAGTTCACATGGGAACTAGATGGCAAGTGGTGTGGATAAATACCCTTGGCATGCATGTGATCCATGTGTTTATTTTACAGCGCTCTCACCACTAACGACCAACTCCTAGAAAGCAACACCATTTCTAACTCTTTTCCACTCGTATTACCCACCTGTTTTCCCACACCAGACACTACATAGGACACAATGCATTGCTCACAATACACGCCACATCCCACAACAAACGCCTACGAGGGAGACTTGTGATAACTATATGTGCTAATGGTTCGTGTTTAATAAATATGTGCAATCATTACATGCATGAGTTCCAACTTCATGTTACGTCGTGTTCAGAGGAATGGAACCTAGACATAACTCGAGGATTCCCTGTGTGTATGTGTGTGTGTGTGTGTGTGTATAATATAGTATAGGATAATACAGTATGGTAGTGTAATTTTAACATAGCCCAGTGTATAGTACAAAATAATATAGTATAATATGCATTTAAGTCAACGAAAGTATAGTGTGTTTGTTTTCTCACCAAACTGTTCACAATCCATTCAGACACAAGTAGTGCCTCTTTGCTGATCTACACCAATAACCTTCTTTGCTGATCTACACCAATAACCCATAACATTATGACCACCTGTGTACTACTACATATGTCCTCTTTATGCAGCCAGAACAGCTCTAACTGTGGTGCACTGTGCGTCCTGACCTCATTCTATCAGAGTCAGCATTGACATTTTGTGCAAAAGTAGCTTCTCTTTAGGATCAGACCAGACAGGCTAGTAGCACTGAAGTACTCTCTAGTTTAAATACACTCCCCACATACATCAGTGAGCCCTGGGGGCCCAAGACCCTGCCGGTGATCCACCAGGTGTGCTTCCCTGGCTCAGTTTTGGTAGAATACTAACTACTGCAGACCTGCATCACTCCAGAAGACCTATTGTTTTGTGGATGCTCTTACTCAGTCAGATATATAGAGTAGTATGGCCTCATCTAGTCTAGTACAGAATAATACAGTACAATATATTGAATGATATTATAATATAGTATAGTATCGTTTATTATAGTATTTTATAGTGCTCTAAAATGTAGTATAGTATGGTATAGTATAGTGTAGTGTGTGGCCTTTGTCGCAGCAGGGATTTTCATTTGGTTGTACTTTGTCATTTTCTGCTGAGCATATGTACTGAGATAACTGTGTATTAGATAAAGTGTTCCATGTTTCCTATTCCCACTGCCCTCAACAGTGGAGGGGTTTCAAGCCTTTGGAATATAAACCTGGATGAAAACAAGAGAACTGACTAGGCTAAGACCAAAATGGCTCCTTGCTACCTACATAGCACACCTGCACCTAAATACCTATGGGCAATACATGGGCATAGAAACTCAATTTTGTAACTAACAGTGCACTGAGGAGGGATCCATTTCAGAAGCAGCCATAAACACAGAATAACTAACATGTAGATCTTTGGGAGAGCAATGGGTGATTAAATAAAGATTATTATTAGAACAATTAGGTAATTACATATCTACAAAGTATAAGGTTAAAAGAATATTACAAAACATTGATTTACTTTCTAGTTCCAATAGTCTATAAAGAAACAAAATTACACAAACAGATGGTTTTGAATCCACAGTTTTTGTGATCTTTGATGGATCGACAACCTGTCCAGGCTGTTTTTCTACCTCTCGCTCTAGGAGTGCTGAGATACGCTCCAGCATCGCCACAGCCCTGGATAAGATGAGCAGCTCAGATAAGGGATACATGAATGGATGCTCGAATGCTTTTACGATACCACAAAAAACTACGCACTTTCTCACATACTCTGCTGCAGCTGAGCCCCGCCCACTTATTATGAAGTTGTAAGGAGTGCTTCAGCCAAGCTGTTTTTATTGGATATCAGGGGGAAAGTGGATAAAGAGTCTTTTACAAAGGACTGAGAAGTGAAATACAGAAGCTAGATCAAAATCAAAATAAAAAGAAAGCATTAACATGAATTTGCACTCACTGGAAATAAACTAGAAGATAAACAAACTGGAACTAGGTTTCATGGGCAGATGCAGTGAAAATAAACTTTTATCAAAGTGATGGAAATGGAAAAGTATGCAAATGATTCTGAGCAGTGTTAAGCTTTGGGCATTGGACTGATTCTGGCCCACTGGCTTTAACTGGTAACTTATGTTGGGAGAATGAATTGGGATGTGTACAGAAACAGCTTGTCTTCTCATGTTCTAACAAATGCCTCTAAATTCATCAGGTGGAAGGTCATAATCCAGTGAGACAGTATTCTCAAACATACTGCACACTTATCCAAGACATTTGGCAGACGGAATAAGTAGAACATTTTAAACTGGCCAAGTTAGTCTACTGATTTATATCCCACTGAGAATTTCCGTCGTTGAGAGAAGACTGAAGACAAAAAAAACCAAAACAAGCAACCGTTGAAAGATACTGCAGATAAGGCTCGGCTGCAAATCTGAGAAGAAGATATCAAGAGCATAAGGAATAAGCAACCAAATAGCAATTTTTTGTACCCATCCCGATATTTATGCTTTATTTGGACTCATCCTAACCAGAGTCACATGGGGTGCTGGAGTCTAGCCCAGTGCTCCTAAGGACAAAGCAGGAGAAACATTCTGGACAAGTCATGAGTCATTGCAGAGCAGACACACAGACAATCACAGTCACACCTAGGGGCATTTTAGCATCTCCAGTTCACCTGACGTACTGGGGCTGTGTAAAACCAGAGCTCCCAGCAAAACACATGCAAACGCCATGCAAAAAAGTTCCCTCGGCAGCTGTAACACAACCAAAGACTTTCTTCACCTATGATCCTTCTTTTATGAAAACACCAACATAACCGAGTGGCTTGACGCAAGGTTGAACTAGTGATAGGAACCAGGGGTCAAAGTGCAAATACCTCGGGTCATACCAGTGAAATTCCATGCACCTTCTGTGTTTTAAATGCAACTTTGCTAATGATAAAATAGCAGTGAAACATATTTGGAAACTATTTTCACAACCTCTACCACTCCACCATGAATGGATTTAATACAAACACATTTCAGCCCAAAGGTTTATGTCTCAGAGGTAATGCTCTTGTAACCATTTAATGCACTAATTTTCTGTGGGACTTTTTAGAGGCGGACTACTGCTTCCCCTCATCACTGTGGTACAGTTCTGTTCTGTGTGTGTTTCTCTAGAACAAACTCTTTTGAGAGACACTGTTTACAGCTTGACAATTTAATTATGCAGAAATGTTGAAAATATTAGTGACATTAACCTGTAAGACTTATTTAATGCCTTTTCATTTAAACTGCAATGAAAAACACTTAACAAAATAAAAGCTGGCTGTCCTTCACCCTTATATTCACCTTTCTGATCTGAAATAGAAAGTCTGAGAATGGTAAAGAGAATTCATCGCCCCTGTCCTAATGCTCTGCTGCTTTTGTAGATGTAGATTAGTCCAATATTAAAGGTAGTTATTGGCATAATGTGAGAAACACATTGGTCTAATTGTGACTGAATCACAGTAAATTATAAACTGTATGTGTGTGTGTTATTCAGCGCCTGTGCTTGGTCTTTTTTCTTCTGTATACTATTAATTTCACAAACAATTACTGGCATGATGTGCAAAATGAGTCAATGTTTTCTGAATGTAACCAAAATTACAGTCATTTATGTCCTGCATGTAACAATCATAATTCAGCCTGTGTTATTACTCATGTCAAACATGTGGCTGTTGAACTCGAGTCTGATTTTGATTACGAGCTCTAAATCAGTAATAGAGGCAAAATGGCAAAGCAGGAGTTGCAGTGTGGCCTAAAAGGGGGCTGTCTGTTTGTCTCGCTGCAGGGAAAAAAATTCACCATGTGTGAGCCCAGGCCCATGAATGGTGGCATCATCTGCGCACGCTGTGGGGGCTAAACTCTGGAGAGTTTGCCTCTCTCTCCCTCTCCACTCCTCCTCCTTACCCCTCTCTCTGGCTCTCCGCTGAGGAGTGGCACCCCCACCCCCTGTTGTTGTTTTCTTGCTGAATGAAATAATCTGCCCCCCTTTACCCCTCCATTCACCCCCCCCCCCCCCTTTCCACGTCGCAGTCTGGGTCAGAGGGCCCCTCCTCAGCCTGTTGCTGATTGTAAGGCGCGGAGGCAGGGGGAGAAAAGGCACACAATTAGGCACAGATGGCCGCCCTGTGCCCGGATCGGCCGCCGCTGCTGCGAAAAGGGTCATTCTTGGCCCTCTCCCATTTCAGCCTACGAGTGTAATTCAAATGAGAGATCAATGGACGCTGTGCTAAAAGTAACAGTTCCAATTATTCCAGCTTTTTTTCAAGAAAAGTGTGCTGTGGTGATGACTGGGGTGTATTACAGTCTCCATTCACAGCCATGATGATGCCATCACCACTTGGACGATAGAAATGTCTTCATGTTTGAGCATTAGCACTGCTGACCATCTGAAGGGGGTGTGATTAGTTGTAATCTGAGTTTTTGAGAGATTTGAAAGACCTGATCATCCTTGACTTCGTGTGTTCCTTCAGCTGCTTTTATCTGCCTGGAGTATTCGCTTCCACTCATTCTGATTAACTGGACCAAGCTTCATCATAATGCACCATCCATTTTAACATTCTGGTCCATTTTCAAACGTCCTGTCACCAGATCCATCCCCTCGCAGGGCACTTGAAGTCAGCAATACAGACTGAAAACAGTCATGAGGGTAGAGTCCCAATCTGAAAGTTGCCTGTTCCGAATCCCCACGATTTATTACGAATCAGAAAACCCGAGCGAGGCGGCAGGTCACTGACAAAGTGCTGTTTTGGGGGGAGTGGGGTGGGGACCTGTGAACACTGATGATCTCTAAAGGCTTCATTTAGTCTCGCGAGTGAGAATGAAAGTTTTATTGCGAGGAAGGACTCGCGCAGCTGACGTCACTTTGATTCCTTGAAGTGAAGCAGAATAAACCTTGAGAGGAGTCTCCTTCAATCTGCCGCTCGTAAGTAACCCCCCCTTACACACACACACACACACACACTCACAACGCACCGAGACTCAATTACTGCCCAATTCCCTTCTTCATCATCTGCTACACCGGCCTCTTACAAAACACGCAAGGAAAACAAGTGATACTTCGTGAAGAAAGAAAGCCTGGACGGGATTTACGCGCAAATAAGTGTAAAAAACTGAAAGGAAGGAAAAGAAAGGAGGTAAGTTTGTGGTTTTAGGAAAAAAATTTACGCTGGGAGTTATTGCGTTGTGGTGTCGCTGGCTGCTTCTTTAGCGAGGGAGCTAACCCCGTAGTTTCTTCTCCTCCGCGACTACACTGTCCATCCAGCGAGAAAGGCACGTCTCCTGAACACAAAACTTGTTGAAGCGATTAAATGTGGTGTCTGGGGTGCTGATAGTGGTCACTGTTGTTGGTATTTATCCACGAAAATGAACTTTTTGGGGTCTTGTTGGGCAAGCTTGTAGCTTTAACGTTAGACGGGACTCAGCCTTTGTGCCCTCACTGTGTCGGGCGCGCGAGGTTTAACGGCTGTTTTTTTTAAATTAAAACGTCCAGAATCGTTTTTGAAACACTGCCCAGCGTTTACGGTCACCGTCCGCTGTTTAAAGTCCTTATTTTGGGCATGCGATGAGCTTTTAAACGCGCTATTTCAACGGACGAACCACTGAAGCCGTGATGCGGGAGAGTCGTGGGAGCTGACGCTACCTTTGGTCTGTTTAATGTCCGTCTCTCAGATGATGGCAATAGCTAACAGCTCTTCACCGAGACAACAAGACGAGAAAGCGACTGTTTGTACACTTTCCGCTGCAAAGCGTCGCACTTTAGAAGCTTTATTTGCCTCAAAATCGGCGCTTCGCTGCGAGGGCGCTTCGCTGGCGTGAGTTGTGGAGGTTTTTTTCTCTCTCTCTCTCTCTCCTTCTCTCTTATCTTCGTCGCTTCCTTAAAGAGAAGCAGCTGCCGCCTGGCCGAGTTGTTGAAATTTATCCCTTTGTGTATATTACAATATCCTCCATTTTTTCCCCTGCCCTCTAAACAACAAGGCTCTCGCCATCTTGGTTAACGCGAAGTCGCCCCGGATCTCGGCGTTTTTCGCCGGGACCGAACCGGCACACAGTCCTCACAGCTCACAAAACTTTAGAAAGGTCTTAACGGTGACGTCATACGAAGTTTAAGCAAATATATATAGCGATATTGGCGGAAAGCGTCGACTTGTGTCGCCTGAGCTGTTTTGCTGAACAGAGGGGGGGACATCGCGATCCGTTTCGATTTTCCCTGCGAGAAGAAAAGCAAACGCCACTCTGTTGATCACACTTATCAATTTATTATCACGTTTGCGCGAGGAGTTGTTTATTCCGTGTTTGCACGTGACATCAGCGGATGATTTGTAGACCTGTGTGTCAGGCTGGTCGATGATGTAATTTTTTTAAATGGCTTGAAATGTTTCGTTTGTCTCGATCTGAGGCGAAACGCAGTGTATTGATTGTAATTGTTATTGTAATTAAATCGCAGGCATATTTTGATCACTCCCCCATTCAAGTTATTTTTAAACAAAAAGATGTCGCTTAAAAAGTTATATATTCAAGGATTATACTGAAAAAAGACATTTCCCCCAAGGCAGCTGTAATGCATGCATAAATCATCTGTATTTATAAATTATTATAAGAGGTCCCTAGGGCAATGCCGATTTGGAGAATCGGGCTGTAATGTTTCTAGTCGTTTACTAAATGACTTAGATCGTAGTTAAGTACAAATACAGAATTCATGGAGCATAATAATCAGGGAACATTAGCCCAATTGATTATTTATTTAAGGAGATGATCCCACAAAGCGCCCACTGGTGAGGTTTGGAGCACCGCTGGAGGGACAGGCATGAAGTGGGATTTTAAAGGGGCAAGGGTTTAGACCTGGTATCAGTTTGTGTACCCATGGCTTGGGGATTGTAGGGTACTATGCAAAAGGTCACAGCCCAATGAAGGTTGATTTAAAAGAGTTGGCAAAAGCATCTGTTGTAGGTCTCAGTGACCAGAGGGGGTGTGAGAAGGTTCCAGCTTGGTTAGTGGAAGCAGGTTTTTGACCATCACAGCTCAAGGAGTGGGACGGTGTATCTAAATGAAGCTGTGCTGGTTTAGGCTTGTTTGGTAGGAATGTTTATTTTCCACAAGTTTTGGGGTGTTCTTTATTTTGTAATTTTTTTTAATCATCGCTCATTAAAAATGCCACAATGTCATGACCATTCGGAGCCTGTAGCAGGATGGTGCGGTGGGGTGTTTTTAACAGGAAGTAGTCCTATGGCAGTTTTGTACCTGAGTGTGGTAAGGCCTCAGCTTCATCCCGCAGCCATTACGCACTGGGGGCAAGAGGCTGTTTTAGCAGAACGTCTGTGTCAGATGTGGAAGTGAGCGTTTCCGTCTCCCATTTCTTTGTCTGAATGTGTGCTTGTGCAAGGGGGGGAAAAAGCCGCGAGTGCAGGGGAGCAGATGTTGAAGCAAACATCCTGACGCTGATGCTTTTCTCTTGTGGGAATGCCGTCTCTTCCTCCCTGCTCCTGATGCATCGACTTGACAGCTGCTTGATTTCATGGAACCGCTAAGAAGCCATTAGCGGTATCAGTGAATTGAAACGGAACAGTCTCACCCACTCTCCTCTTCCATTAGAAATGTGTCTATTGTTGGCTTTTTCTTTGTGTGTGTCTGTGTGTGTGTGTGTGTGTGTGTGAATGTGTGTGACTGAGTGAGTGAGTGAGTATGTGCGTGCTGCAGCTGAGCACACAGAAGAAGACCTCTAATATACTTGTGCTGTTTCCCTTACTGCGAATTAGGGAGAACAAATCTGTCAGGACCTGTTTGTGCTGTTGGGGTTTGAAGAGATCTCATACTGTGCTCTCTCAAGCACACCCAAACCCGCAAATGTCTCTAGCTGTAGAAAGAAAGAAAGAAGGGAAAAAAAACTCTGTCAGGTCTCAGCCAACAGTCAGAGTGTCTGCCTCACACTTTTTGGAGCAGGATGTTGTTTTCCTGTCAGGATATGGATGGGTTAGGCCTACAAGAAGACGCCCGCACCCCCCCAAGCATTCAGGAATTAGCTTTAATTTGGATCCTGAGATAGGCTAGATGCGCCCAAGCAGTTGTTTGCATGTCTGCTCAAAGTTGCGGGAAACGAATCCTGGTTGGTAAGCTGATTAGGGCGAATGTAGGTTGTAGGACGTGGGGCTCGTCATGCCGAAACCGCCGAATCTTGGGCAGCTTCGGCAGCGCAGGCAATCCCATATGCACGCCGGCTTGTGTATCTAATCCGCTAGCATTTAAAACAGGGACCGGTGATAAGGGAAGTCTGTTTAAAAATGATCTGACCCTGCTTGGCTTTCTTCTACTGCTGATATGCGAAGAATAACTGGAGAGCCGTTAAACTGCCTGGCTCTGTCACTCTTTGATAGGCTCAATGAATGAATAAATGGCTCTGCGTGGATTCACTATACACTGCATGTTAATGGATTAAACCATATTATAGTCTACTGAAGGCTTTGGTGTTAAGAGTGTAGTTTAGGTTCTTTTAAATAGATTAGGCTCTAATTGGAGAATGTGGTTATATTTGATTGCAAACAAATCACCACAAAATACTTTTGGCAATGTGATTTGTTTACAGTCAAGTAGAACTGTTTCTGTCTACTTTCTGTAGACCATAATCTTTTGTTGAAACAGTTTATTGAAAAAGCATTTGTGTTCTCTCTGACACCATTTGCCATGTGGTCAGCTTTCAGCGAAGCGCGACACACCTTGGCACACTGAACTAGCAACAGATTTAACGCAAGGAAACCAAAAATTAGGCCAAGCGGGTTTGTGCTCAACGGAGCAAGAACAAATCAAAGGGGACTGGCAAGAGCATGGTGGTGTTTTTTCTCTCTCCTTTGTTAGTCTGAGCTTAGTGCGTGTGCAACCACTCCACTGAAAGCAGAGCTTTCTTTCAGTTTAGCCTTCATTTGGGTGTCCAGCCATTGATTAGTCTTTACGTATAAACAGTTGAATTGAGTTAAGACTAGGTGAATCACAAGGAGTGACTGCAATCTGAGAGATGACTGTTCTGGGGCTGTGGGAGATTTCCATCTGATTCTAATACCTGTCACTTTAAAGGGCCCAAACACATCAGCCAATGTGATTATACAAGCCGTCATGCGCCATGTGAGCGTCCAGTAACTGCCAAATGAATCAACCAGTAACTAGATGCGATGCTGGCAGGTCAATGATGTTGGCCTCCAAAGCAGAGTACCTGTCCTTGCATCAGGCCCACAATGATGGCAATAAGCTTTACTTTATAAACCATGAAGAATGCTCCTGTCATTGCCCTACTGTAAGACTGCATAGGACTCGTGATTTTATTGCCCAACATCTCGCTCATGTAATCATTTAGTTGGTCGGTCATCACGCCATTTGCTTTCACTTTTAAAACGATGCTGCTAAATATGCTCAAGGTTTCGGCCGTTCTGTGTACGGATCTTAAGGGTGTTTAATTTGGTTTGTATGCAAACGAAAAAGGAATTCACAAGATTTTCAAAGTTACTGGATTTAATTAAAACTGTTAACTGTGGGGCACGTGTGAAATGATCTGTTCTAGAGAAAAATAAAGAGTCAGTGTGGATGCGAGTAAGGGTCTGAAGAGAAGTTATTACATGAAGGGTTTGTGAATGATGGCCGATGTCTGAGAGAATATTTACTATAACTTGGAGGCGATGTTATATTTAAAAAGCCTTTAATTTATGGTGGAGATCTGCAAGTGTTTTTTGTTTTTTGATTAAAAAAAATGTAGATTTGAGCTGAAGAGATCCACTGTAAAGAAACTATGTTAGTCTATCAGTAATTCTTTAACAGTAAACTTCTCTAAATCGCAACCATTGAATTCTGAAGTTTTGAAATTGCAGGAATTGTCATGGTTTGTCTTATTTGGAAATAATGAATTAATGCTGATGTCAGATGAGGGTCTGAACATGTAGACAACTCTATGTGTTGGAACTAGGGAAACAAAGATGTAGGATTTGCAAGCTGATGTCAATATCCAACATTTCAAATATATGTGTCTGCTGTTACAAATGCTGATATTAAAAATATTGATGACAAATTTCATATGACTGCATTTATTTGAGAAATATTTAAGCACAATATTCCAGTGTCACCAAATCCAATCTGCTCTTTCAGAGAGCGATAAATGCATCTTCAGATATTGGCTCAGTCTGAACACATGACATATGGCAATATAAATATTCAGATTTCAGTATCATTGTACATTCCTTCTTTAGGCTTCTTGACATTGCAGCACAAATTGTAGTAAATAATAATAAAGTAGCAGTTAAAACTGTAATCTAAAGATTAGTGATGCACCAATGTGGATTTTAAGCTGACGCCAGTATTTTTCCTGTTCATGTCTGCCCATCTGCCAGTACTGATCTGATTCTGGCATTATAGAGCATCTCTAATAGAAAATACAATGATTTCATTAATTAATTTGGGATTCTTTACTGAATTAAAGCAAAGTAAATGCTTCTCACTGACTTAGTAACTTAGTTTTTTTTTGTTTTCATGAACTGTATTTAGTTAGTCTTTTTAAAACTCATACTTTTTAGACATGGTGAATGTTCTGTCCATGAGCAACTCCTCTTTCTCCACTTTCCACTGCATTGAGAGACATCTTTATCAATTCCACAATCGAAGCTTTTGGTCACAGCTTGTATATAAGAGTGCAGGATGGACAGGCTGCTTTTTAGCGTATGTATTATCCTAACTATCCTCAGAGTGTTCAGCTAGTCAAGGCAGATTTGATTCAGCCCATGCGTCAGTCCATAGTAACGAGGCACTGATGGTTTGAGAAGAAGACCAGCACTCGTGTTCCTAAATGAATACACTCCTCCTTTGGCTGAGGGAAGAAGCAGGTCACACCACACAGCCTCTGTTTTCCCATAAACACGCATGAGGCACAGGGGCCGACTTTCAGTTGCAGGCAATTAGCTGCTTTCTCGCCCAGCGTCCCTTGGGCTTCTATTTATCATTCAATGTGAGAATATCCCTGACGAAACCCAAGGTTATTTTTGCGTAGGCTGTCTGGGTTCTTGTTTTTCACAGGCAAGGTGAAAAGGTTGATTTTTCCCTGAAGAAAACAGTAGGAGACTTAAACAAGCCTTCCCCCCTTTCAACACACATGCACATACTCGCACAGACACACTGCAGTAACATCCCTTTTTAAGGCATTAACCAGAGGAAGTTTTGTTTGCAGCATGTGTGGAGAGGAGGGTTGTGGCTTTTTTTTTTTTTTTTTTTGCTTTTTCATCTTGTTTGTTTAATCTTTAATTTGTGATGCAGCGTACACACACTGTTAAACCCACTTTTCTTTCTTTCTTTCTTTCTTTTTTTCTTTCTTTCTTTCTTTCTTCATTATCTCTTTCATTCTTTCTTTCTTCATTATCTCTTTCATTCTTTCTTTCTTTCTTTCTTTCTTTCTTTCTTTCTTTCTTCATTATCTCTTTCATTCTTGCTTAATTTCTGCTTAAATTCATTTTCTGTTTCTTTTTTGTTTCACTTTGCTTTTTTCTCCTTGTTTTTATCTTCCTTTGTCCTCTCTCTCTCTCTCTCTCTCTCTCTCTCTCTCTCTCTCTCTCTCTCTCTCTCTCTCTCTCTCTCTCTC
>JBBIGC010000104.1:2962479-2986102 GCA_037576955.1 Lepidarchus adonis
TCTCTCTCTCTCTCTCTCTCTCTCTCTCTCTCTCTCTCTCTCTCTCTCTCTCTCTCTCTCTCTCTCTCTCTCTAAGTGAAGCATGCAGTAATGTATTGCTGGTTTGCTGGTGAGGATTATTCTGGTGCGATGAGGCTTGTTGTTTTTCGGTGCCGGTTGCTCTCTCCGGTGTTGTTTGCCCTACAGGAGTCTGTCATATTGCCTGTGTGTTCGGCAGGCCGCTCCTGCGCTGCAGCGCCCCTGCTGAGATAATGGAGCCCGTGCTGGAAATGCCAGTAGTTTGGCCTATTTGTTCTGCTGCTTATCGCTATATTTGCATCCTGAAGCAGAAATAGCAGAGATTGCAGGAATGGCAGGAATGGTGCTCCTCCTCTGAGAGAAACAGAGCAGAAGAGAGGGAGAGCTAGACAAACAGACAGACAGACAGAGAGAGGGAGAAATAAGATGGGATTTTGTTGGAGCTTTTGGATGAGAATTTACTGCACTGAGACAGCTGTCTGCAGGACTCGCTGTGTTTGACCTCCCCCCTCCCACCACACACACACACACACACACACACACACACACACACACACACACACACACACACACACAGAGGGATGCTAAAAGACACTCTGAGATTGTGCTTGTACAGCCCCCTCTTATTTATTGATCCAGCTGCATTTAAAATCTGGTCACTGCTGCCACAAAAGGCTTTTCATTTTAGCTGCGCTGGCAAAGAGCGCTCCAGCACAGGCAGGATTTCTACATTTATAATTTCACCAGCACACCCCACAAAACGACATGGAAGAGAAAGAGAGAGGAACAAGAAGAGAGCAAAACGAAGAGAATCTTTTAAGCCTTCACCATATAGAAGAAAGCTTTTGTCTTCTAGTGCATGATCTCACCCTGTGGAAACACAGATGGTGCCCTGTCTAAGTGTGCTTTGATGATCCCACTCTTCTGTTTCTAGGGTTAGGGTTTCTCATGACACAGCAGGCTGAACATACTATCTAATGTGATCAGAATTGTTTTCTTTTCCCACTTGTAGAACTCTTAGTAGAATTACACAGATTAGACCTGTTGGTGATGAGGTTTTATGCAAAGACTGTTCTGCCTTGCCACAGTAAGGAAGAGGCTATTTTTAAGGGAAGATTGAGGCTAGTCTGGGTTAAACTAGGCCTCTGAAGAGTAAACAAAGCTCTATTGGATTAGCAGAGGCCCAAGTGAGCCTCTTTTAGCGTTGCTTTTAAAAAAAGATCTCCAGATTGAGAGGGTTGGATTAAGGCCTGTAATCCAGGCTAGCGTGAAGGTGCAGCACCATCCTATTCCTGGAGTCTACACACACGCTGGATTAGGCAGTGCACCCAGGCTCGTGTGAGCAGATGCTCGCTCAGCCATACCAAATGTGCCTGAGTTAGAGCTGGCTCAAACCTGATGGGATATCACATGATTGTTGTTTCATAGGGCTCTTGAAATTAGGCCGGTTATGGTTACTCAATTAAGCTTGAATAAAAAAAGTTATTAAAACTGATGACTGCAGACCTTTACTACTGACCCTTATATTTACAGATACAATAGCCATCTGTTTACAAGTATTATATTGCCACTTAGTGTATTCATCTTGTTTAATATAGTCTTTTAAATCTTTTAAATTTTTCCTAGGAAAATAATTTTTTTGATCTTGTAAAGATTTTGATTATTTTAGCTACCATGGCAAAATAAATGACGTTTAAATAGAAATGATCTGAACACTAGTACTGTTAACCAAAGTCCATATATATTGCATTGCCCTGGTTCCTCAATTAATTATTAGAATAATTAATGTATGTGATGCACACATAAAACAGAAGTGCACATGACAAGCTTTGTGCAATATCAGTATGGTGAAGACTAATATTGCATTAACAATGAACAAACAATTCTGTTGAGCAGCCCCAGCTGAGGGGGTTGTGTGTGGTGGGTATGTTTCAATTGTTACAGAGTAGTTAAACATCTGACCAATGGCTGCTCATATAGCTCTGTGTTACATCTGAGCTTCAGAATATTTCAGTAGATAATCTGAATTCAGTAGACAATCTGTGAATAAAGGAGCTGATGAAAATACAAAGGATGTTGGCTGTTGGATTGATTGGCATGTGCACATGTATATCAGAGTGAATACTGTGTACATGGCTAATGCCATTTTTACTGCATGAGGTGGAGGGAAGCTGTGTTGTTCTCTCTTTCTCTCTCTCTCTCTCTTTCTGTCTCTCTCTCTCTCTCTCTCTCTCTCTCACTCTCTCTCTCTAGACAGGCAGAACTATAGCTGTGAAACTCGTATGTAATTTGAGACCTGTGTAAGACTGTGTTGCACCATGTTATGGGGAGAGTTTTTTACCCAAGGCCTGAAAACAGAATACTGCACACTCAGGCTGGAGGTGAAGTAATGCTGAGCAATAGATAATCTTTGATCATCTTTAGTTTTGGCAGTATTGACAAATGAGAAACTTGGTTTATATTGCTTTGAACAGCTTTCTGTCTGGTTAACATTCACAATAATGTGGTGTAATTTTAAGAGTAAAATACAAGGCAATTAAAATAAGCTATGCTAATCGTCTCAGTTGCTAGCAGGAATGAAATCAATGGATCTACTTTTTTTTAACTTTTCTCACTATGAAACATAACGAACTACATTTCCCAGCTGTCTGAGTCCTCTTCAAGTGTAGTTATGCAAACAGAAACGCAGGTTTAGTTCTAATGTTTATGCTGGTTGTAGGTCATTTTTAACGACTGAAAGACTATGGAAAGAGTCCAGATGAATGTCAAAGGGTTCAGACCCTGTGTCAGTGTTTTTGCTGTTATTTCTCTGTGATGGCAAGTGAGGCTGGAATATTTGCTGCCACAGCAATTAAAAAAGATTAAACTAACCTCCTGGTAGGCAAAACAAACTTCCGTTAGGTTGATAGTGCCCTATCAATCTAACGGAAGTGTCTGAAATAGTCAACAAAACTACTCCTGATCCAGCAGAAGCACATTTTCAGGCCAAAAAAACAAAAACTTCTCTGTATTAAAAAAGACACTCTCTGTTGTGTCTGCTGCTGTTGCTGTCTTTAGCCTCAGCGTGAATGAATTTAAAACAAATGAAATATATTTCTATATACTAAACATTATCTTCCTGTCTGGAAATTTGTGGCTGGTTTTCCCCTCAGTGGTGCCACATTATTCCACTGATCAAGATTTTCCTGAAATTTGTTTTGTGTGTCCATTGCTATGTGTGTGTTTCCCTCTGTGCCAGCATTTTAATTTGAGCTACATCATGTGCAAATGTTGTAGCAGAAGCACTTTTTGCTTGTAAAGTTACACAAGACATTCTTTCTAAGTAGGAGTGCTCAGCAAGGGGTCAGTAACTTTTTCTTAATAAAAGATATTAATTTCATCAGTATCTCCTAACACACAGATGAAGTCAGTCTGTTATAACTTCATTTTTAGGGTTGTAGCTAAATTTTTGTAGTTGAGAGAGAGAGAGAGAGAGAGAGATGTGTGTGTGTGTGTGTGTGAAGATGGAAATATCCTGTGTTGCTGCGGGATAACGTAAATCCTGCGTGCAAGCTCCCTGGTGTAATCCAGACACTGCTAGCTAATTTGAGCGTGCAACAGGAGCAACAGCATCTTTCAGGAAACAACACTTTCTGTGGGGAGCTCATCTCTTCTGGCCCAGGGGAGGAGAGCAACCATCCATCACTCACTCTCAACACATACGTCACATCTCGACACCCCTCCACCACTTCAATAGTGTCTTACAGCAACGCAGCACTGTTTTTTGCACTGCACTACACCATGCCATCTTGTTGCCCAGCCTCAAATCTTTCAAAACTAGGTCTACACACAATTTCATTTGGTAATAGTTCTAAAAATATTTCAGAAGTTTCCACTTTGCAAATGAACCCTTTAACCAGTTGTAGTGTATTTACAATATTGTGAGCATTGATTCAGTAGTGTGTGATGTTTCTGGACTGCCCTTCAGCATGCTAACACCTTCCTTAACACCTCAATACCTCAATACCACATTCCAGCTTGTAGCTTCTAGACTGGCCTTAAAAATATCAACACTTCAGTGCTTGAGGGGGGAGATATATTTTAGAATAAAATTCTAGTACACCAATCCATGACAGACCAATGACAAGTGACAATATTCAGGTGAATTGTTGTGTGATTGTTGTGTAGTGTTTGGGGAAATGGATTTATTTATATCCAGCCCGCCCTGCTCAGTGCAATGTAACCATACGTGCATTAACACTACAGCATTTTGCTTCTCAAAACACCACTTCAGCGCCTTAACACAATCCGCACACTGCTGCGAGCTTGGAAAACTAACACTTATCTATCACAGCTGCTTAGGCCTCCATGTTGACCCCCCCTAGGAGCACTGTACCGCTAATGTTCAATGTTTGTTCGAGACACAGGCTTTTTTTTTTAAAAGAAGAGGGGATTTTTCGCCATGGTAACTGGCTCGCTGGACGGCTGGATGGATGGCAGGGTGATACTGTGCGCTGTTGCGTAGGGGTGTGGAGCAACTCGATGACTGATGACCGTTGCCCGTGTGTGAGAGTGTGAGGCACGACAGCTGCGTAGGCAGTGGGGTTGACCTTCACGCAGTGAAATCTCAAGGCCTGTTTGATTACATGGAGCTCCAGTGCTCCTACCTCACACTCATGCCACTCTGTGATGGGCTGCTCTGGTCTGATGAGCATGTCATCACTGCATCCAAGTTTGTGTTGGTAAAGGACATGCCAACTTCCACTTAGTATTAATGTTAGAATAAGATGTTTCCAATGTTGGAAAGAGGTCTTTTACTATGTAGCTACAAAAACAGTAAGCTTAATAAAAAGGAACAGGTAGGGCATTTAGACTCCATGCAGCACTTTGAAAGCACCATGAGGAATTTCATTTTGTAATGGTCTGTGCTGGTTTGAAACAAGCTAGACGGCAGGTTGGCACAGCCGCACAGTTTGACAGTAAGGGTAGTGGAATTTTTCAGGAAAAAGCTTTTTGCAGTGATATGCTGACACACTAGCTAAACCTTCAAATATAAATCTGGTGGTTTGAGCTTCATTTCAATCAGAATTATCCATGAAGTCCTGCACACATTTTATATGGGCATATCCACATATTCTTATTGAAAAAGTGGCTTAAAGCAGGTACTGTATGCTTCATTCTAGAAGGGCCAGATTAGGGCTTGGTGATATGGCATAAAAATAATATTGATATTTTTAAGCTATATTGCAATACACAGTATACATCTTGATACATTGAAATATGTATAAATGATAAATTTGGCCCTATATTGCATAAAATGACAGCAATATAATACATTTTATTAAATGCTTTTATTTTAAACAAAAGTATGATATAGCAAACTTTATTTTAAACTAAAGTTTAACACATAATTCTTTATTTTAAACCAGTTTTTAACATAGCAAAGACTATTTTAACCAAAGTTTGCTATAACGAACTCTTTGTTTTAACTGAATAATAACATAGAAAACTCCTCATTTAAATTGGTAAATTGCAACTTTATAGTTGTGACAAGCAATCAGTAACAAGTTCTTTAGAGGTTTTGTGCCAGAAACCCAAGTCTGTCAATAGCTTCTAGCTTGAATGATGCCTGGTGGCATGTAACTACATTACCACTGGTACTAAATACCTTTTTGGATGGGGAACTGGTTGTGGTCACACACAGATACCAATTCGTCCGCCTCCATCTCCAATTAATGTCTTTGAAATTGCGTGGGCTTTCGCTGATCTCCGCAGATTCACTTCTCTCTGCTGTTACAAAATGCGCATTCGCTAGGAGAGTTCTCTGAATGGCTGTAGACGCGAATAGAGATGCAAAACATGAAAGAGAAACAAAACGAGCATGTGCTAGAAGAGTTCTCTTGATGGGTGTAGAAGCGATCAGAGACGCGAAACACGAAAGCAATAAAAAGCGCGCATGTGCTAGGAGAGTTCTCTTGATGGTGGGGGAGCGAGCAGACACGCGAAACACGAAAGCGTTATAAAACACGTATGCGCTAGGAGAATTTTCTGGATGGGTGGGGGAGCGAGCTGTCTGCTTTGACAGGGCAGAAAAGCGAAACTCGAAAGCAAGGTACATGCTGTCTAAAAATAACGTTAGGATTTATACTCTATGGTCACAATATAGTCATTTACTTCATCGCACATGGAACAAGCCGAGATACATCAAGTAAAATGTTCAAAGGAAAATGAGAATTGAATCAATCATTCTCTCATGTGGTTGGAGTTAGGATAACGTCCTCACAGGCCAGCTTTGGCCCACTAGGCCGTCCTGGTCTAGGTCATTGATGGAGAAAACTATTTGATCTGTATTTTATTGGCAGTACACTAAATCCAAATGATTTCTGTATTTGTTGTTACGTCATGTTAGGAGACATTTTGGCCCATTCTTACGTACCTTATGTATGTAAACTGTTTCATTTCATCTGTGTATACAGCAGCCCTGTCCCCTGGCACTCCCTCCACCATGCTTCCCAGCTGATGTTTTTGGTATAACAGATATGTAGGCCTGTTCTTCAACTATATTACTGTGTCCATACCAAAAATGTTTTTCTAATTAGTTCACAGGATACTGTTTGGAATTGTGGAACATCCAGATGGTCTTTAACAAACTTGTGGCAAGTAGACAAGTGGTTTCTCCCTCTGTACCCTCACATGCATAACAAACACTTGTTTCTTGTGTTAGACACATGACAAGTGAAAGAGATGCCTAAAGATCTCAAGCTGTCACCCTATCGCGTAGATGGGGATTTACTGGTGCCCTTTGCACTGGTCTTAGGACATCAACTAGGAAGAGTAGCAACAGCTTCACATTTCTTCTGTTTCCAACTGTCATATCTGGTTGTAAACCTTTTTGATTATATGAACTTCTGATATCTGTTTAGATTGGGTCATGTTGCACTTGAACAGAATTATGTCATAAATAATATTGTGGGGTTGTATTGTGTGATGTAAGCAGCTCAAACCCACAAATGTACTGAATACAAAACCAGATTTTATTTACGAGGTAATTAACTTACTTTTTCCATCAATGATGTTGTCTTCATTTAAATCCTCACACTACCATATTAAGCACATTTAAAACAGTAGACTACATCATTTGTAGCACATTCAGTAGTATAGCACATTTAGTATAAACACAGTCCTTGATTATTTAAGCAATTGAAGATAAAAATGGAAGTGTAAAATAAATTATATCAGGGATATACAATGTCAGACTGTATTTCTACATTTGTGATTCTGATTGTACCAAATACACTACCAATCAAACGTTTTTATACCAAAACCTTATCTCAGAACCCACAAAAAATGTCTCCGCCATTTGATGAAATATCTTTCTGTGATGTAGCCTTTTAAGGTATTAAACACTTCAGATGTTCCCATCACCACTGCTGTGAGCAATTCCGACATGGCAACTTTCTCTAGAATGGTGCATTTGACTTCAAAGCTCTCCGAATGACTGTTTATATCTTAATTATTAAATTGTGCAACATGTTAAAAATGTTTAACCTTTCGCAGGCAATAAAGTGAGCGTGTTTTTGTTAAAATAAGATTGTTCAATCATAGTTTGTGCAGAAATTCAGATGTCAAGGGCTTGGCAATGTTTAATTGTAACTGTAGGGAGCCACTGTGTGTTTGTAAGGCCTGGTGTTACAGATCCATTCCCTCGTGTAAAACTAAAGTAAGTCCTTCATTATTTAGTTTGTGTGTTTGTTCTGATTTGATTCACTTTGGGTTCATGTAAAATGGGTTCCATATGCCTGTGAAGACTGTGGCGGTGACAGTGATTGCACTTTTTGTTGAAGTTATCTCTCTCTCCCTCTTTCTCTTTCTCTCTCCCCCTTGCTTCCCCTGCTTCCATCTGGTCTTCATTTTCAAGGAACTTCAAAGGTGAGGGGGGAAAGTGAAAGTGCAGAAACAAGCGGAATATTAATTTAATCGTATTGTCCTGGCCGGACGTGGTGCTGTGGAGCTCTCTTTTACCCTTGCGCGTGTACTGAGAAATCAGCGCCACGCCACTGTTATTCATCACTCATTCCGAGAGCAGTGTGTGCTTATGCGTGAGGGTGAGAGTGTTTGAGAGAACAAGGGGAGACGGAGGGTGTGTGTGTGTGTGTGTGTGTGTGTGTGTGTGTCACTGCCTGCTCTCCGGTTAGCGTGTGAGTGATGAGCCACAGAGCAGGCGGCTGAGGCCCTCAGATGGGGCTAATTGTCTGGTGGCCATTTTAGAGGAAGTGTTTACAGGGATGAGAAATGGCTGAATCTTCTCTTAAGTCACACTTGCGCCCGTTCCCCTTGAAGGCTGCATGTGGTGGGCCTCCTTCAGCCAACCACTGGGAGAAGTCCTAATGGCTTAATGATGAAAGAATAAGATTACAGGTCTAGGGATCAACAGGAAGCAGGAGCAAAAGAGGAGTCGCTCCTAATGTGCTTTTTTCCCCCTTTAGTTGCGGAACTAGCACACAGATTTCTTTCTGTCAGCTTTCAGCTGCAGCTAATGCGACAGTACAAGAGACAGCCCTGCAGGCCTTCAGCCACACTAACTCGAGAGAGAGAGAGAGAGAGAGAGAGAGAGAGAGAAAGAGAGAGACAGAGAGAGAGAGAGGGAGAGAGAGAGAGGGTGAGTTGGGAGCCTTTGTGTAGTACGCACTGAAATTGTTTGATGAAAAGATGAATCACTGCTGTTTGGGCTTCGGTTTCCTGCACCGGGACGGCTGCTGGAGATGAATTGTCAGGACTTGCCTTTTTTTTCTCAGAAGGCTTCAACCCTCTCTCCCCCTGAAGAATCCTTACGAAAACGAACCTCCCCCTGCACCTCCTGTCCACCGACACCATCCTGTGTGTGTGTGTGTGTGAGCGAGCACAATTTGCCCTCTGGCCGACTGGGGAGCGTTATCATTCCATCTAAATTCCTCCCCTCAGGCAACTAAATAAAAAATGTACTGTCAGGTCGTTTTTGATTAGGCTGTCGGCCGGATGGATGGAGATGCGCTGGGGAGAGATGCAGAGGGGCTAACTAAGGACCTGGCTGTAAGCGAGGCCTGTGTGTGTGTGTGTGAGGCAAGCGAGTGAATGTAATCAGTGTTGTGTATATGTGTAGCATGTATAGGATCATCGGCTTCACCGTCGTTTCCACCATTATCTCCACATCAGGTGTGTCATTATGGCCGTCGCTTCTGTAATTCTCCCTGGTAACGCCAGCCCTAATGTCGCAGGTGTCCTTGGCCCTTGCTGTCTTCCACCATCTCAGCTTCAGGCTGCTGATTGAATGACACACAGTTGCTATCCGTGGTTATGGACAATATGGCAGAAATATAGCAAAAATATACAGGAACGTATTCATGCAGTATATATCATGCATTGGTTGGCATTAATGATTATTGATGTTTTTATTCTTGATATTTTTGTTTGTATTCTTAAGTGGAGCCATACTGATGTAAAAACTGTGACTGAAGGCTAAAAAAAAGTCATAATGAAGCAGCAGAACTGTCAGCACTGTAATTTCCTTAAGGCTGGTGTTCCAGCAAACCAGGAGATTCGCTGAGGATGTGGATTACACAATGTCAGTGGTCAGAATGAACTAAAGTTAACCTTATGTACAGCAGGTGAATGTTCAGTAGCTTGTCCTGTGAGTTTTAAATACAATAAAACTGGGTAATTGGCTTCAAGGACAGTTTATTCTGTAAACTTAGCTAGGGAAAACACATGATTTGTGTATAACATGAGTTATACACAACATGAGGTAAAATAAGTCAAATATAAGCATTTTATAAATATTCTACTCTTCCAGAGTGCAAAAAATGTCTGTCTAGTGCTGTTATTTCATTGTTCAGCAACTATCTGCGTGAAACCGAACAAACACATATCTTTGGTTAGCACTTCATAACTGTGGCTGATTTTCAGACAAACAATTCTGATCAGTGTCATGGCAAAAAACTTTCCTGGGACGGCCCAAAACATTGGTGTCCTCCCCTATTAGCTGATCTCCAGCCCTGATTCAGGTGGGTGTGTGTGCATGAGGAGTGTGTGCCATTGTGCAATGGTAGGCTGATGGCATTGAACCGAATCCTCAGTCCATGGCTTCAGCGACGCTCTGGCCACTGCCCACATAGAAATGTTTTACAGGCCTGAAAGAGGAAATGACTGTTCTGACAGTGGCCACTTGGAGTGTGTCTGCCTTTTATTAGTGGTGGGTTTCTCAGGGGCAAGTTTTGCTTGTTGAGTGTTTGTGTTACTGCGGTTCGTGCTGATGGAGGAGTTTGGAAGTATATCTGCTATGTGTAAAACAGACACACACGTGCACACACAAAGACTAAGGCCGTGAGAAAACAGGAGAGGGCTGGTTCTCTCAGTGTGTGCAAGGAATGGAAAAAAAATCATCCCACACACCCATAGTCTTAAAGCCTGCCTGTAATTCCAACAGGTTTAGCTGGAAAAAGGAACTGGGAGTGTGTATGTACATATGTGTGTGTTTGTGTGTGTGTGTCCACATGTGTGGGCATGTGGTGTGTGTGTGAGTGTGTGTGTGTGTGTGTGTGTGTGTGTGTGTGTGTGTGTGTGGTTCCAGCCACAGGTCTGGTTGCAAACGTCATGCTGTCTTTCACGGTTTGACCACAAAGCTGGATGTGTTTTGAAACTTGTTTTCGCCGGCTTACTTCCCCAAGGCGAAAAAGGCCTCGACTCATTGAAATGAGTTTCTTTGGGTTTCAGTTCTCAGACCTTGTAGCACAGGATGCGCTGAAGTATCTGAAAATTAAAAAGTTGACAGTCTCTCTCTCTCTCTCTCTCTCTCTCTCTGTCTCTCTCTCTCTCGCTCTCTGTTTGTGATGATTAACAATTTTTAATATGTAAAATGCATACTTTGAAAACATCAGCTGCTGGTTGCACTGTTACAGTTTCAGTTTAAAAAGACTTGGAATAAAATGTGATATTTATTTCATGTAAACATTTTTTTAATCTTTTTGTAAAGTTTCCTGTAAAGCTTTTCTACAGTTTTGTTCAGACATGTAAACTGTATTGTTTTTACAGCTGTGAAAGCTTAGGAAACTGTTTAAAATTTTTCTCTTGGCAGTTAGTATGATTTTGACTGTTATATTATTATATGACATTTGGAAAATACAAAGAAACATAAAAGGTAACAAAAATATCTGCCATTGCATGGATTCCAATTCAATTAGCAGCACCCAATTTACTTTAGGGGAGTACCGATTAGCCCAACAAGGTAAAGGATGGAGGTATAGACACTGGACTTCTGTTTGGATGTGGTTAAGCTATCCACTTTTTATTTGCATTTTTTCTGTTCTGCAATTTCTAAAAATGAATGGATGGATATTACCAATTTTCGTTTTTTTAAAATGCAAAACAAGTATTTTATACTTGATTGAATTCTGTTTGCCAGACGAATTTCATATATATATATATATATATATATATATATACCTCTTGCTATGAAAGGTTGCAGAACAGGTTTCCTTCCATGTTACTTACCTCATTAAGCCGCCAACCTTGCATCTTGCCCTCTTTACAACGCGCAACATGTTCAATGTATGCATTTCTCCACCTATAGCTCATCAATCTTGGGTCTGTGTAAGTGCTGTAGCCTAGGATGTGGTTAGTCCTGCTAATTCTATAGGTCTACTGCTGCTAATGCTACTGCTGTTGCCACTGCCGCTGTTTTCTCATTATTAACTCATGCATGTAATGATGCTGCAGAGGCTATTAACAGCTGGCAACATGTTAGCGTCATGCGGCAACATCAATGAGCAGCGCGCATATAATGAATGCCAGTGTCTATTATTGGAGTCCATTATTACCATAAAGCATTCAGTAGACATTCAACTTCATTCTACTACCATATATGACAAATGTGACATATGACAACAACAAACAAACGTCAGTGTCTCTTGTGGGAGTGCAGTATTACCGTAAAGCAGTTAGTAGGTGTTCAACTACATTCTACTACCATAACACTGCAGTAAAAGTGAGCCAGTGCCTTAACCACAACCCCCATGATCCATTACAATAACTTGCCATCCCCACCTCTCGTCACATTTGGGGCCCGGAGCAATGGGAGCGGGCTAATGGGGTTTGACTGTAATTATAATATATAATGTAATGTGTATATATATTATTACTTTTAGAGTGAACATCCTTTCTCTCTCTCTCTTGCTCTCTCTCTCAGGTGGAAGAGCAGTGATGTCACAAAGTTGAGGACACTCCCACTCAGTGAGTATTCTGGTATTCTGTTTCCACATCATTGCTGATCATTGGTCTCTTCATTTCTTCTTATCCTTCTCATTCTCATTCCCCTTCTCCTTGTTCTCCTTTTCCTCCTTCCTTTTAGGAGACTAGCAGTGATTTATTTATTTTATTATTATTTATTGCATATCTACTGCAATGTTTGACTGATCGATGAAAGCTGCTACCAAACTCAGACTGTCTGTTTAAATACATTTCATTTCATTTCATTTCTTAATTTCTTAAGAGATTTGCAGGAGTGTGTGTCTGTCTGTTTTCTCATGTTCCATTTAGATGAAACCACCTTTTCCAAAGGCAGACAGGCCTAGCTGTGTGTGTGTGTGTGTGTGTGTTTAATTAATTTTTTTAAATAAGTATCTTTAATATGGTGATTAATTATGGCACAGTAGCTGAGGAAGGTGCTGTTACATGGACTGAGCTATTGCTTTGGAGCAAACAAAGCTTTGTGCCGCATACAGCAGACTAATTGGTGGAGCACTGGCTTCTTCTAGCGAAGTGTCCGTCCTCTTGCTGCTATCTGCTCGGCCGCTCCGCTTCATTGTTCAGGTCCCTGGTGGTTGCAGAGAGTGACAGAAATACAAGGGCATTCATTTTCTCCCCCCACTCTTCTTCTCGTTTTTATTTTTTGCTTCCAGACCATGTCGTGTTGTCCTCCTCTCTATGGGTGTCTCAGGTCAGGGATATTGATCAGTGAAATTGAAATCTCACTCATGAATCAGTAGTGTGACTTGAGTAAACATTAGCTGGTACTATTTCGGCCAAAGTAATGTAATAAATCATAAATTTATTCATCAGACAACCCACAGAAACTGTTTCACAAAGGCTTGTATGGCCTCTGACCTTTGGAATGCTAATCCATGGTACTAATGCCACCAACAATAAGGATGATGGAATCAGCCAATTGTGTTTTCAGTTACAATGGGATGGACTGAGTTTGAGAGGAAAAGCATCACTCTACACCTTCTGTTAGTCCTAGAAATGTCAGAGACTGCCCTTGTTTTAGCTAGTTTGGTGGGGATCAACAACTGTAGCTCTTCTATAGACTCTGTACTGAAGGAGTTACAGTCATTTTGCAACAATTAAAAAAATGTTAAAGGAGACAGAGTAAACAATTCTGTATTTTCTTAGTTAAAATGTGAATATTTTGATAGCCACATCACCTAGGAAACAGCACTGGGACTGCAGTGTTTATTAATATATGAAATGGTTCAGTCAATGAAATGACACAGTAAAACTCCTAATACAAACAACTATATTACAGTCAAAAAAGAAGTGGAATGTGTTTCCTAGTATGTTGTAAAAGCCTCAGATATGTGTGTATAGTCTTGAATGCTCAACAACTGGTTTTGCGCACCACTGCTCACTTATAGCTATCATTTGACTAGAAATCTCACAAGGATGTTAGCTAGCTTAACATGATCATATGGTTACAAATCCCAAAAGTACTTTGGCAGCAATGAGCATAATCAAAGAAATGTTTCTTTTCAAATCAGGGCTTGGCGGGTCGATATCCAGCACAGTTTGGTGATTTCTCTGCTCAAACGCATGGTTCAACTACCTGGTTCAAGTGTGTTTGTGGTGGAGAACTACCAAACTGTGCTGGACACCAGCCTTTGAACTGAAGGCCCTGCTGTAGTAGTCATGCTTTGCCACATATATAGTGAAGGTGAATAAGCATGAAGCCCTTGAGGGCATCACACTGTTAATGTCTGGATGATGTACGACAAACATGTAAGGCAAATATTTATTACTAACTAATGAAATGTGTGATTTCATTTTGATTTATTATTGTTTAATTGGCAGCTGCTTGTGTGGAGGCTGTTCAGTGACATGAGGTTCAGCACAGTAATATTATATAGTTAGGTTAGTACATGGCGTTGGGGTGTGAGGATATGGTGCTTAATGCATCCAGGCAGAGCTGCTCCTCTTTCTCTCTTTCTCCTGTTTTTCTACTTTGGCTTTGTGCGCATTGATCCACCTTCTAATATCTGTGCTGATATAGGGCCACTTTTCTGTCATTAATTTGTATGTAAATGCGTTTTACAGCAGTGTGGAAGCTGTGTATTCTGAGCATGTGCAGGTGGACTCACTGATGCGTTCACGCTGGTTTCTCAGAGATGTTTCTCAGCCACATACGTGTGATGTGTGTAGAGGAATGAGTGTTTGTATTCAAGGTTTGTGCTCCGCCCACACTAGCCTTGAAGTGAACCAAGAGACCAATGGAGAAGGACGGGGGACAGTCCACACTGCTCACACTTGCTCGGGTCTATGGCAGCCGCCTCAGACCATGTCCCTGCCATCAATAATGGTAATTGAGGCTCCGTTGGAGCATTGATTTTTGGAGACTGTAGGAAAGTGCGACGCACCATCCACTCTCTGCAGCACGACACCCATTTTGTCCTTTCTTGCTCGTTCTCGTGCTCCATCAACAGCGCCCAGTCTGTTTGGTGAATTTGTTTCTTTAGATACACTGGATGCTGGACAGACAAATGGATAGAAGAAAATCGAATTTACTTGTTTGGTGAAATGTTTTGTTTTTAGTTATGTTTTCCTTTAAACAAACAATACTAGTAAAACTAACCGGAAATGGTGTCAAAGCTTTACTTATGCTAACTGGAGGGTATAAGCTTCCATTAGCTCTTAGCTATGTTAGCCTCATGGGCTTTCATGTTTAACCTTTCATGTTTAGGGAAACTAGGTTCATCCCTTTATAGCAAATGATTGTGAAAAAATGAAAAAAAATAGCCTTTTTCCTCTCATGACTGTCCTTAAAGTGAATATACTGTTACACCGCCATCAGGCATACTATGGCCTGGTAAAAATGGGGGTTATCCAGAGGGCTGCACACACACTTCGACAATCAGCCTTCTGTTTCTCAGGAAGAAAACACAGAAAGGAATGAAGCTGCTGGGACACCCAAGGGGAGTTCCAAAAGTTGAAGCAGGCGAAAGATCTCAGTCTTCCTCACTGGCCAGGTCGGTTAGGAGCGTGCGGGGTGTCTCTCAGGATGAGGACAGCACGGAGGAAAGCTACAGTAATGCTTCCTTCTGTTCCTAATGGAAAGGAAGACGCTTGCTTAAAATATCCTCGGCCTGTTTTCAAAAAGCTGATCCATTTCTGTGTGGACAGTGGGAGCAAATGAAGCATTTCTCTTTCTCTGTATTTCCTGCTTTTTCTTTGCTTGTGAGCCTTCTTTTCTTGATTTTGTTTTTCTTTCTCTCTACCCCATTTTGACTTCTCCTCTGTCTTTTCCTGTCTCTCCCATTACTTCCTTAAATTTGTGGCAGAAAACTCTTTCCCTTTCTTCTTTTTCTTTTGCACTGTCTCTGTCTCACTCTCTCTCAGACAAATCACTGTCCATTTTTCCTGATTTTTCTGTGTGTGTGTGTGTGTGTGTGTGTGTGTGTGTGTGTGTGGGAGAGAGAGAGAGACTGAGACTGAGTCTGAGTGTCTGTGGGTTGTAGTCTTGAGGCAAAACACACACAGGTTGTTTGAGGAGTGTAATGGACGAGTGGGAGAGAGAGAGAGATGTGTAATGGATGCCTGCCTGAGCTGAGTCTGACTGTCCAGATCCTCAGCGAGAGTCATTACCTCAGAGGAGAGAGAAAGAGAGAAAGCGTGCAAGCAAAAAGAATGGACCTGACTGCTGCTGCTGCACGTCCTCCCTCTGTCTCTCACTCAAGCCCTTTCACCTTTTTTGCTGACACGTGTACACAAACACACACAAACACACACAAACACACACACACACACACACACACACACACACACACACACACACACACACACACATCCTCCTGCACAAAAATTTGTCCTTTTTCTGTTTCTTCTTCTCTTAAATATTTATGCTGTGGCTGGGTTTGCTGTGTGGCCTCACCCCTCTGCTGCGCCTGTACTGGAGGACAAAGCAGTAAATTCTGTAAATGAGAAATGCAGAGAGAGCGAGAGTGGACGAGAGGAGCACATGTTCATATTACACATGCAGAGGGATCGCCACTTATTAGGACACTGCAATATAATTGACTACATCATAAAAATACAGTTGCTTGTGTGCCTTTACCAAAGATCAGTACGTGATAACGTCTCACGATGTGATGCTTACTTCAGTTCAGCATTAATGGGAAATCATATTGCATGTTCTGATACGTTTCTGAGGTAATCAATAAGGGACGCTCAATCATATCGGAACCATATAAGCAGATATTTGAAGACGGTTTTGCTGTGCTTTGGAAAAGGTTTAGGGTTATGTTGAAATAAAATGCCTCATGTTAACCTGCCTCTAAGTGTTTAGAAATGTAAAACAGTCCTACTAGATGTTTGCATTTAAAATTTATATTTATTATCATTATTTTTTTTTCATCAGCCTTCAAATCATACATCGGTGCATCTTTAGTAATCAAAACTCTTTAGAGATTTTAGAAGCAGGTACAAATAATTCCAAACCCGTCAACAGGTCTATTCCATCTTAATGAAGAGCTGGATATTTTATTAATTTAATGTGACCATAGACATGAACTAATGAGGTAAAATGTCTTCTTTTAGGTTGATGTCCTGAATGTACATGTTCAGAATACGTATGTATAGATTCACCATCAGAAACCCACCTATGCAAGTCTACAGAGGAGATGTGCTTCATTTTTATTATCGAAAATTCATTAAAATAAAAAATGAATGGAGTTTGATCAGGAGCAAACCTGCTTTTGCATTTGAATATATAATATCATTGAGCATTGTAAGTGAGTGAACAGTAGCTTTGATACAAAAACTAAAGATGGTCAAATGAATAAATGTTGGCCAAGAGACGATAGTCTTTATCTTTTTAGAAGGCAGGGTTGTGCTCTTTTTAACACATCACATTGGAGACTGTGGTGTGAATTGTGCTGTGAGTTGCTAGTAATGTTGTCACAGGTTTCAAAATAGGAACAAATATCCTGTTGATCTCGTGCTGCTTTAACAGATATCAGAATGTGGAGCCCACCACATATAGAAACAAAAACATTGGATTGTCAGTGTAGCGTGTCCTGAAGAGAGAGGCAGCTGTGTGTTGTGTATCGATAGGACAGGTTAGTGTGGCTCAAGATGCAGGAAGTGTGTGTGTGTGTGTGTGTGTGTGCGTGCGTTTGCTCTTAAACTAGTCAGCTGTAGAACACCACACATCAAAGCACCAGGATAGGAAAACTGCTCACCAAAGCACAACATACACACATCACACAGCAAGAGCACTTATACAAATATACTGGAAGCTTGAAATAGTCCCTAATTGTGTTTAGTTTAAATACTTCATTCTGCTTTTTCATATCCTGTTTCTCACTGTTCTCCTTGGTACAGCAAAGGACAAAATAATACAAAGTGTGCAGGATAGGGCTTGGGATGGGTCATGATTGCTGTCATTAAGTTTCAGAATACGAGGCTCATCTTTTTTGTAATGTGTATGGTGCACCATTAGATTGAATTAGATTGTTTGGTAAAGATGTGAAAAGTTTAACTGGGGCTTTTTTGTGTGTATGTGGGTTTGTGTGTTTGGTACATGTGAGGGTCTGTGAAGGGGGTTCATTTTTATTTAAAAATATATTATGAAATGGATATCATGAAATACTCAGAAATTCAAGAATTTGTGGCCACAATTTATCACAATAATGATAAGTATCATCATATTGCCCTATTGCACTACTTCCCAGTAAATTTTCAGAATTGGTCATCTCTGATACTTTAGGAACAGTGTCAGACACAGCTTGGCAGTTCCGCTCCTCATCACACACACTTAATTTGACAAGGTGTATTCAGAGGGAAATCACCAAACTATGTAGAATACCGACCACAGTTGGACACCACGGGACAATATTTTTGCTAGAAATGGCCATTCCTAGATACTGGAAGTTGACAAAAAGTTAAAGGAACACTCCAGGGTGTTTTTGCCTGATCTCTATACTGTGTTCTTGATTACTGCTGGTTCTCAGAAAAGAACTGAAAGGCTGTTGACTCAAAACACACTCATAATAGAAGCAAATGGGCAGCTGCTAAAGCAGATGCTAAAATTCCAAGATGAAAAAGGAGTACTACTTTAGGGCAGTGCATAGTGCAATGCTAGGCAGATGATAGAATGAGAACACTGTTAGAGTATCATATTAAAGTTATATATGCAGTTTATTTTTTATGTGACCACTGTATTTCAAGATTATGGCCAAACTATGCCAAATGGGAACTGACAAAAGTCGTCTTTTTATATCCCATTAAAATTTCTGCGAAATGCTTCAGACCAACATGCAGGGTTGATGGCAAGAACAATTTCCTTATGAACATAAACCTTTGAAGAAAGAGCAGCCTCAGAGGACCTGTAAATAACCTAATAATCACTTGTTTATTGAGTGTCACAGAAATCATAATAAGCAACCAGATGAACGAGCGCCAGTTGAATATCGCAGTTCCTTTTTACTGCTATAGATTTCACATTCCCTGTAGCTGGAGCTATTCTGATCATGATCTAGGCTGAGCAGAAGAACAGGAGCTACTTTGAAACTGAAACACATTTAAAGCACTACATTATTCACAGGCCTGTTAGAAGCTTATTTGACCTCAAACTGGTATAAACACAAATATATGTAAAATAGATTAATAGCACATATCAACCTTGTTAACAGTTTTAAATTTTTTATGCTTTTCTGTTACATTATTCCCCAGGATCTGCTTTGTGATTATGTAATTTTATATAGACTATAGAAAAAGATAGACTTGGGTGGTACCTACAAGGCAATGTTTCCAGTACCTTTAGTTTAGGGAGCATAGTTCTACCATATTCCATTAAACTTTTTTTTTTTTACAAAACAATTTCACTTACCAAACTTTATAAGCTATGTCCTGATTCCAAGTTTTCTAAAACTATGAAAAGGTCAAAATATGCCACTTTACTCTGGGGAAAATGGTACAAAATTGGACTTTTGATTACACAGTGCTATTTAACTTTTTGATGAACAAAAAAGTCACTTTTTCTAGCAGTGGATCAACACCAATATTTAATTTTCAAATGTCTACTTGCTCAACACCCTAGGCCTTCAAACTAAACCGGCTGTTATTGTCCCTTTAAGGCTGACATGTAAATGACCTCTGCTGTGATTGGCTGCCCTGTATTGTGTCTTATTCAAGAGGCAGACTGAAATGCTTTACATAGTTAATTCTTTTTCTTTTTTTAAAAAAAAAAAGCAAGGAGAATGAGTTTTTCTGTGATATGGGACCTTTTAAACCTTGCTGTGTAATGGCATACACTTCATGATTTTATGACTGTTCCTGGCTCTCAGCGTAAACATGAATACGAAGCTCGTAAAATTGTACTGAAGTTATTTTGTGTAGCCTATAAATAGAATCCTCTGACTAAAGTTAGCGCTTGTATCAGGCTGGGTTGAGTTTCTGTTGACAGATCGATTACAAACACTGGCACACATACACACACACATGTATCCCAACCATAAAGATCATTTACATTTATGTTTATTCCCACAGATCATTTATAGGACATTATTAGAATGTAACATTGTGTCTGAATACAATACACTGAAGTCTCTGTCCATAAGCCACTCAAATCATCATAGCGGATAGGAGCAAGGTGGATAAGTATTAAGCAAGCAGTTAGACAATTGAAAAAGTCTTTGTTCTACTAAACATAAGACGTAGTTATTGTGCTTAACCATCATATGAGTGAATCTTCTACATCTCGTAATGACCAACACATTGTCACTCATAGCTTGCTAGGTACAAGCAGGAGATAGGTGGAAGATTGGGGGTGGGGGAGAATGACAGAAGGGGAGAGGCAAAACATTCAGAAGGTCAACACCAGCGGGTGGTCATCAGAGAGCTAGCAGCATAGAGAGACTGAGTTTCATCAGTCCTGTTACTGTGGAGATCCATCCAATGACACTCCACTGTCTAAAGCAGAAATGCTCCCGACTTGCATATGTACAATTTTTGCTGCATTTAAGGCAATAATTCAGCCAAATGTACATATTCCTGACCGTCTCTAAGCACTGCTTTCTCTGTTGAGCAAAGACCAGAACTCCTCCCACGTCTGTGGTGTTTAGACTGCGAGATGGTGAAAGCATGTTTACAATGTTAACAGGGAGGCTTGTTGTTCTAAGGTTAGTTTAGCTTTGTGTAGGTTAACGAGGGGTGGGAATAGCCACAGAGGCAACAATGCAACACTTTCACAATATTTTACCATTATATGATATTACTGTGATTCTTTACATTGTATAGCACAGCTATCATTGTGATTTGGTTGTGGTACTTTTTTCCCATATAGCATTAAAATACATACGAAGTTATAAGGAAAATGACACATGACTCCGTTCACCTCTGTATGATCTCAGAATCAGGATCTGGAGCCGAGAGGAAAGACCACTCCAGATCCTAGAGTCCAGAGCCAGGTAGTCACAATCAGGATCATCCAAATTCTGACGGTTGAAACCAGAAACATGAATTTTATGTGGTGTGACATATTGTTTTGCCCAGCATTGCAGACAGAGAGCTATATTTCATGTGTTTGCCTTGTTTGCTAGGGAACCTTGTCTGTTTTCTTGATTTTGATTTTGCATAGTGTATTAAACTATTGACTGCACTTGAGCTCTCAATTAATTCTTTATTTATTTTCACTTTTCTTTTGTGATGCAAGTAAAAAAAGAAGTTTGACCTGATAAAGTGTATTAAATGCATGAAAAAAAATCAATTCTGCTTTATTGATATAATATCGTACTGAAAAATATTAGAATAAAGCAAGATTTAATTATTTCTCTCACCTGTATGCGTTACATTAGACTTTATAATATAATAAATGACATTGGGTGGAGTCTAAGTCAACCATGTATTTTAGTTTTTTTCTACTTAATTGCTCCTCCATTATGTCTGCTCTGTTTAAAATGTCTCTGATAGAGCTGGTCCATTCAAACGAACAGCTTTACTATAAAGGTACCACTCTGTTTGAATGAACAGTGAAGTCCTACTGTATACACCGTTCCTGTAGTAAATCCAGCACAGTCCCTCATGTCTACTGAAGCCTTGCTGCTGTTTGAGCTGCGCACACTGATTCACTGTAACACTCTGACTCAGTATTAAATAGACTCTATTGAGATACATCTGTGTCGCTCTAATGCACTGCGCTATGGAAATCTGCTGACGTACTGGAACTGATGCCTGAAAAACTGTCTTAAGAGGAAGCTTGCTGGCTTTTTAAAACTGCATGATAGTTTGGTCTCCACAGTAACTTGTTTTAATTAATTTCAAGCATCACTTATTACAGTTTACATTCTTTTGATGGATGGTGCAGCTTTAAACATTTTGATAGTAATTCTCCTTAAAGGAAGTAACACCACCTGAAACATATCTGTATGTTGTTGATTTTGTTTGATCTTTTCAAATATGCAGATCTTTCATTATTATTCTACAATTAATCATTGTGGGATTTGTTTGTATTTGTTTAGTCTGGTCTGTTCTTGTTGCTTGCTAAAAGCTCAATTTTCTCAGTCTATTATATATATATATATATATCTCGACATATTACACAGTATACGTACATAACCTTGATCATTTTTCCTGACCTCACTATTGCCAAATTGTGTTTACATACATGTACATTTATTTAAGAATGAATTCACCTGTGTGTGGGCCTGTGATCATAGCTAGACAATGGGTTTTGTCAATTCCTGACTGGAGTGGCACCAGTACCTTAGAGCCACCAGCATTGTATCCAGTTGCGCTGCTTCTGGGTCCATGTGTGTGTTTGGTCTTTGAGTTTAAGTGTTTGGAATGAAGACATAAAATTAAATGTAAAAAAAAATTCTTAAGAAAATTCAAAGACCAAACATTATTAGTGGCATAAATTAGAATATTATCTTAAAATATTAATTATATATAAGAATTGTATTAGTGGGATAGTAGTATGTAAATAAGACATGCAATATCTACAAAAATGTTTTAGTTTACTTAAACTTCCTTAGATTTCCACTCATTTACATTATTTGGTGAGATGAAAACAGAGCATATTAAATTTTAAAATGCTAATAAATATTACTTGGGTCCGCCGTATGCTGAGAAATATGTCGATTATATCAAGATTTTTTTTTTTACTGTAGTAGTAAATGGCATTACTGAAGATCAGGTGTGATTGAACCCTGTCAAACCACCACAGTGGACTGATGTGAAATGGTGCATTCTGCCAAAGCTTGCTGATTCTGATTTCTTTACAGCGGTGTTGATGGATACCAGGGAGGAGATGTCTACAGCACAGATAAAACCATTTTATTTATTATCCAGTGTGGTCAGTCAGCCTTCCTCACATCATGGAGGTTTTTTTGTGTTATTCTCCTTCACTCCTGAATGACTTAAAGAGTGTATTTTACAACAAAAAAAAGCATTCAGCTCTTTGAACATGTGGTTCCTATTACCACCACTGAGCAGTTCGATTTCTCTAGAGCAGAGCGTTTTGTATCAGAACACTTGAAGAGACATTGTTGGCAACAAATTTTGAAGAAAACAAAAAAGTTTCTTGTATTGCAACCAGTAGTGACAGGCCTTCCTTGCAGAGATCAGCTCTGTGAATACACACATCGTCATCTTCTGGAGTTTCTCTGCTAATGGCACAAATTTACTGATCGCCAGCTTGCCACACCTATAGAGTGCGGTGTGATTACACTAGTAGAATGATCCGCTTTTTCTGCTGTCAGTGTATAGAGCTTATCACATCCTCCTACTCCCCCCTCACATTTAGCACTGCTGTGTGATTAGAATGTAAAATGCAGAGAAATCACTGGAACGATTGTTAAAGTGTGTGTGTGCGTGTGTGTGTCGTGGACCTGAGCTTTCCTCCTATGTTGCTGACGCTAAAAGCGGTGTGTGAAGATGGCTCTGAAGAGTGAGTGCTGGAATACTAATGAAGGAAATGACAGGAGAGGCTGCTGCGCTCTCTTCTTCTCTTCTCCGCAGTGGGATCTCTCTCTCTCTCTCTCTCTCTCTCTCTCTCTCTCTCTGCTTTTATCTCGCTCTCCTCTTTTTCTTTCCCCATCTCTCCTTTTTTCTCCTTTTCTTTTCTCCTCCCCCCTCTCGCTCACACAGAGGATAAACTGTGTACATGATGACATTTACACCGCAGTTGCACGCAGAGAGAGAGAGAGTGTGTGTTTGTGTGTGTGCATGTGTGTGTGTTTGTGTGTGTTCATGCGCATCAGTCTGAGGCCTGTCATATACTTTCTTCTCCCCTTGGTTTTTACCTCTTTTTTCATCTCTCTCTCTCTCTCTCTCTCTCTCTCTCTCTCTCTCTCTCTCTCTCTCTCTCTCTCTCTCTCTCTCT